>OZ012737.1:546778933-547191862 GCA_963859935.3 Lathyrus sativus
ACATTACTATATTATGAGTAAGTAGTAATGCAAACTTGGTTGTGAGTCTTGCATAACTTACGTTAACTATACGTTAAGAAGCTAGAGGTTCGATTGGTTTGTCTTTTGTACAATATAAACTAACTTTTGTCAAAAACTACTGTGTTGACTGACACCCACCATATTAGTGAGTTATCACTATTTTGTTACATATCATTATTGTGTTTCTTTTTTGTAAGTATTTATAAATCAGCTAATAGGGAATATATACCTATGATTTTTTTCCGATCTTTAAAATACAAGGTTCATATATGGAAAGCCAGATGTGCCTAAACCCTCTACAGAGATAACATCTCAAGCATATATAGAGTTAGCTGAATTACGAAGAAATGACGACTGGGATGCTGCTGTGAAATTGGTGGTAAAAGCAGGTGATCCAAAGGTCCAACATTTAGCAGTGAATAATTGGTATAGATTACGGCGTAGTCTAGAAATTATTAAGGCAAGCTTGCTATTTTATAATGTTACACATAAGCACCTTTAAATTTTTGACTGGCTACTAACCTTTACCAAAAGATTGTATAAACCTCTCAATGTTGACATTTTAATATCCTTTCTTGCCTGTCTTTCTCTCTTCCATTTGTAGCACATGTATGAAAATTATGCAAATATGATAACGAGCTCAATGAATCATATTGCCAGAAATTTTTTTACTTTCCTCAATATGGTGCTCTTATCTCTTTCTAATGTGCTTAATTGTAACTGACTGCTTACTTAGTGAATTATCTGTTTATACATGTATTTTTGTGTGGATGTATATGAGGAATATGGTTTCTTTGATCATGAAGTTAACTGAAATATATCATCAATTCACCATATATTTATTATCTTTTGAAATGGCAGTCTAGTGGATCACCTCCTTCTGCTTTTCGGGTACCATATGATTCTTTCAGGGAACAGGGTGATTCTAGAGTTGCTGATGGTTCTGATCCATCTGATACAAACACTAATTATGATGCAATGAAAGAAACTGATTCAGCAAAGTTAGACTACGATTTCATGTGTTTTTTCCTTTCAAGCAACAGACTTGACCTCTACAGCTCACTTGATTATCGGTGTGAAGAAATGTTATTAGGTATATCATGAACTGGAATCACACGTAATTTGTATATAAATATGAATCCGATACATGTTCATATCAAATTATGTTTACTGTTATAACAATAGATTCAATGTTATTTGTATACATTATGTGAATATATAATTGCAATCAGTCTCACGGTTTTCTTTGATTGCAGGAGGGGATAGCATTTTGTCTGAGGCTCAATGGCTTCTTGATACCGGTCTTCGACCAAACTCCAAGTCTGCAACAAAAGCAATTGGTTACAGACAAGTATACTGTTATTCACTTTATGTTCTACATTTACATTTCACTATTACTATTTGCAATACTTAAATAAAGAAATAGATTTGTTGGAAATTTCTGCATATTGTGTACCATGTGCTTTACGAAATATCTTTGGTTGAACATTCTCTCATTTTAGGCACTGTTTATTTAAGGTTTTGTAAACTGTAATTTAAGATTGTGTAAAATAATGATTTATATTTCAATTAAAATAGTAGGTGTTGGAAATAGAAAAAATACATTGTATGTTTTCCACTAAAATGAACATTTAAGTCTTAGGTTCTTGTATATTTAGATTCATGCATTTAGGAAGTTAGACTATTATTTATTTCTCCTTGTAAACATAATATGTAATTAATTATATAGTGTATATAAATATCATAGTTGCTGAGTGATTTATTCACTCAAGCACATTTAGAAAATTTCTTTTGCTGACATTTCTGCTTTAATTGTGTTGCAATAAGGCTCTTGCTGTTGTAGAAGCATTGGAAGGAAAGGTTAGCATTTTTATTTCTGAAACATTATGGTTAAGGCTTATTGTATAGGTTCACTCAATCATTTATCAATTCACAATTGCAGCTGGTTGGCTGGAAATATCTTGTTATAGTTTGAAACTTATATTTTCTGTTTGATTTTTGATGCTGCAACTAATATTTGAATATTCAATATAATAGAGGGTGGAAACATTCATGTCTTCATTCATAGCTGTGACAGAAGAGAGGTATTAACGTGTCTTTTTTGTTAGTTGTACTTATGGCATTGCTTTTACCAAAGCTTCTGTCTTGACGAGAAACCTTTTGTGATTAATTTTTCCAATGGGTTGCCTTTGAAAAAGCTTGACAAGAAACTAGAAAGAACACGTCTACATTCATATCGTAAGGTATGTCCTGAAACTGCAAGTTTGGTGAAAATTTAGAATGTTGCGTAGTTCTTGACCTGATTAGATATTATGTGTTGGATGTTTCTTTGTATACTTTGTGCAGTGTATTTTATAATCTTGAGCTTTACTTCTTTCCACCATCCTCCTCCCGGGTAAAAATAATTATTAATAATAATAATAGAAGTCAGAAAAAATTCATATGTATGTAGAAGTTGTAAAATGCATCTACTGGTAGGCTTATAATAACAATGTTTCTCATTTTAACTTTAGTAATTATGCTCATTTGTAACTGTATTTTTCTACCCTTCTTAAAGTCTTTTCACCTCTCACTTCCGGGTAAAACTAAATAGAACTCAGAGTAGTTATAAAATTCATCTAATCGTAGGCTTGTAATAACTATGCTCCTCATTACAATTTAGTTATTATACACTTGTTTGTTACTGTTTTTGACGTTTTTCCCTGATTTGGTTCTTTTGATAAAGAAAATGCATTTTCTGGACGAACTACCTATGTCCACTGCAAAGCTGGACGGGGTCGCAGCACAACTATTGTTATTTGTTATCTGGTTAGATCCCAATCATAGAAGAGTAGAAAAATCAAAGTATGACAGGTTGGTGTTGTTATTTTCTTACATTGTGATCTTTTTGGTGTAGGTGCACCACAAATTGATGTCACCTGATGCTGCATATGAATATGTAAAGTCAATTTGGTCGAGAGTGCTTTTAGCTTCCTCTCAGTGGCAAGTAAGTCTGTAGCTTGTATTTCTTTTTATCACTAGTACTATTGAAGTTTTGTAGATTTTGCAGCTCTAATTTACATATCATGGTTTTGGGTAAGTTTGTTGCTGAAAATGAACAAAATTTATATTTACTATGAATGAGAATACTCTTTTTCTGAACGGGATCCCCAATTTTAATAACCCATCAATATTATTATTTTTTAATCCATTTTTTATTTCGATAATTTTTTTTGTGTTGGCAAAACAATAAGGAGTTGTGATGGTTAATCTTCATTCATTTAATTTTTGAAATTTCAGGTTGTCCAGGACTACTATCGCCACCTTATTGTGAGAAGGGTTGTCAGATTTTCGCCTGCAGCTGATCTATTAGTAAAGGCTTCTGAGGTCGCAGCAGCTTCACAAGATCTTGTAAAATTTGATGACAATTCTGTATTCATTTTTGGCACAATGATACTTATTCATTTTTGGCACAATGATACTTATTTTATAAGATTATGATTTGATATGTTTTCGGATTTTTGTATTACATGACATGATTATGGAACTTTCATTTTACATTATTATGAAACTCACGTTTTTTCGATATTATAATGTTTATTTGATATTAAGTTTTGGAATTAATTTTACTATGCTAAAAAGCGATAGAAAAAAATTTAAAAAAAAACTATAAATAAAAATATTATTGTATAAATAATTTAAAGAAAAAATAATATAACTATTTTAGTAGATAATAATTTAAATAAAAGAATATATTATAAAACAATATAATACAATATATAAAAATTAATAATGAACCGTCAAGATATCACATTCACGACAGTTTTAAACCGTCACAATCAACAATGGTAACAAAAATCAAAAGGATATTCACGACAGTATTTAACTGTTGTCATTTCCAATTTATGTCAGTTCCAACCAGTCGTGAAATAGAGTTCACGACAGTTTTAAACCGTCACAATCAACAATGAAAATAAAAATCAAAAGGCTAGTAACGACGGTCTTTAACCGTCGCTATCTCCAGTTTAGGTCAGTTCAAGCCCGTCGTGAAATATAACGACGGTTGTGTGTGACGGTTTTTTCAACCGTCGCTAAACAGCCTGGGGACACACGTTTCTGCGACGGTACTACAACCGTCGTAGAATATAATTGGTGGTGGTTTTAACCGTCGTAACCTACCAAAATAACCGTCGCAATCCATTGTTTTTCTTGTAGTGACACACACACACACACACACACACATATATATATATATATATATATATATATATATATACACACACACACACACACACACACACACACACACACACACACACACACACACACACACACACACACACACACACACACACACACACACACACACACACACACACACACACACACACACACACACACACACACACACACACACACACACACACACACACACACACACACACACACACACACACACACACACACACACACACACACACACACACACACACACACACACACACACACACACACACACACACACACACACACACACACACACACACACACACACACACACACACACACACACACACACACACACACACACACACACACACACACACACACACACACACACACACACACACACACACACACACACACACACACACACACACACACACACACACACACACACACACACACACACACACACACACACACACACACACACACACACACACACACACACACACACACACACACACACACACACACACACACACACACACACACACACACACACACACACACACACACACACACACACACACACACACACACACACACACACACACACACACACACACACACACACACACACACACACACACACACACACACACACACACACACACACACACACACACACACACACACACACACACACACACACACACACACACACACACACACACACACACACACACACACACACACACACACACACACACACACACACACACACACACACACACACACACACACACACACACACACACACACACACACACACACACACACACACACACACACACACACACACACACACACACACACACACACACACACACACACACACACACACACACACACACACACACACACACACACACACACACACACACACACACACACACACACACACACACACACACACACACACACACACACACACACACACACATATATATATATATATATATATATATATATATATTTGTTAATATTTGTTAATATCTTTTAATTAGTAAACACATTTGTTGATTGGATATTAGTTTATATTTGTTAATATTTGTTAATATTTGTTAATATCTTTTAATATTTGAATGTACCCACATTTGTTGATATTTGTTAATGTTATTTTAGAAATTAATACACTATATGTATTATTTAGTATTATTTTGGAAAATATATTATATATTATGTAATATATTATATATCATGTAGTATGTATTATTCATTAATTAGTATTATTTATTAATTAGTAATATATTATATATATTGTATATTATGTATTATGTTAATATTATTTTAGAAATAATATATTATTTATGTATTATAATATCCTGATTTTATAAATTAACATAATATATATTTAGAACTATTTATTAACTTGTATTATTTATAAATAATATTATATTGCTTTCATAATATTATTTTCGAAATAAATACCCTTTTAAAATAGTATAATTATTATTTCAAAAATAGTATATATTTATTATTATTTAGTAATATATTTTAGTAAACACAACACTTATTTTTTTTAATAAATATTAAGTATTATGTGATAAATAATTTTCTAAGAAAAATAATGTTTTATTTTAATTATATATACTGTTTTCATTTATTATTTTCAAAATAATACTTAAAAAACAATATAAACTATATTTAAAAAACAATTAAAAATCAACATAAAAAATAGTATAGATTTATTATTATATATTCATGTATTTAGCATTATTTTAGTTAATATAATTAACACTTAAAAATTATCTTATAAATATTAAATATTATATAATATTATAATAAACTACGGTTTAATTTTAGTATTATATATTGTTTTTATAATGTATTTTTGAAATAATATTTTTTAAAATAGTATATTTTATTATTATTTGATTATATATTTTAGTATTATTTATTAATATATTTTAGTTTAGTGATATATTTGAAGTATGTATACTAAAAGTATATATTTAATTAATTATATAATTAATAGATATTTATAAGTGTATAATTAAGTGTATAATATATCTTAGTTATCTCTCTTTTCAAAAATATATGCTAGTTATAATGTTAGTTATCTCTTTTTTTAAAAAATAGTATATTTTTATTATTATTTTAGTAATATTTTTTAGTTTAATAATATATATATATATATATATATATATATATATATATATATATATATATATATATATATATATATATATATATATATATATATATATATATATATATATATATATATATATATATATATATATATATATATATATATATATATATATATATATATTACTTAAAAGTATATATTTAGTTAAGTGTATAATTAATAGATATTTGTAAGTGTATAATATATGTTAGTTATAATTCTTTTAAAAAATATATGTTAGTTATATGATGTTATCGATAAATCAATCCCCGTATTATTTATTAAATTTAAACACGAACAATGTTGTACATGTATATTATAGAATATTATCAATTCTATCGTAGTTGGATGTATAATAGAATATTTTCAGAAAGATGTGGGCTTAAGCCACATTTTAAGGAGGGAGTTGTCGGGTTTCTCACATATGTGTTTGCTCAAGAATGTTGTAGAAGCGAAGGAGGGGTAAGATGTCTGTGTTTAAAGTGTAGTTGCAGGAATATAATTACCGACCTAAGTGAAGCGAAATGTCACTTGGAGAGAGTGAGTTTTAAGCCAAATTATTGGGTTTGGACATCTAATGGAGAAAAACTGCCAGAGATGAATAGAGAGGCTTCTAGTGGTCGAACACATATTGGACCAGAGATAAATAGAGATGCCTTAAGGAGTCAATCATATATGCAATACCAGGAACAATTTAATCTAGTAGATGATATGGTCGGTGACGCATTAGGGGTGAATGTGGCCTATGAAGAACCTTAAGACTTTGATGTGAAAGAGATCCCGAATGAGAAAACATGAAAGTTTTATCAGTTTTTGAAAGAAATAAATATACCATTGTTTGAGGGGTCTTATGACTCTAGGCTATCAATGTGTGAGGGGCTCTTGGTTGCCAAGTCAAATTGGAATGTTCTTGATCAGTATTTTGAATTCCTTGCAAAAATGATGTTGGACGCGTCTCCTGTTAAAGAAAACATTCTTGCAAGTTATTATGATGTAAAAAGGATGGTGTCGAAGTTGGGACTAGAAGTAAAAAAAGATCGTTTGTTGCGTATGAGGTTGCATGTTATTTTATAACAATGAGTTTGGTACAAATGATTGGGCATTGGAGAAATCTATGTTTTGTAAGAGTCTGCGGTATGTAGTTAGTAGTAAAGGCGTTGATTGAAAGTGAAAACGAGTTGCAATGAAGTCCGTGTTCTATCTGCTAATAATACATAGGTTGCAAAGAATGTTTGCATCAATGCCTAATGCAAGCCAAATGACATGGCATCATACAAACATAATTAGTTCAGGCATGATGCGACATCCATTTGATGGTGACACATGGAAACACTTTTATAGATTATATCTAGATTTTCCAACAGAACCCAGAAATGTCAGGCTTGAATTATGCTTGGATGGTTTTACTCTGTATATCCAATCGTCAACAATCGACCATTCTTCCTAGCCAGTTATTGTTACCTCGTACAATATCCCTCTTGAGATATGCGTGACGAAACCTTACATGTTTTTGACAAGCCTCATTCCAGGGTCGTTGAGTCCAAAGACAGGAATATATGTTTATTTATAACCTTTAATTGATGATCTGAAGAGGTTGTGGATTGGAGAATGGACTTATGATGTGTCTCGTAAACAAAACTTTAATATGTGAGTTGCTTTGATGTGGACAACTAACAACTTTCCTGTATATGGCATATTGTTTAGTTGGAGTACGCATGTCAAAATGGGATGTCCGCATTGCATGGGACACACAAAAGTGTTTACTTTGGAAGTGGGTGGGAAAAGTTTATGGTTTGACTGTCACTATAGGTTTTTACCTACAAACTATTTTTTTAGAAAAAATAAGAATGCTTTTAGAAAAAGAAAAAAACCATATATTCCTTCCCCACATCTCACATCCACTGAAGTACAAAATAGTGTTTGTGACCTACCAAAATTCACAGATAATGGTAAAGCATACAAAATTCAGGGATATGGGGACACACACAATTAGACAAAAAGAAGTATTTTTTGGGACCTCTCCTATTGGAAGGATAATTTGTTGCGACATAATATTGATGTTATACACATTGAGAAGAATTTTTTTGACAATGTATTTAACATAGTGATGGATGTCCAAGGCAAGACAAAAGATAATGAGAAGGCTAGAAAGGACTTGGAACTTTAATGTAATCGAAAAGACTTAGAGTTGAAACCTCAACCAAATGAAAAATTATTAAAACCCAAGACTTGTTACTCTTACTCCCCAAGAAGCAAAAGGAGTCTGTCGGTGGTTAAATGAGTTGAGGATGCCCGATGGTTATTCTTCTAACTTAGCAAGATGTGCTGACACAAAAATTGGAAAGCTGCATGGAAAGAAAAGTCATCATTGTCATGTTTTCATGGAATGATTGCTTTCATTTGCATTCAATTCACTTCCCAAGCATGTTCTTAATCCACTAACTAAGATCATTCATTTTTTTAAATACATTTGTGCGTTAACTATAAGAGTAGATGACATCATTAAATTGGACCAAAATATTCATGTCATTCTCTGCAAGTTGGAGCAAATATTTTTGCCATGTTTCTTTGATTCTATGGAGCATATCTCTATGCATCTTTCTTATGAAGCTTACCTTGGTGGACCTGTTCAATATAGATGGATATATCCATTTGAACGATTAAATGGGTGATTCAAAGTGATCAGTGAAAAATAAGGCAAGAGTTAAGGGATCAATAGGTGCGCATTACTTGAATTGAGAAACATTACATTTTTACTATCATTATTTCAATCATAAGATGTTGAGTCCGAGAATCATAAGGAACGAAGTTCATTTTAGTGAAAGAAGTCAATTTACCTTACCAGTTTTTGCTCGTTCCAACCGTCCTTCCAGAAACATGAGTGTCCATTGGTTGTCTGAAAAAGAAATGCAATCTTCTCATGTTCTTGTGTTAATTAACTACGTTGAAATTAAACCATAGATTTTTGTATGGTGTTCGTTTCGGCCGTCATTCTCTAACATAGATTTTTGTTTGAAATAGGGCTTTTAATACCTATTATTTTCAAAGCACAAGTGAACAACCATCGAATGGTTACGCACATGCTTATTTTCCTGCATGGTTCAAGCAAAAATTATCATGCATTATTGCACCAAGTCCTAAAATAGTCCATTTGAGGAGTTTTTCCAAAGGCCTTCATCAACGTGCAAATGAATGGCACACGTACGTTGTAAACAGATATAAATTTCACACTCAAACATGGACAAAAGGGAAGAAAACAATAAACACTAGTGTAGTTGTAAAAGGAGTTACATAGGGTGGTGAGGACAACTTCTATGGTGTTATCGCACATATTTACGAGTTGGTATATAATCATATAGACTCAGAAAATAAATTTTTCCTATTTTATTGTGACTGGTATAATCCACCTTCCAGATGAACTAAATTAGATAAAAATATAACACTGTTAAGGTTTGAATGGAAAGAAAGTACAAAGAGTATGTTTCATAATGACACATAATGTTAGGCAAGTTTATCACATACCTTATCCTTCAATTCAACCATGTAAATGAGGATGGTATGTTGTAATCAAGTCCAACCCAATGGGTCATATTGAAACTGACAGTGTAATGGAAGGCGGTGTATACCAAAATGATGAGATTTCACCAGTTAATGGGGTAATTGAAGTTGAGGATATTACAAGTTTGGGTGATACTGTAGTTGAGGGTCAACAAGTTAACTCAACTATCTTGTTGTCAACAAATCATGCAGAAGAAGAGCAATATGTATTGTATAATAAGATTTTGTGTAATTTTCTTGAATTGATATTACTCTTATTTTTATGTTTTTGTGATATATTTATTGGTTTATGTTTTTCTTTCAAAATAGAAAAAACTGCCACCCCGAAGTGAGGAAAAGGGTAAGGGTAAGGCTCGCCACACAAGGTTCATTGTAGAAGAGGTTCCTGATTCATTTATGTTTTCTTCTATTCCACTTTCGAGTTAGGTGGCTCGTCCTTCTATGCATCCTAGTCCACCGTCTATGCATCCTACTCCACTGCCTATGCATCATACTCCACCCACATCTGGAAATTTCACTAGATTACTATCCTTTCCTGATTTTTCTTCATTCCCACCTATATCCACAACAGGTTTTATTATTCCTCCTGGATATACATCTTTTATGCAGCCTAGCACCCCGCATCCCACATATTTTCTAATGCCTTCCATCCAGTCGAGCGTGCCTAGCTTTCCTATCCATTCCATGCAGATGAGCAATCCTAGCTTTCCCATGCCTTCCATCCAAATTTCTATGAAATATATGGAGACATGTGGAGCTAGCATGCCACATTCATCACTCATGCATTTTGCACATGATGAGCAAGATGATAAGGATGATACCAATGCTCATGATCATGGAGATACCAGTTCTCATTATCATGGAGATACCATTGCTCCTGACAATGCTCATGAGGAGAGATGGAGGATGCACATTCTAAGAAATGAGCCGCATACAATTAGGAAATATCTTGGCAGATTTGTCATTCACCCCGATAGAGGAAGGTAAGTGTTTATGTTTTATATTATATTTTAAAATTTGATTTGAGTTATTTTTTTTATTAATACTAACTCAATTTTTTTTGTTTAGCCTTGTGCCGTCACATCGGCAGCATCGAGTGTAATAGAAGTTATTAAAGAAAAGTATAAAAAGTTTTGGCCGACTTATGGAGCATTTTTCAGTGAAGACAAGGAATATTGATTTAAGTTATTTCAGGTATAACGTCGGCTCATTTAAGTAATTACTATTTTAGCTTTATTTATATTTATTGAGATATTCATGATTATACTTTATTTAATATTTTTTGAATTTATACGATAATGTAGGAAAAATGTTATTGGGACATTAGAGAATAATACCAAATTAAAGAAATTTTAAATTGAAGT
This sequence comes from Lathyrus sativus, assembly GCA_963859935.3. Taxonomy (NCBI): domain Eukaryota; kingdom Viridiplantae; phylum Streptophyta; class Magnoliopsida; order Fabales; family Fabaceae; genus Lathyrus; species Lathyrus sativus. Next base: position 546,790,277 of record OZ012737.1, read on the forward strand.
GTGTTTCCCGATTATCAGACACACTTAGGCATGTTAGAATTAATTGGGAAAAAATGATTACGTCCCTAATGGATAGGTGAAGATTTATTTCAAGAGCTTATTTTCCATTGAAATTCAGATGCCTTTAAGTATATATCTAAAATAGCAACAAAAAAAACTGAGCATCTGAAGTTGGTGGCTGCAACTATGCAGCAGACAGTATTTTGCACGAAGGTTGGTAAATTTATTTATGATTTACTTAAATTTTCATTTAAAATTTAGATTAAAACTATTTTTTTACTTATATTTTTATTTAATTAGCGTGACGAGTTGGTTAGAACTCCCCTTTTTAATGAGATCCATCTAGAGACTCATATCAAAAGAAATGAGGAGTTTGTCAATAAACGCTAAAAAAACACCCAAGTTTTTCTTATATTTATTCGTTTTATTTATTTCTTTTATGTACCTAACTTATTCAAATTATGATAACATCTAATTTATTTACCTCCACCTCCACCGCCGCGGGGATATTCTACTGATCCTTGTTTGGATTTTCAGACTTGGTATGATGTTGCTCAAGGAAAGAGAAAAAACGGGAGTGTATGGTGTTGAAGGGTATGCTAAAATAATCAAGCGGCATGATAGGAGTTTCAGAATGAGATTTGCTTATGAAGAAGGAACATTGTAATACCCCGGTTTATTTATTTATTTTTCTTAAATAATATTGTGTAAAATGTATGTGTTAATTGATCTTTGGTGTGTTAAGGAAACTCTTTAGTGTAGGCTAGTGACCTTACAGAGTAGAACTTAAGGCGTTCGAAGTGTGTGAGTAAAAGTGTAAGAACTTGGTGGGTGGAGGAAAAGTGTTATTATTATTATTATTTAAATTAGAATTATATAAATAAAATAATAGTAACAGTAATAATTAAATATTTATTTTAATTATTATTACGGTGTTATATTAAAAAAATATTTAGTGAGTTAATGTTTATTTAGTTGGAATAACAGTTATTTAGAAATAACAATTAAAATTCTGGTATGCAGATCTCAGATGTCCCAAGAGATGTCGAGACATTGATCTCTGCTTAACAAAACAATAACAGAACAAGAACATTCTGATATCTCAAAGTCATAACAGTGTCATGACAGATGTTTCAACATTTGGTTGAACATATATTTGAGAGTATAAGAATAACTGAAATATACAACAAAATGATAAATAACACCAAGATATGATGACACAGTTCGGTGTACAACAACGCCTACATCTGGGGGCTACCAAGTTAAGAATAAATTCACTATCAGTAGTATTAATTCAAAGCTAATCAACATCTGGTTTACAACTCCTCACTTAATCCCTACCCAGTGCAACTTCTACCTAGAACCCCATCTATATAAGAGAAACTCATCTCAATTCCTAAATCACATCAGTGACATCTAACAGTCACAACCCCCGGTAACTGTATCAAACCGTTCAACTGAAAAACAACCCTTTCAATACAATATTCAATCAATACTCATGACTAACACTAATACTTGAATTATCTTAAAAGCTTAATTCAAGAACAATATACAATTAATTACCTACAGATTTCTAAATATGAAAACTATCTCTACCACAATGTATCAAACCTGATACAAAGGGTTACTCACAATACAAGAAAGCCACGTGACTCTCAAAACCATAAACCCTTATTTTTACTTAACAAACGTCTTAACAAGGATTCATTATTTTCTCTAGGTCTTGGTCTTCCTTTTATAATCTTCAGTAGTCCATGGGCTTCGGAATCTTTGCTCAATCATTCCTTGATCCATGTTCTAATTGCACCTTAAATCTTAGAACAGATCTGCAACAAACTTGTTGTATCAGACCAAGATGTCGAGTCCTTAAGATAGGACATCTTGCCTGACATGTTATTCTTTATAGATTTTTTCATGTTAGAACATCTTGTTCAACATCATGTTTTACCAAAATATGGTCAAATCTTAGAGCTTTCAATCTCCCCCTTTTGACAAATTTTGGCTAAAACTCCTTTTGCACAATATACCCAGGAAATAAAACTGAGACACAGGTAGGATGTTAGAGCATCCTATCCAACATCCTTGCAAAACAACTGCAAGAACAAACTTAGACCACAAAATAAGATCAGGCGTGTGTTACAAGGAACAACACACAACTAAGATAGACACACAACCTATCTCCCCCTTTTTAGCCAAAAATTAACAAAAGTACCCAACACAGTTCCATACCAAAATAGTACTCACCCAATCCCGAACAAATGCCATAAAGACTCGACACAACAAAAGAAATGCAACCTGAGACAAAAAAAGTAAGGACCCCTTTTAAATACCCGAGTAGTTTCCTTAGGAATTAACGAGCCATTGATATAACCGAAGGACAATTCAATGAAAGAGTAAATTGAGTAAGATAACTTCAGCATAAATGAGGGTGCACTAGCCAAATCAATTTTGACTGTTTCTTTTTTAATGAGAACTGTCCAAAGACTACGTATGTACCAAAGAAACATGTCTTGCACGCCTTCTTTAAGGCACGTTTTCTACCGTTCAAGAACACTGTCCACATAGAGCCATGAGTCCTAAACAATATCCTGACACCCAGTCAGTCCTTGTTTACTCTCTCTTGTAAATTTTAAAGCATAGTCATAATGCCTTCCAATGAACTCCAAGTATACTCCTTTCATCTAGAATTAGAAGATTCTAACCATGATGTCAAGAAAGTATGTGTGACATCTCCCATTTATCAACAAAAGCTTCCATGAACCTTATCCTAATCTGTAGAGAAAAATAAATTCTCCTAGAAAATATCCAATCCGGTTTCTTAGGTCTCTTCTAAGAATCAGAAACATAGTTGAAGTAATTCAATAGCCTTAACAAGTCAAGATCACAAGCATAACTTACTAAGTTAAAGTATCAACATACCAAGAAGTTAAGACATTTAGTCTGACATCACAATCTCACATGAATCACATGAAAAACTTCATGCTCATAAGAGAAAAAAACAAGATCGCAATTCTTGTACCATAACCAAAAAACCTCTTGGATTGAGATCAAATAACACCATTTATCACTCTCCCCATGAACAAATCCACACACTGTACAAATCCATCTTAAACCATAGACAACCTTGTTCTTTGGAAAAAATCCAATCAAACCTGGAATGCTCATATCCCCGAAAGAGACATACAAATTCTCTTAACTCCTTGGTTAGCCAAGATATCATCCATACTTGGAATGCATCAATTCCCTTCACCATATGAATAGAGATACATCCTCAGCCTACTTCCTTCTCAAGATTTAGCCTGATACAATATTTTCTAGAGATACTTCCAGCAAAACCTACCATCTACTCATAGATAATCAAAATCCACACAGTCTTGACCATACTCCATAATGAATAGATAATTCACTTCTGATCCAACTGGTGAGTAACAAACTCCACACCATGAACTCCAAATTATCTCCCATGGATAAACAACTTTCCTTTCTGAAAAGATAATCAACTGAAATGATGTTTAAAGCATTAGTTAAGACATCAACCTCAATCATAGGAACTATATACTTTGGTTATGGAGTTAACATCCACAGGAATAACTATTTGCATGATAATCCATACACTTCCCTTTGTAAGTAACACATGCGGATCCCAATAGATCACAGCTATAGCAGATCACAGACCATCATAGAAGGCAGAATACCACAGAGAGAAATAAACTCTCATAGACCTCATGAAGCTTCAACCTAGAAGCACAATGTTCAAACATCCTGTTTGACATTACAAAGTCAACCCCCATCCTTAAGCATCCAAAGAGGAGATTCCCTCTAACAGATATCAGTATGACTGACAATAAACACAAAGGAATAGACTGAGCATCATATCATAAGCAGACTTCTCAGCAAGGTCTGCTTCTCTTCTGCCCTTTAGTCCTCTATCCTTAAAAACTCCACCTTGCAAGACCACAATAACTCCATAAGATGAAGTACATTAGCATTTACAAAGGCTAATGTTCCTGCAATAAGCTCGAGCATGTAGTTCCTTGATGCTCTCACAAATAACTATGGTTATTTGGCACATCTTCTTCCATAAGAGACCAATAAGAAACCCTTTCACATATGAATACACCAAAAAATCAGCAACTCTCGTGAGCTTTTTCCATTACATGATTCACAAAGGTTGAGATAGACTTTAACACCAGCCATACAGATAAAGAGCACATAAGCCTAAAGAGACCAACCTTTTAAAAAAAATCAGTGCATACTTTCTGACTTTAGCATGAACATTTTGATGTTCAGCATAATGTCAGGATATTTGAATGACATCAATGACTAGGCTAGCCAATTGATGAACCACACTGAGTTCCACCTTAGCTGATACAGTTTTGAAGATCTTTCCCTTTTAGGCTTTCAAACACCATCTCACATTGAAGGACTTCTCCACCATAATAGAACAAGAGTTATATGTTCTCATTGACTTGATGACAGTCTGTTTCAAGCACAATACTCCAAGAGAATCATCCATACCGAATCAGAGTCCACATCTAACCTTAGAAGAGGTAGTCACAAGATAGATACAACTATCTGTAAGATCACTCAGATCAAGCTTTGAAAGACCAGAAAGTCTCCAAGATGTTAGGGTGAATGTCTTATACATTTTCTCCTGACTTCCATATGCACAGAATCTGGTAGAGATGTCTTCATAGTCCTCCACTAGGAATTAGAACACATACTCCTAAAGCAGATACAGGAACATAACTTCTGCACCCCTATGCGCTTAGATCAGAAGTAAACTGACCCAACGAAAGTTCATCAAGATAACCATGAGTTAATCTTGACTTTCACCAGCACACATATATATAACAAGTTTCTTGGATAGAGATTTCCTAGACTGCAAACCAAATGACTCTTCAAGACCAATCTGAAGAAGATTCCCAACACTATTGATAAACACACATTTGTTTATCATCCAGAACATATGCTACATCCCTCCTTTTTCCGAGAAGTTCACTCCTTGGATCAACAAGATTCTGCACACACTCTTTTGAAGTGATGTTTCAACATCTGGTTGAACATCAATTCCTTTTCCCATGAACAGATCATTGAAATTGATTCTGAAGTCACTACAAGAGTTACATACCTTGAATACATTTAAAGACCTATTGAGAAATCCACAGATGATACCGATGGTATCCATTATTTAAGATAAATCAGATATATAGCAAAGGTTCTTGAGTTCTTGCAACAGTCTGAAGCTTCACCTTTAGGTGTGACATTTTGACATCATCTTTCTTAAACACCAATCAAAAGGATAATCAATTAAATACTTGCTAAGCCCATAAATAGGAATTGATTTTAAATCTCAATTTTGTATTCTTCAGTCACAAAATGTCATAAGACACCCCTCCTTAATCTAGCAACAACCTAGAAAGAAATCTTCAAGGCATAAATCTTCCTTAGAAGACCATCTTCTCTTCTGAACTCTATTTATCAAACACATTCCGAAGTGCCTTTATGAGTGCACTTGAGAGAGAACTCAATTATCTTGGGCTACCATAGAGTGCTTACCAAATCCATAGATCATGCATTTGATAAACAAGACCTCAACTCAACCTTTTTCCTCCATTTACCCTTCATGGTACCTGGTTGACACCGTCTTCCAAGCAACATAGGAAGATCCTTCAGTGGAAGACAGATCACAATGACTGCTTCTTTATATAACTCCCAACTAGTGATGGAATGAACATCTGGAGAGGCTAACACCATCTTCAACAAGCCAGGTGAGATATCAGAACATTTTATAAGGCACCATGCGTAACAATAACATCATTATCAACAACAACGGAAGAATCTACACAAAAATATCAGCCAACCATCAATAGTTGTCAAGCCAGATTCAGAAAGCTATCCTCCTAGCTTCTAATCCCCTTGAACACAACAGTAATGGATGGTATAATAAAAAATCTCCTTCCTTGTTCAAAATATCATAAAGTATCATCCCTAGAACTCATCCAGAAATAAAATAGGATGCCAGCTTTGATACCAATTGATATTCTGGTATTTAGATCTCAGATGTCCCAAGAGATATCGAGGCATTGATCTCTTCTTAACTAAATAATGATAGAACAAGAACATTTTGATATCTCAAAGTCATAACAGTGTCATGACAGATGTTTCAACATCTGGTTGAACATATATTTAAGAGTATAAGAGTAATTGAAATATACAACAGAATGATAAATAACACCAAGATATGATGACACATTTCGGTGTACAACAACGCCTACATCTGGGGGCTACCATGTCAAGAATGAATTCACTATCAGTAGTATTAATTCAGAGCTAATCAACCTCCGGTTTACAACTCCTCACTTAATCCCTACCCAGTGCAACTTCTACCTTGAACTCCATTTAGATAAGAGAAACTCATCTCAATTCCTAAATTACATCAGCAATATCTAATAGTCACAATCTCTGGTGACTGTATCAAACTGTTCAATTGAAAGACAATCCTTTCAATACAATATTCAGTCAATACTCATGACTAACACTAATACTTGAATTTTCTTAAAAGATTCATTCAAGAACAATATACAATTCATTACCTACAAGTTTCTGAATATGAAAACTATCTCTACCACAATGTATCAAATCTAATACAAAGGGTGACTTACAATACAAGAAAGCCACACGTCTCTCAAAACCCTAAACCCTTATTTTTACTTAACAAATGTCTTAACAAGGATTAATTATTTTCTATAGGTCTTGGTATTCCTTTTATAATCTTCAGCAGTCCATGGGCTTCGAAATCTCTGTTCAATCATTCCTTCATCCATGTTCTGATTGCACCTTAAATCTTGGAACAGATCTGCAACAAACCTGTTGTATCAAACCAAGATGTCGAGTCCTCAAGATAGGACATCTTATCTGACATGTTGTTCTTTATAAATTTCTTTAGGTTAGAACATCTTGTTCAACATCATGTTTTACCAAAATTTGGTCAAATCTTAGAGCCTTCAATAATAATATAATAAAATAAGGAAAAAGGGGGAACGGGGATCATAAACTGACAGAACGTGAAAAAGAGAAGAGAAGGAGAAAAAGTGTTAGGGTAAGAAGAGGAAGGTGATAAAGGAAGGAGAGGAAAGTTCCAATTTAGAAATTTTGCTAGGAATACCAAAGTAAGGGTGAGATTTCCTTTCGTGTAGGTTTTTGCAAGATAACATGTGGGTGGGTGTCCTAATCTCTCTAGGATTGTTATTCTCTTCTCTATGTTATGAATAATTTGATGTATAATGATGTGATTGTATGTTGATGTTGTTTGGATTGTGTGTTGGTTGAATGTTGTGATGATGAGTTGTTTTTGTTGCTGTGTGATGTTTGGAATCAGAGTCAGAACCCGAGTTAGAAATGGTATGACAATTTTGGGGTTTTGCGATGCTTTGGAAACTAATTTTCGTGTAAAAATATAGCAGAAAGCTACTTCTATGACAGTGGAATCCGATTACCACTTTTGGTGTAATCAGTTACACCTGAGACAACTTACAAACGTGAAATTTGAATTTTTGGAGGGTGTAACCGGTTACACTAGGAGGAAAATTTCAAAAAACTTTGAAAATTCATTACTTGAGTTCCTGGTGTCCGATTGAGGTGTCATTCGAAGCGTTGGGAGTTAACGCAATGAAATTTCTTATAAAAATAGTTCCACTACCTGGAATTCATTTAAATGTTACGTGATGGTGTTGGATGATGTGTGGTTTGCGTGTTGTAGTATGGAACATGCATGAATATAATGTTGTTGCTTGCTATATTCTTATATTGTTGTTGCTGAATGCTTATAGCATGTGTATGGTGTATGGTGGCCAGCTTTGGCGTGGTATAGTGGTTATGATGAATATCATTGTACGTTGCATTATTGTTGTTATTGTTGTTACATATCTTGTATGAATCATGCATCATGGTGTCTGGACAATGGTCCATTTTTGGGTGAGCCTCAATCCTATAGTGGGGATTGGGTGCGAGTAGCTAATTCCTATGGTGATGGAATTAGTGAAGCGTTACCTATGGTGATGGTAACGATATTCTTGGGGAGCCTCGATCCTATTGTGATGGATCAGATGCGAGTAGCTAATTCTTATGGTGTTGTAATTAGTGAAGCATTGTCTATGGTAATGGTGAAGATTTTTAGTGGGTTCTAATCCTATGGTGGGGATTGGAGCGAGTGAACTTAAGAGTTCGTTTTTGGTACCACATGCATTGAATCATGAGTTGATTTTCTTTGCATTTTCATACATGTTGCATTATTATATGTGGATTGTGTGGGGTGTGAACCGTGGATTGGGTGATTATCCATATGTTGATGGGGTGCTTATATATTATTATGCATTTCTTTATATGATTGTGATTTCTCACCCTTTCTGTTTGAATGACGCCTTTACATAGGCACCATGCAGATAATCCGCAGTAGAGGCTTAGATGTGAGTGGAAGAGATTGCCCTTCTTATTGCTTTTGTTGAGTCGGCGTCTGCTCTGATATGTAACATTGGGATATCAGGACGCTTTAATGTTTATTTTATTTTATGGTGGCGATTTCTATGTTATTTCTAAAGTCTGTTATTCTTATAATTACTATGAGTTTTGATTATGTTTTAAAATAACAAAATAATTTTTTATTGATGCCTTTTTGCTGCTAAATAAATACTGAAGTTTAGACTTGTTGATTTTTGCTACTAGTATTATTATTATTATTATTAATTTTTAAAAGTTGTATGTGTTACATATCATATCTTGTGAGTTGGTTGGTGTTAAAGTAGCATCCTAATTGTTGATGATTTGAAATTACTCTGATTTTATTTATAATTACGTGCGGAAGATTAGGGTGTTACATAGTGGTATCAGAGAAAATGGGTATGTCCGACCTGTTTGGTTAATTATGTTTGTTCCCTAGTATGCGACATGTGTGTGAAAACATTTTTGATGCTTGTTTTGTTTTCCATTTGCAAGTTTGGAATGAAACAAGTGGGGGTGAAACGTCTACTTCTCTTGGATGTTCCAACTGTAGAAAGATTGGATATCATATTGCTGCATGTGAGAGTGCAGTGTGGGCTAGTTTAAGTGTTTGGAGAATGTTGTGCTTTTTCTAAACATGAAGAGAGGTCAAATTCGAGGATGGTGTTAGTATGCAAAATGGTGTGATCCTTGAGGAAAGACGGTCAGGTGTTCTCGTTGTTCGCTTCCTTGTGAGGGGGAAGACGATGTGTTGGGTAGAGACGAGCCAGTGGTGTGTTGAGTATCCTGACGTGTTCCTAAGGATGAGGCCACTTTGTCTTTCGTTGGAATGAGTTTATTCTATTCTTAGAAGGGATTGGTTGGAGTCAAACCAAGTGTTTAGCAATTATTTTAATAAGTTGGTGCAGTGTGTCGCTGATTGCAGGAGCTCAGACGATGTCGTAGCTAGGTTATTCCTGAAACTGAAGATGTTGTGGATTCGAGATTCCTGTCATCCGGCCAAGTTGGGATGTCTTTAAGGAGAACGATCAGGTATTATTGATGTTAGCTTCTCAGAGATTAGAGAGCAATGTGATGGCTAGTGTTATGCTAGTGGTGTGTGATTCCTGTTGTTTTTCCTAAAGATATCTACGACTTGCTTCCAAAGTGTGAATCTAAGTTTGATGGAGGTGAAGAGTTGATGTTGTATCAGCTAAGCAAGTGAGAGACTCTGTGAAGGATATGGCACAAACCTTTATGGTGTTAGCTTTATTTGAAGCCATAGGCAAGGGAGTAATAGTTTATGATATTCCTGCAATGTTTGAATTTTCAGATGTGTTTCCAGATGATATTCTGGATGTGCCGTCAGAGAGAGGTAGAGTTTTCTATTGATCTTGTCCCTGGTACCAGACCTGTTTATATGGTACCATACTAGATGTCAGTGTCGGAGTTAGCAGAGTTGAAAAAGCAATTAGAAGATTTACTAGAAAAGAAAATTGTAAGACCACGTGTGTCACCTTGGGGAGCTTCGGTGTTGCTAGTAAAGAAGAAAGATGATATTATGAGATTCTGTGTGGATTACCGACAATTGAATAAAGTAACGATCAAGAAGAAATATCCACTTTTGAGAATAGATAATTTGATGGACCAACTAATATGTACACGTGTTTTTTTAACAAAATTGACTTAAGGTCGGGTTACTATCAGATTCGGGTGAAGGATGAAGATATTCAGGAGACGAATTTTAGGACTCGGTATGGGCATTACGAATATTTGGTGATGTCGTTTGGCATTTCTAATTCACCTGGAGTGTTTATGGAATATATGAATTGTATATTTCATACTTATCTAGATCAGTTCATGGTGGTTTTCATTGATGATATACTGATTTATTCTAAGACGGAAGAAGAGCATGTCGAGCATTTGCAAATTGTGTTGCCAGTGTTGAACGAGAATAAGTTATATGCCTAGTTTTCAAAGTGTAAATTCTGGTTGCAAGAGGTTAGTTTTCTGGGACATGTTATTTTAGGTGATGGTATAGTTGTGGATCCATTCAAGGTAGATTCAATACTTCAATGGGAGGCTCTGAAGTTGGTTACTAAGATTAGAAGCTTTTTGGGCTTGGCTAGTTACTACCGCAGATTTATTGAAGGTTTTTCTACTTTAGCACTTTTATTAACCTAGCTAACATGTAAAGTTAAAGCATTTGTATGGGACATTCATTGTGAGAAAAGTTTCACAAAATTGAAGAAAAGATTGACTACGACTCCAGTTTTTATTCTGTCAGAACCTAATGAACCGTTTGTGGTGTACTGTGATGCGTCAATGATGGGTTTGGATGGTGTGCTGATGCAAGATAGAAAGGTTGTGTCTTATGTTTCACAAAAAATGAGGGTTCACGAGAGAAACTATCCTACTCATGATTTAGAGTTGGCTGCAGTGGTGTTTGTGTTAAAGATTTGAAGGCATTATATTTATGGTTCCATATTTGAGGTATTCAATGATCACAAGAGTTTGAAGTATATGTTTGATCAAAAGGAACTGAATATGAGGCAACAAATATGGTTGGAATTCCTGAAGGATTACGACTTTGGCTTGAATTATCACCTCGATAAGGCTAATGTCGTGGCTGATGCTTTAAGTCAGAATTCGTTGCATATGTCTGCTTTGATGGTTAGAGAGTTGGAACTTATTGAACAATTCAGAGACTTGAATTTGGTTTGCGAGTTGACACCGCAGAGTGTGATGTTGGGTATGTTGAAGATAAACAATGATTTTCTTAATATTATTCAAGAGAGTCAGAAGTTGGATGTGAAGTTGGTAGATTTGATGGTTGGGAGTAATCAAACTGAGGAGAGTGATTTTAAAGTGGATGAACAGGGTGTGTTGAGATTCCAAGGTAGGATTTGTATTCCTGATAATTTTGAGTTGAAGAAGATGATTTTAGAAGAAATCCATAGGAGTAGCCTGAGTATCCACCCAGGAGCTAATGAGATGTATCAGGATCTGGAAAAGATATTTTGGTGGCATGGACTGAAGCATGATGTGGCACAGTTTGTGTATGTATGTTTGACTTGTCAGAAGTCAAAGGTTGAGCACCAGAAGCCTATAGGGTTGATGCAACCGTTAGACATTCCATAGTGGAAATGGGATAGCATTTCTATGGATTTTGTGACGGGATTACCGAATACTCCTAGTGGGCATGATGTGATTTTGGTAGTAGTCGATAAACTGATGAAATCGACACATTTTATTCCAATTAATATCAGTTTTTATTTGCAGAAGTTGGCAGAGATATACATTCATGTGATTGTTAAGCTGCATGGAGTTCCATTGAGCATTATTTCGAATAGAGATATGAGGTTTACTTCCAGATTTTAGGAGAGTTTGCTGGAGGCTTTGGGTTCTAAGCTGAGGTTGAGTTTTGTCTATCATTCACAAATAGATGGTCAGATAGAGAGAATTATTCAGCCATTGGAGGATTTATTGAGAGTTTGTGTTCTTGAGCAAGAAGGTGCTTGGGATAGTCATCTGCCACTAATAGAGTTCAATTATATTAATAGTTTCTATTCTAGCATTGGAATGACACCTTTTGAGGCGTTGTATGGTTGGAGGTGTAGAACACCTTTATGTTGGCATGAATCTGGTGAGAGTATGGTGCTTGGACTTGAGATTGTCCAGTAGACTACTGAGAAGGTGAGGCTGATTCGAGAAAAGATAAAAGATTCATAGAGTAGGAATAAGAGCTATCATGAAAAGAGAAGGAAGTATCATGAGTTTCAATAAGGAGACCATGTATTCTTGAGAGTCACTCTAGTGACCGGTGACGAGCATGCTTTGAAATCGAGAAAGCTTGCTCCTAAGTTTATTGGTCTGTATCAGATTTCTAAGAGGATTGGAGTGGTTGCTTATAGGGTGGCGTTTCCACCTAACCTCTCGAACTTGTATGATGTATTCCATGTCTCACAAATTTGAAAGTATGTTAGATCCGTCTCATGTGGTTTCGATAAATGATGTGCAAGTAAGGGATAATCTTACAGTTGAAGCTTTACCTGTAAGGATCAAAGATCATGAATTGAAACAATTGAGAGAAAAAGAGATTGCTTTCGTAAAAGTAGTGTGAAGAGGCGTTGTCCGAGGGAACATCACATGGGAGTTGGAGAGTGGGATGCGGGAGTCATATCCGAAGTTGTTCACGTCAGGTAAATATTCGAGAGCGAAAATGTTCTAAGTGGGGGAGAGTTGTAACGCCTCAGTTTTATTTATTTATTTTTCTTAAATAATATTTTTTGAAATGTATGTGTTAATTGATGTTTGGTGTGTTAAGGGAATCCTTTGGTGTAGGGTATTGACCTTAGAGAGTAGAACGTAAGGCGTTGGAGTGTGTGAGTAAGAGTGTAAAGACTTAGAGGTGGTAGAAGAAAGTTATTATTATTACTTAAATTGGAATTATATAAATAAAATAATAGTAATAGTAATAGTTAAATATTTATTATTATTATTGTTATTATTATTATGGTGTTATATTAAATAAATATTTAGTGGATTAATGTTTATTTAGTTGGAATAATAGTTATTTAGAAATAATAATATAATAAAATGGCTTAATTGCAACTTTGGTCCTCATATTTTGTGTTTTTTTGAGTTTTGATCCCCTTATTTTAAAAACCACGATTTTGGTCCCTTTTTTAAGTTTCAAGATTAATAGTAGTCCCTTTGTCATTTTAAGTCATGGTTTTAATGAGGTGGCGCGTTGAATGCTGATGTAGCATTTCCATGTCAGTTAAAATGGTCTTTTTAAATTTAATATAATTTCCATGTCATTTAGGGTTTTTTTATTTCATTTTCAGAAAATTAATAAAACCTAAATGTAAAACCCCTATGTTTTCATCTTCAACCCATTTCTTCAAATCCAGTTCTGGAATGAAGATTTTTGGTCTTCACCTTTCACGAACGAATCTTTCCCTTTCACGCAAGTAATTAAAGATTCTATATCAAACCGCATCTCACTTCAAATCAAACCGCAGCTCGTTTCCCGTCGCCTATGAAATGAAAACCTAAGCTCGTAAGGGTTCTGGGGAAATGACCCAGGGTTATACTTCCTAGTTTAGACTCGGGGTTGCTTTTCACTTTAGTCAAGTAAAACTGTACATTTGGGAAACTAGAATTCCATGAGAGGAAATCAAGAATACATGTAATAATTGAATTTAGCCAACATTTTGCCATTTTCTAGTTCGTTTTGTGTTTGCCCCAAAATGCAAGTCATGAAGTGGCAATGCAAATTAAACAGAAACATTTAGTGCAGTATTATGTTACCGACATACTGAGATGCTTCTCGTTTGAAGCTTGAACTTTCACACTTAACAAATGAATCTGAGCTATTTTCTTGTTAAGTTTTTCTGCTAACTTTGCTTCAGTAAGGTAATTAATGAAATGGTTATAATTTTGGAAAGAACATTTATGCTAAACATTGTGTCACTGAGTTGCTTCTTATTTAGAAATTGGACATACATATTTTTGTACATGGTTTATATCCTCTCCACTTCCTTTCTCTTTATTTTATCGAGGAACCTGACAGTAATTATTTGTGTTTGCATGATTGCCTTAACATAGTTGGGATTCCTCTACCATATAGTGATGCCTTTGCACTCCATTTCTGCTTTGATAGAAGAAAAAATATTATTTGGTTTACCTACTGAAATGCATTACCACAATAGAAAGCAATTTTTCCAAACGATCACTTCTAATGTTTGTTTCTACTTGTTGTCATATTGAGAAACCTCTGAAGTATTGTCCTTGGTTCAATGCAGACAAATAAAGTAAGAAATTAATTCAATACATACATGTCCAACTGTCAGGGTTAATGGTGTTTCAACTGTCATATATACCATTTTCGCTCTGTCATAGAAGCCATGTTACCAATGTTGTGCTGCAATCACTAGCATACAGTTTGGCTTGTGTATCTCAGTTTTCATGAAGGTTCCAAAGTTTCATATTCAACTACACACACCAAGTGTGATTTGAGCTGCTATAGGGTGAAATATGATAAAGTATTGTGCTGCAGTTACCTCCTGAAATATGTGTTAGTGTTGTGGTAGTAAAGTGTAGCATAGGTTGAGCATTAGGAAGGGCGGTGGGGTGATGTAACATCCATTAGGAAAAGAATGAAACAGAAACAGATAACAAAAGAAGCGGGTTCTAGTTGGATTGAGGTTGAGAACCAGGTGCACAAATTCCATGTAGGAGATACTTTACACCCTAAAGCTCAAAAAATATGGAAAACTTGATGAATTGGATTTAAAAATAAATAATGTAGGCTATGTTCCAAACACAGATTTTGTTCTTCATGATGTGGAGGATGAATAAAAGGAACAATATCTATTTCAACACAGTGAAAAACTTGCAGTTGTGTTTGTGGTGACTGCCATTCGGCGATAAAGTATATATCAACTGTCACTGGAAGAGAGATTGTTCTGAGAGATTCAAACCGGTTTCATCACATCAAGGATGGCAAATGCTCTTGCAATGACTATTGGTAATCCAAGCACATGAGTTTCAACTTCTTGGCCTGTAAATTTTGTAGATTTATTCACATTCTTGTTGCTTAGACTGTACAAATGTTATGAATGTTGAAGCTCAGCTTTGAACTACTGGCGGATTGTCAATGACAGTGAAATAGAAGCATTTATTTTTCCATCTGTTTTCAGAATGTTGAGACATGATCCTAGTCTTAACTTGAATGTTTTTTTTGAAACAGTCTGTTAATGAAATTTCACCACCACTGTAAAACATCAAAAGCCTGAAATTATACAAAAATGAATATGTTTATATATGAACTTTGTTAACAAAAATGGATTTAACAAATCCAGACTCAGCAGTGACCGAGGGCCTCCTTTACGCCTTTTCGTTTGAGTTCCTCCATACATTATAAAGTCGCTAATTTGGTTTTGGTATGTACAATAAAAGTTTTTCATAATAGTAAGACATTATGGTATTTTAAACCGTTTCAAACACAAATCGCCGCTCCAAGAGTTCTGTTAAAACACCCTTCATCTTTGTAAGTGGCCTATCTTGACAATTCACGAACTTCTCTTGCATTAGAAGCAGTACATAAAGGGCTTGTCTTATAAACAACGTGTCCGCGAGAAGGAAAATCATCAACTATTAACCAATAACAGAAACTTTAAATCTAAGTTGACTAACATATCAGGTAAATATAGTTAGTTTTTGAACATCATCCAAAGGGAGCAGGTTACTAACTGAACCTGATCCAGAAATGACCCTCACCAAATACAACCAAGTCTAAATAAAAATTAACAAACCTAGTCTAAAAACAGTCATGGATATAAACTACATTGTTGGATCCCAACTCTAACCATCAAACAAAACGAAATGCATTTATAGAATATGTTCTTTTTGGTAAAAAAATGTTGGAGATATAAGAACACTTCATAACAGCAGAAGTTCAAAGAACATAAGAACACTTCATAATAGCAGAAGTTCAAAAATTAATAGTGAATGTATACACTTCATAACAGCAGTTCAATTATTATGGATCAAAAACCTGTTGGTAGACTGATGTATCAAACAACAACATTATATAACAGCACTACATAACATAACATTGAAGGCTGATGTATCAAGACTGATGTATCATTACATTGACGGAAGCATTAAAGACAACATATTTTAACAAGAACTATTCTTGGGTTGGTGGCGGCGCTTGCGACCCTCCGTCTACAACAGTTTCTCCCGCTTCCTTTCCCGACTTGTCACCCTTTTTTTTAGATTTTTTGTTGCCACCTTTAGGAATCGCTCTCTCCGAAGCTCCCTTCCCTTTACACGTTCGTTTGTTATGGCTAAAACTCCCACATTTCTTGCACTTGACAGTTTGAAGAGTTCTAGGCAGTGTATTTCTTATCTTCGATTCATCATTCGCCTTGTTACGATTCTTCTTAGGACGACCGATAGATCTTCACATGACTGGAGGGCTGATTGGGTTAGCAACATTAACAGGCCATAGTTATGGGCCATTGGTTGGCATGATGATATGGCTATAAGTAGCCAGAACAGTAGATTTTCTAGACAATATGACACAATGATTTTAGTTAACTAGATTCTAAATTAAATGTCCCCTTTGGTGTACTCTAAATATGATAGCTTCGGTATCAGAGGGCCTACAAAACACAAACGACAGTTTCTGAATTAAACCATAGATAAAACCGGGAGTTGGTATTAACAATTCATATGCTATAACAGAACACAAACGCCATTTGCATGTTTAGGGTTTTTGTATTCAGAGGTGAGTTACGAAACATACCTCGACACGTAACTTCGGTTTGCCATTTCAGAGACGACGGGAAGCGAGCTGCGGTTTGATATAGAACTGGGTTTGAAGAAATGGGAAGATGAAAATGGGTTACAATGGGAAGAAGAACTGGGTTTGCGGTTTCATTCGTTCGTGAAAAAATGGTTTTTTTATTTGTTATAAGAACTGGGTTTTTTATTTGTTATAAGAATTGGGTTACAATTGAAGATGAAAATGAAATAATATCCCTATTAATGGGATTTTTTATTTAAGTTTTATTTTATTAAATTTGTGAAAATGAAATAATATTTAATTTAATGACATGGAAATTATATTAAATTTAAAAAGACCATTTTAAGTGACATGGAAATGCCACATCAGCATTCAACGCGCCACCTCATTAAAACTATGACTTAAAATGACAAAGGGACTAATATTAATCTTGAAAGTTTAAAAAAGGGACCAAAATCGTGGTTTTTAAAATGGGGGGATCAAAACTAAAAAAACACAAAATAGGGAGACCAAAGTTGCAATTAAGCCTAATAAAATAAGAAAAATGGGGGAGTGGGGATCAGAAACTGACAAAACTTGAAAAAGTGAAGATAATGAGAAAGAGTGATAGGTCAAGAAGAGGAAGGTGATCAAGGAAGGAAATGGAAGTTCTAATTCAGAAATTCTGCTAGGAATACCAAGATAAGGGTGTGATTTTCTTTCGTATAGGGTTTTGCATGATAACATGTGAGTGAGTGTCCTAATCTATTTAGGATTGTTATTCTCTTCTCTATGTTGTGAGCAATTTGATGTATAATGATGTGATTGTGTGTTGATGCTATTGAAATTGTGTGCTATTGTTGTTTGGAGTGTGTGTTGCTTGAATATTGTGATGTTGAGTTATTTATTTTGTTATGTAATGTTTGGAATTAGAGTCAGAACCCGAGTTATGAATTGGTATGACGATTTTAGGGTTTTGGGATGCTTTGGAAACTGATTTTCGTGTAAAATATAGCAGAAAACTGCTTCCGTCGAAGTTGTAACCGACTACACTTGAGACAACTTACAAACGTAAAAATTGGATTTTGGGGGGGGGGGGGGAGGGGGTGTAACCTATTACCATTTTGGTGTAACCGGTTACACTGGAAAGAAAAATTCAGAAAACTTTAAAATTTCATAAATTGAGTTTCGGGTGTACGATTGAGGTGTTGTTTGAAGCATTGGGAAGCTAATACAATAAACTTTGTTTTAAAAATAGTTCCAGTACGTAAACTGATTTAAATGTTGCGTGATGATGTTGGATGATGTGTGGTTTGTGTGTCTTTGTGTGCAACATGCATGAATATGATGTTGATGCTTGCTATATTATTATATTGTCGTTGCTGAATGTTTATAACATGTGTATGGTGTATGGTAGCCAACATTGGCGTGATATAGTGGTTATGGTGAATATCATTGTACGTTGCATTCTTGTTATTTTTTTGCATGTCTTGTATAACTCATGTGTCATACCCCAATTTTTTCCTATCTGTATATACTTTTCATCTGCACATCCATCCATTAACCATATTCAGAGAATCCAGGAATATGTTGTTTCTGCTTTCATTTTAGGTCCAAGCTTCATTCAAGGGTATCCAGGCCAGGGTGCATGATTCAAGTGACGTGTGTTTGAAGCCTCAATCAGGGTTTTGTGTCATATTTAGGGAAGTTGTATTTAGGTCAAGTTGTCAGGTCAAGTGTGCTGGAGGTTCAATAGGATTTGACTTGATTTTGGTCAAAGTGGAATTAATTCAATTATAAATGTGTGCATCAAGTTATCAGGCTGTGTTGAATTCAGATGTGTCATGCTGAAGAATCATATTGAATCTGTATCTTTCAATTAGGGTTTTTTGGAGAAGTTGTGATGTGGTATGTTCATAATATTGTTCAAGAAGGCTCAAGGATTGATTTATGATTTCAATTCAAGCCCACAATTCATTCTAAGATCAATTCAAGATGGATTCAAGTGTTGCTTCATTTGTCAAGGGTCAATTTGAGTTATTTCATTTATGAACTAAGATTTCAGAATGCTGAAAATTTGTTTCAAGGTTGGTTTTGGTTCAAGACAAACAGGCCATTTATTAGAAACCCTAACTTGGAGCTTTTGTCCAAATTTTTCTAAAGGCTTAGTTTAGGACACTTCGCACGCACACGACTTCCTCTTGGGCTACCTGAAAATGAACCCTTTTATTCCGTGCAATCCCGTGTAACTTACATGTACCCCTCTCCCATTCCGATGTACGCATTCGTATTTGCTTTGGTTGTGGTTTATCTCCTAGGAGCATCCTTAGGGACTAGCATAGACTAAACCATTTTAAAACTAATTCTCGATTCGCCATCGAGCCATTTTCAAACACCCCTTATAAGTCGATTTCTCGTATGCATTCGCCATCAACCTATCGCACACACTTTCATATTTCATCGTGGTTTCGTTATTAAGAGCACCCTTAGGGACTTGTATCGATTCTCACCTCTTTTCAACCAAACCCTTGACTCGTCGTTGAGCCTTTTTTTTCAACCTCCTTTCTAACACGTCTTTACACACAAATAAAATCAAACCCTTGATCCAACGTCAAGCGGTATTTTAGTCAAGTTGTAAGTCGAGTGCCTTTTGCCTTGCAGTCCACCTCTTTTTGCAACTAATTTGATTCAATCTTTTTCCGAATGCTTTTCTTAACAAATAACGAAAGAAGAAGATTCTTGGAGTCTAGCATTCCTTGAATCATCGAGTGAATGGCTCTTGAGGCGCACACTTTGGGTTTTCGTTCATTCACCCTTTCGTCTTAAAACACCTAATATTTATTCAAACATTTTTTGTAATCAAACTTATGAAAGAAGGATATTCTTAGAGTCTAGCATTTCTTGGATCTTTGAATGATTAGCACTCGAGGCATGCCCCTTGAGTTGTTATTCATTCATTATTTCGAATTCAAAACTTTCAAAACTTTCAACTCTTTCTTGAAACCTTTTTAATCAATTCCCGAAAGAAATGAGTTCTTGGAATCTCACTTTCCTTGGATTCTTGAGTGACAACTCTAGAGGCAGGTCCCTTGGGTTGTTTGTCAGTCAATCTTTCGTTTCCAAACCAAACATCAACATAATTCAACCCCTCTCTTTTCGTGGTCGTCTCCTCGAACTACGGACGCTCTGATTCTTATTCTCGTCTGAATATAAGATACGTAGGCACAAGATTGCAATGATCTTGGCGAGCTACCTTCCCTTCATTTCCCGTTTCCCTTCAACCTTTCCCGTAGTCAAACTACGACAACTCTGATTTCTCATTCTCGTCCGAATGAGCATACGTAGCACAGGGGCCCCAATCCTTGGCGAGCATCCAATCCTATAACCACCCATTTTCCCTAGAATAATTATCCTTTTATCGTACCATTTAGCATTTACCATTGAGAAAAAAACAAGAAAGCATAGGTAACACCCATCGCAAATCGTACTAAGAGGTTCTCGTTGAGTACAACAGACGTGAGGGGTGCTAATACCTTCCTCTTGCGTAACCGACTCACGAACCCGAAACATTGGTTGCGACGATTGTGTTCCTGTCCTTTTTTTAAAAGGTTTTCTAGGTATTTTCCTTTCCCATTTGTTTGGGATAAATAAAGCTCGGTGGCGACTATGTCGAACTGTATTTCCGCGCCTTTAGCGCGAGGGTCTTATGTGCGAATGATTTTTCGAGGTGTGACATCATGCATCATGGTGTCTGGACGGTGGTCCTTTTTTGGGTGTGCCTCAAACCTATAGTGGGGATTAGGTGCGAGTAGCTAATTCCTATGGTGATGGAATTAGTGAAGTGTTACATACGGTGACGGTAATAATATTCTTGGTGAGCCTCGATCCGATTTTGATGGATAGGGTGCGAGTAGCTAATTCCTATGGTGATGGAATTAGTGAAGCATTGCCTATGGTGATGGTGATGATTTTTGGTGGGTTCTAATCCTATGGTGGGGATCGGAGCGAGTGAACCTGAGAGTTCAAAAATTTGGTACCATATGTATTGAGTCGTGAGTTTAGTCTCTTTGCATTTGTATACATATTGCATTATTATGTGTGGATTGTGTGGGGCGTGAACTGTGGATTGGGTGATTATGCATATGTTGATGGGGTGCTTACATATTATTATACATTTCTTTATATGATTGTGATTTCTCACCCCTTCTATTTAAATGATGCCTTTACATGGGCACTATACAGATAATCTGCAGTAGAGGCTTGGATGTGAGTGAAAGAGATTGCTCTTCTTATTGCTTTTGTTAAGTCGGCGTCTGCTCTGATGTAAAGGCATGTGTATTGGGTGACCATTAAAAACATAACATGTTTTTTAAGTTTATTTGAAAGTGGGAT
This sequence comes from Lathyrus sativus, assembly GCA_963859935.3. NCBI lineage: Eukaryota > Viridiplantae > Streptophyta > Magnoliopsida > Fabales > Fabaceae > Lathyrus > Lathyrus sativus. Next base: position 546,811,446 of record OZ012737.1, read on the forward strand.
GTCCTATACCAAAGACATCATGGGAATGAATACACATTTCACAAAAAAAAATTGAAACTTGGTCAAATCACTTTCTGAAAAAGGATGGAAGAGTTCACCAAGTTGAATAACATTGGAACAGGATCAAATAAGGAAATGTAAAAGAAGGATCCACCAATAGATTTGGGTAGTGATACATGTTTTGATACATTTTAGTTTCTATCTATCTATGTGACTCGTTTTTTGTATGTAATATTTTCAATGATGTAATCTCGATACGATTTGAAACATACGTAATGTGCATTCTACTTTAATGTTATAGAATTTTGGAGTAATTTTTGGAAGGAAAAAATCATTGCAAAATATATAGTGGTTATGCATAATATACTAGTTCTGTATGAACCTATGGGTGAGTCTGGATATGCATCTCCGGGCACACCCTGTTTTAATTGTAAAAAAATAAAACATGACATTTTATGGATGTGCATCTTCGTAAACACTCTTATTTTGTAAAACATAAGGTGTGTTCAAATATGTATATCTGAAATATTCTCTGATGAAAGAATAATTTTTTTAAGGTTCAAATTAATCTAAAACTTGTATAAATAGGGTTATCTCATTCCATGTGTTTGGAAAAACAAACAAATCATAGAGAAAAAAGAGGAACACAATCATAACACAAGAACATAACGTGGAAACTCCAAAACTGGAGAAAAAGTCATAGTCGTTGTCAATAGACAAACAGAGAATAACACCATGTGAAATTTATTATAACATATAATATACCCTCAACTAACACATGCCTCCAGTACACCCACATCATCAAAAACAAAGATTTAACTACATCTCGCAACACTCTGATACAAGAGTATAAGAGAACAAAGAAAGTTAAATACAAATTTAAAGTGCTTTTGACTGGTGCATCTTGGAATGAAGAACTCGAATCCTATATATAGTCTTTGACTCTTTCTTCCTACACAAAACTTAGTGACGTGGGACTTCAAAGTACCTGTATCCTATATATATATATATATCCTTAAACTATCACTTCACTCACAAAAATAAGCGATGTGAGACTTCTTCAAAATGTATATTTTCAACCAACCCAATAATTTCCACTTTGATTGAAAATAATACATAAGCTTTCATTATATTCACCGACAATCATACTCCTCCATAAAAAGTATAGTCAATTAAAGATACACCATTCCAAGAATTTTCACATTATCTTCACCGGCAATCATAGTTTTAAAAATTACCATACTCTTTCATGATGAATATATTTCACTTGAAGATAAACCACTTCAAGAATTTAACATTATTATCATCGACAATCATATATTTTATCATAAAGAATAAATTTCAATTGAAGCTAAACAACTCCAAGAATTTCACACTGTCTTCACCGACAATCATAGTTTTTAAAAAAATTATCATACTGCACCTAAAGAAGAGTATACTTCACTTGAAGCTAAACCACTTCTAGAATTTTCACATGTCTAAAACCAGGTTGAAACTTTATGGTACAAATTCCATATTGGCAGGAAGCTCTTTAACTACCGACATAATCTTGCACCTTGTGTAATCTTGATTGTATCAACACAACTTTGACTTGAACTTTCCATAAGTAAAAAAATAATTCTTCCATCAATATTCTATAGCCCAAACTGCACAGCAGAATTTTTCACTGCAGCTCAACAACTCTTTCACAACACTACCATTCTTTTTTGATGTGGAAGATAAAACAAAACTACAACCACAAAGCATACTAAGAACACTTATCCCCAAATCGAGCCAAAAGCTCTGATACCAGTTGTTGGAAAAACAAACAAAGCATAGAGAAAAAAAAAGGAACACAATCACAACACAAAAATATAACGTGGAAACTCCAAAATCGGAGAAAAAACCACGGTCGTTGTCAATAAACAACTAGCAAATAACAATATATGAAAATTGTTACAACACATAATATACCATAAGTTAACCCAGACCCCCAATATACCCACACAATCCAAAGCAAATATTTAACTACATCTCACAACACTATAATATAAGAGTATAAGAGAACAAAGAAAGTCAAATACAAATTTAAAGTGTTTTTGACTGGTGCAACATGGAATGAAGAATTTGAATCCTATATATAGCCTTGGACTCCCCCTTCCTTCACAAAACTAAGCGACGTGGAACTTCAAAGAACTTGTATCCTATATATAACCTTAAACTCTCTCTTTATTCACAAAACTAAGCGATGTGAGACTTCTTCAACATTTGTATTTTCAACCAACCCCAACACCATGTTCTTTAAAAAAAACACCAAAGTAGAATGAATACATATCCACATCTTGCTTTTGTGATTTCAATTGCGCAAAATCCACCACTTCAATTTAAGATCTCTAAGGACATGCATCTTGTCAATATGAAATTCAAAATAAATACTCTCCTATGATATCTAGAAAATCAGAGAGTTGTCAAGCTCGAGTATCATTCACCCTCGATTGACGACGAATGGTAGATATAATTCATCATGCTTGAACTAAAGACGTAGGAAGATTTAAGTGTTATGTGAAGTACATTTTACCGTTTCTTGACAAAGGGTCTGATTGAAGTGGATATGAAGATTTCAAAATTGACTGAAGATATTTTAAAGATGTTGCAATATCCTAAACCACTTGTTTGTAATGAAATGTAATGTTAACGGTTATATGTAATGTTAAGTATTTGAATGTTATTTTATGTTGTTTTTCCAACATTATGTAATTGTTTTTTGTTTAACTTAACAAAGCATATGTCAGCTATGTTTCTTCGAAAAATTTATTGATTATTGTAATAAGGCTTTTACATATATGCATCATCGGATTCATCTTAATATTGATACGAAGATGTATCTTCAAATTACATTTTAACAAAATAAAAGTCTCACAGTAACTTAAATTGACGTGTGGGTCTAAAAACACGTCCAAATATATATCTTTAAATACAAGTTACATTAAGAAATTTTTTAGAGAATTTACTATCTCCGTCTCAAAATAAATAATTTATTTAAATTGTGTGCGGTTTTTAAGAAAATAATTAAATATATCAATTTTAATAATAAAATTGATAATTTTTATTAAAACACTCTTATTTATTGTAGTTAATAGAGTAATTGATAAATGTAAAAATTAATGAATAAAGATATAATAGTGGAAAAAAATAATAAATATTATATTAATATTTTAAAAAATATTTATTTTGAGACATTAAAAAAATACAAATAAGACATTTTTTTTTTTGTTTTTAAGACGGAAGCAATAAATAGCAGCGCGCTAAATGTAAACTTACAATCTGATAGAGCAAAGAAATTAGGCATAGGCAGCAAAGAGATTAGGCATAGGCAGGTACGTATGGACGAAACATTAGTGATGATCCAATCGAACAGCAAACAAATTGCTGTAAACAGAAGTATAATCAATAATAAGAGACCCAATCGTGTACTGTTCATTCATTGATGCATGGTTAACTTAAGATTTTAGAAGAACAAGGCCATCGTCCAGCTGTTTATTGGTGAGTGAGGTGTAAATATCAAGTCTAATGTGTCAGGTTGCTGTTGTACATAAATAAATAATGCATCATGCACCATTCACTCACCTCTCAGATACGCACGCATATTCATTCCTTATCTCCTCAATATATCAAATCACACTCTATCTATCACTAGCTATCCCTCCTACATCAACCATATATACTTTTTCTCATTACTATTAGTACTATTCATTTTCATATATTACTCTCTTTTTTTTTATTATTCTTATCAAACTTATCTATTCGGATAGAGTTTCTTACATAACTGGCACATTTTAAAATAAAAAATACCATAATGTCACACACTAAAAAAAAATTATAACACTGCTACATTTTTAATATGGATTCGTTCAACTAACCCAATAGAGGCTTAAATATGTAGTTGGGGTTCGGCCATCCAAAAACCATCTTATACTACGTATTTTTTTTGTTTTTTTTTTTAAATTTTAAAAATAAATATATAATATATATTATGAATTTATGTTTTAAATTATTTTTTATATATTAAATTTTTTTATATGATTTAAAATATTATTTAATAAATAACTTAATTAATTTAAATAACTTTTTAATATTATTAAATATTTTCACATTATGTAATTAATTATTTAACTAATTAAATTATATACAATGGTTTTTATCCATTAAATTATTTAATAATATAATATGAAAAATATTTAACAATATTTAATAATATTTAATATTTTAAATCATATAACAAATTTAAATCATTAAATTAATTAAATTATTTATTGAATAATTAATTACAAAAAAATATTTAAATTATTAAATTTTTAAATCATTAAATCCTTAATAGTTAAATAATTAATTACATAATGTGAAAAATATTTTAAATCATATAACAAATTTTAATATATAAAAAAAATTTAAAACATAAATTAATAATATATATTATATATTTATTTTTAAAATTTAAAAAAAAAAAAAGAAAAAGAAAAAACACGTATAGGGTCGGCCTTTGGATGACCGAACCCCAACTATAGATTTGGGTCTTCATTGGGTCGTCCATTGGTTGGACGAATCCAGATTGAAAATGTGGCAGTTTTGCAATTTTTTGACTATAACATTATGATATTTTTCATTTAAAAAGGTGACAGTTGAGTAAAACACTCCCGTTAGAGTTTTTTACGATTTTTTTACCAATATGCCACAGTCTGAAAATTTATTGACCAAAATGCTACAAGTTGAAAAAAAAATGCAAATATGCCACTCTTCTAGTAAGGGTTCGTCCATTGGTAGGACGACCCTGTAAAAGCTAATTTCGTCCAGCATGGGTTCGACCATCTATTTGCCGACCCTTAACTAGCTGGTTTTTTTTTTTTTTTTTATTTCTTAAATAATTATATATTATAAAATGTTTTAAAATGTTTTTTATATATTAAAATTATTTAAATGATATTGTAAATTAATAAATAAATAATTTAATTATTTTAAATAATTTTTTAATATTAGTAAATATTTTCTACATTATCTAATTAATTGTTTTTTATATATTAAAATTAGTTAAATGATATTTTATATTAATAAATAAATAATTTAATTATTTTAAATTATTTTTTAATATTAGTAAATATTTTTTACATTATCTAATTAATTTTTAAACTAAATAATTATATAAAAAACATATCATTAAATCATAAAAAAGAAAATATTATTAATATTTAAGAGTGAAAAAAATACATCATTTTTAGACGGGCCGATTTGATGGGCCTGCAACGTTCTTACATTTTCTCCGCATATGACCGTTTTCTCGACAAATTCCACATCTTTTTTCTTTCTCAAAATCGTCCATTTCAGTTGTAATTCTTGTACTATTTGGACGCCCTTTCTTATTTCTTCGCATTGTCTCGTCATGGCAAAGAGTGAATCCTTCATATGTTGGCCAGTTTTGCTGGTGTGGTAGTCCAAGGAAGCTTTGACTGTATATTTTGAATACACTTAGAACCTTGAAAACATCTGGTATGTGCATGTTATGGTCCTGTCGTATACTGGCACACGTTGTGATTACATGAGAGCAAGGTAAATGAAATGCCTGAAACCTCCCACAATCGCACCACCCTCTCCTGAGATCAACGCTAAAAGTACCTAATGGTCGGACATCGCGTTGATTAATGCTTTCGGCAACCATAAAACAGAATCTCTCGCGATCAAATTGAATGACATTATGGCTGCTATATTTAATCGCCTCGTTGGCCATTCCCTTGTTACAGTTTTTCGTGAAAATTTGACCGGATGCCAACAGTTTTGTCCAATCGTTTCCTCGTTTTCCAAACAGCGATCCCAGACGATAGTACGTTGACTTGACCAATGCTATAATAGGAAGGTTTTGGGTAGCCTTAAGTACCGAGTTCATAGCCTCGGCCAAATTTGTGGTCATGTGTCCCCACCGTTGTCCTCCGTCGAACGCCCTCGACCACTTATCTCTGGGAATATTGTCTATCCACTCCAAAGCTGCTCTATCTGTTCTTTGTAATTCGCCCCTGTAGTAGTTAAATGTTGTCTCTGTTAGTGCATATCCTGTAGATGAAAATATTTAAACAAAATGATCAGTAAAACAAAAGGTTAAAAAAAATGATCAGTAAAACTTGTGAAGATGTAGACATACCCATGTTGACAACTGTTTTCCGTAGTGCTTTGTTTCTGAACTCACGCATGAAATTTTGCACAATGTGTCTGATACAGTAAACATGTGAAGATGGAGGAAACTGCCACCCATTTTCAGGATCATCGTAAGCACTCTTGATTGATGGATGTCGGTCGAATATTAGACAAAGATTGGCCTGGGGGGTCACATGCATTCTCAAATTCCTGAGAAAGAAACTCCAGTCATCCTTTGTCTTTCCTTCAACCAATGCGAATGCTATCGGGAAAATGTTACCATTTCCATCTTGTGCCACAGCCATCAACAAAGTCCCTTTGTACTTGCCGTACAACCAGGTTCCGTCAATTTGCACGATTGGTTTACAGTGACTAAAACCACGAATACACGGTTCAAATGCCCAAAAAAGTCGGTAAAATTTCCGCTTGTCACCCAATTGGGTTCCGTCCTCTGTAATAATCGGCAATGTTTCCAACTGTATAATAGTTCCAGGAAGATATGTCTTCAGCACCAACAACCATTGTGGTAGGTCATTGTAAGACGTCTCCCAATTCCCATAAAGTGCTTCTACAGCTTTGATCTTTGCAATCCAAGCTTTCCGATATGAGATTCTATAACCGTATTTTTCAGCAATGTGGGCTTGTATAACTTTGACTTTTAGTGAAGCGTTGCTGTTAACAAGTTCTCTGATGTTGTGGCTAATAATTTCAGAATCTAATTTTCTATGATCCTATGACATAGAGGTTGTAGTGCAATTGTGTGATCCCTTTATAGTAGCGATCTCCCATAATGTGCTTTTTTTATGCACAACAGCTCTACATTTGAAGACGCATTATGGTTCGTACATTTTATTATATACCTTACTGAATCAGATTTATATACTGCATAGTCAAGGTTGTTACTAATATGCCAATGTTGTAAAAAAAGAACACACGCTTCCTTATTTTCAAACACCAAACCTACTTCCAATTTTTCACCATTATGGTTTGATTTTTCATTTTCAAATATATAGATGGGTTGAGAAGACTCCATACATATGTTTGACATATGCACTGGTGGATTGTACAGATTTATGGGTTGAGCATATATTACCTATGACTGCATGAGTTCATCGTGACCCTCGTCATCGTCATCACCGAATAGATCTTCAAAGTGAATATCATCGAGCTCATCGTCACTGTATTCACCAACCTCCTCGTTCCGGATGAAAGGTTCATTATTTTGCGTTATTTCTTCATCATTTATTTGGCTCACTTCGTATTGATGCGAATATGATGATTGTGTTGGATATGCCTCGTCTTCAAGGCGAACATATATTTCAATCGTCTTCAACTGGGGCATTGTGTAATGACATTGAAACATTGATTTGACTGTGTTGTCTGTGTCTATCTGCATCATTACGTAGAACACACCACCATCTACCCCATTAGGTAATGGTTGACGGTAAGTAATATCCTGAACTAGACGATTCACTTTTTTTTCAATTCTATCTTTTAGATGACGGATATCAGAACTTCGGTGAAGTTTGAACATCACCGTATCTGTTTCGTTGAATGAAAAACTGATATTTTCATCAATAAACACGAAACCGTTATAGTGCATAGTGACCAATGTATTTCTATCTGCCATGACTTATTTTTTGATACTGACAGTGTGAGTGTGTGAGTGGGAGTTAGATGTGTAGTCTGCAACAATTGCATGTAAAATATATAGAAGAAGTGTGCATGCTGAGCAAGTTAAGGGTCGTCCATTCAAAGGACGAACCCACACATGCATAGTTAAGGGTCGTCCAACACAGATGCGTAGTCTGCAACAATTGCATGTAAAATATATAGAAGAAGTGTGCATGCTGAGCAAGTTAAGGGTCGTCCATTCAAAGGACGAACCCACGCATGCATAGTTAAGGGTCGTCCAACACAAGGACAAACCCATTAATGTTTAGTTAAGGGTCGTCCAACACAAGGACGAACCCATGAGGAACGTGTAGGGGTTCGGCCAACACAAGGGCGAACCATTAAAGAGGGCAATTTGCATGCTAGCCACTTGTCGTTGCATGCTTCTAGGGTTTAATACATTAGGGTGCAGAAGAATCAATTAAGGCTGTAGAAGAATCATAGGGTGCAGTCTAGTATTGCATGCATGTGAATTTCCAAAGGATATTGGTGTGTATTATGTAGTAGGGTGTATCCATTTTTCTTATAAATACAATCTAAACCAATATTTCAAAATCACCACTTCAGCATATATTCTTGAAAATCACTACTTCTAAACCAATATTTTAATACTTCTAAATGCGTCCTTGAAGATAGCCAGATTTGGAGCGCTACAACTTCAATTATCAGTTTCCATATCGTTGAAATGCATCAGGCTGATAGGGTCAAATTGTAGTTTGGATTTCAACAAGATATCCCTCCTCAGCCTAGATGTCTACGTGAACAACATGAGACTGATATGTCTAATACATGGGGAGATCATTGGCGCAATATAAATAAAGAAGAAAATAATGAGTGGAGAAACAGAAAAAAATTGACCCTACGAGGTAACATGGTTAACGGTAACTATGTTCATAGTGCTGCATATATGCAATGGTTTTTATCCATTCCATTTATGCACGCTTCTCAAGGTCAGTTCCTAGAGGATCCCCGTCAGTATGCAACGTCTTCATCACAACAAAGATCCTCTTCACCCATGCCTCAAGAAATGCCTCAGGTGAACCCTTCACAATTTCAAACACAGACATCTTCATTCACCCAACCAACATTCTTTGTCACCTCCTCTCAACAACCAACACAACCACAATCCCAACCAACATATCAACACACTCATACCACATTCTTTGCCACCTCCTCTCAACAACCAACACCGTACACCCCAACCCCACAAACAAACTACTACTACCAACAACAATATCAGGAACAAGCCACATTTCGACCTTATTTTCAATTTACTCCGATCCCTCAGCCTAATTTTAATTTCTCTTACCCCCAACCACAACACCAAACATTTAACCCTTCAATGTCTCAACCAAGTTCATCCGCCTACACTGACAATGTTTATTACCCTCCCATCCAACAAAGTCCTCCAACCACCTTCACCCAACCATTCCAGTCAGCCTCTAACTTTACTCTAACTGATGATCAACTCATGGAATGGCCAGGTTTTTCGGTTACTGATGTGGACATGCTTGATACATCACATCAACCTGAAAATGAAGAGTTGACTTCCGACTCTACCCCATCACCTTCAAGACGGCAAACTCAAGAGTTAGGTAGGGGAAACGTGTGAAAAAGAGTACATTGTGTGGAACTGGCGGTCATTTGCGTAGATAAAAATGATGTATTTTCTCCACTCACCAATATTAATAAAATATCCTTTATTTATGATTTAATTTTTTATTTTATATAATTATTTAGTTAAACAATTAATTATATAATTTATTATTTTATATAATTATTTATCATTTTTTATTTTAAATAATATTACAAAATTATTTATTTATTAATATAAAATATCATTTAACTAATTTTAATATATAAAAAACAATTAATTAAAAAATATTTACTAATATTAAAAAATTATTTAAAATAATTAAATTATTTATTTATTAATTTAAAATATCATTTAAATAATTTTAATATATAAAAAACATTTTAAAACATTTTATAATATATAATTATTTCAGAAATGAAAAAAAAAAACAAAAAAAAAAACCAGCTAGTTAAGGCTCAACCAATGGATGGCCGAATCCATGCTGGACGAAATTAACTTTTACAGGATCGTCCTTCCAATGGACGAACCTTTACTAGAAAATTGGCATATTTGCTTTTTTTTTCTAACTTGTGGCATTTTGGTCAATAAATTTTCAGATTGTGGCATATTAGTAAAAAAATCGTTTTTTACAACTGCCACATTTTGAAAACTCACTCAGTTAAGAAAATGTTAAATAAAAATACTGTTGTAAAATTTATCGAGTTGAGCTTTTATTTATTTAATAAAACTAAAAAGTGTATAAACAAAAAATAAAATAAAAAGTAAATGTTATTTTGTTAAAAACTGAATTTGTTATAAATCAAAAATTGTCACGATGATAACTCTAACCACATGTCATCTTAATAACAATTCTAACCATAAATTGTAATTCTATTTTCTATTAATTAAACCCTATATTAAAATAAATAATAATAATAATTATAATAATATCCAACTACCATTATTATAAATAATAATAATAATAATAATAATAATAATAATAATAATAATAATAATAATAATATTCAATTACTACTACTAAAAATCTCCTGATAAAAATCATTATTAAAAAAAATCTTTAATTTTAAAATAAAAATCTCAATTCTAATATATATATATATATATATATATATATATATATATATATATATATATATATATATATATATATATATATATATATATATATATATATATATATATATATATATATATATATATATATATATATATATATATATATATATATATATATATATATATATATATATATATATATATATATATATATATATATATATATATATATATATATATATATATATATATATATATATATATATATATATATATATATATATATATATATATATATATATATATATATATATTAAATATAATTTAGAAAATCAATTTTTACGATAAAGTAGATAACCTTAAATTAATTCTTGCTCAACTCTAATTTTTTTTTCTTTTTTTTTTCCTCATCTATATCATAAATTTATATGTTTTAAAAATAACTTACTTATTTAAAAACAAAAATGAAATAAAAGTGCACTAAAAATATATTAAAAAATGTAAACAATTTTTATATAATTAATTTATAATAGAAAAGAAATAAAAAATAAAAAAAAATATTTTTTTATATATTTCTTTAGATTCAAAATATATTTTTGAGTTATATTATTATTATTATTATTATTATTATTATTATTATTATTATTATTATTATTATTATTATTATTATTATTATTATTATTATTATTATTATTATTATTATTATTATTTTTATTATTATTATTATTATTATTATTATTATTATCATCAAATTGTTGGTGTGGGATTAATTTACCAAAACATTATAATATAGTAATTTTTTAGTGCATGAACCATTCCATTTTTCTCATGCAAGTTGTAAAATTAAAAAATTACAAAACTATTAGCTTCATTAACGTTATATAATAAATATGTTATAATTTTTTTTAAAATTTAATAAATATAATTTCATAGTTCAGTATTAAATTTCTTTTAAATATAACATGCAAATAATATATAATTTTTTAATTAATATTTTAAAATTTATATTACAATTAATATATTCGTGATAAATTAATATGATTGATATTATTGGTCGTTTATAAATGGAAGAGAATTATGAAAATTAAGGAGGAATTAACATGCCACCATCTCACTTATATTTGACATCAATTCAATTATGGCAAAATTTTATTTTTATCCTTCAAATATTTCAAAAATTATCAAAATTTCTAGTGCAGTATTGGAAATTTTGAAATTTTCATAAATTTTTCTTTTTTATCAGAAATTTGAAAATTTTATATAAAAAATGAAAATTTCAAAAAAAAATTACTAGAAATTTATTTTTTTGTTGGAAATTTTAAAATTTCTAAAAAAAATGATTATTTTTACACTATCATCAATTTCAAAATTGGTGGTAATGTACCCAAAATTTTAAAATTTCCGCTACAGTACCACCAATTGGTGGTATTGTAAAAAAAATTACAAAAATTTTAAAATTTTTTCACTATTATAAATTTCAAAATTTTTGGTACAGTACTGAAATTTTTGAAATTTTTAAAAATTTTCAATTTTTACTGAAATTTTTGATAATGTAAAATTTTTTCATTTGTTTCAAATTTTTTTAAAGACAATTTTGAAATTATAAAAATTTGGAAATGCCGGATTTAATTTGGGGGTGTCAGATTAATTCCTCGAAGTTAAGAGTATGAGTATGGTAAGAAGCTTGAAAGACCCATTAAAGAGAGAAAGAAATCAGTCCTTCTAAAAAAATTATTATGACCTTGAGGTGCATTTAGTATTATGTTATTAAGTTTTTATTTCATAGTGGCCCATGGTCTATTAGTGTTGTTTAAACTATATATATATATATATATATATATATATATATATATATATATATATATATATATATATATATATATATATATATATATATATATATATATATATATATATATATATATATATATATATATATATATATATATATATATATATATATATATATATATATATATATATATATATATATATATATATATATATATATATATATATATATATATATATATATATATATATATATTAAGTGCTGTTGGGAAATGGGGTAATGAAAAAAAGTTGTTTTATTTCTTCTATCTTTTTATGCAATTTAGATCTAAATTTAACATAGCATAATTTATCATTGGTGCTTTCATTCCTTTTATTCATGAACCAAACTCAACCGCAAATGAATGAGAGGTTTGATAAAGCTACTGCAGATTTAGAGCATCATGTTGGACAGATTCACAATATATTGGACAATGATAAATAAATTTCAGATTCCAGATTTGAATCTATCATGTCTATTCTTAACAAAATTGCTACTCGAAGTGGACAATAGCAACATAGCACTGTTCACAATGCAACAAGCTGCTCAGGTATAACCCAAATCCCTCTTCTACTTTCCTAGCTACAACACCTGCTACTCAGATTATCTCCCTTACAAATACCCCCCTTAGAAACTATACAACTTTTTCCCACAACCCACCCCAACCTTCGATGACTGCACCCCCTGATTCACTACAACACAACCCCCACCCCTTTTCCACCTTACCTCTCTTCCCCAACTACTTTTCAATCAACTCAAAATTATAATATTCCTTTTTTCCAGCAAATTCCATACTCCCCAATTCAACAAATTCCTTAATTACCCTCTTTTCGTAACCCTAAACTTGAACTTGCTATGTTTGATGGTTCAAACCTATTAGAATAGCTATTTCAAGCAGATCAGTTTTTTAATTTTAACAATTTACCCCTTGAAAATCGATTGTCGTTGATTTCCTTTTATACGAAAGGAGATGTTTTGTGTTGGTTTAAGTGGATGCATCATATTTAATTGTTAACTGATTAGGTTTTCGTTATAAAGGCCTTGCAATTAGGATTTGGTCCTTCAACTTATGATAACCACCAAGTTGAATTATTTAAACTAAAACAAGATGAGTCTATTGTGGATTATCAAATCCGATTTGAGAAGTTAGGTAACTAGGTTTTTGTCTTACCTCAAGATGCAATTCTAAATTGTTTTGTTTCGGGTCTGAATTCATAAATCTGAAATGAAATGGCTATTTGTCGCTACTGCGAAAATCGGCGCCGGCTGAACAGAAGAGTCGCCACCGTGTGTTATTTATCCCACGGGAGGGAAAGGAAACGCTCAGAGTAAACCTCGCACAACATGGGAAAGGTATGGTCGTCGCAACCAAAACCTGGGTTCGGGAGTCGGTTACGCAAGGGGAAGGTATTAGCACCCCTCACGTCCGTCGTACTCGACGGGATCCACGCTTGTCTTCGGATATGGATTGTTATTCTATCTAAACTATAGGTCAAGGGTTACAAAGAAAGTAAAATGAAAATAAAAATGACTCGGCAAAGCATCGCACTTTATGCCTACGTATTCCCGCCTGGAACGAGAAATCAGAGTCAACGTAGTTCGCCTACCTACGGGAAAGGAGGGGAAGGTTGCTCGCTAGGATATCGCATCCTATGCCTACGTACTTTCATACAGCATGAAAGATCAGAGCAAACGTAGTTCGGGCCACGTACGACACAAGCTTGTCTTGGTTGATTTTATTCCTTCTGAAAAGGTTTTTCTGATTATCAGTCCAAGCGGACAAAAATGACGTCTTGATGAGTTCACGTTCTTTTACGGAAGAAATGCCTTTTATTGTGTTCGAAATCTTTATGTGTTTTTCTGTTTGTTTTGAGAAAGAAGAGACAGAACTCTAACCTACGGTTGCGAAGGGAAACAAACTAACCTAATGTTATCATGCATGGGTTAAGACCTAGTGTCTATCATGCCCCTCTCTTGCACAGAGAGAAACAGAGATCCTACGGGAATAGACGGAAACAGCAACAATATCAGATATATAGTAAAACAGTAAAATGCATGAATGCAACAATACAAGCGAGGCAAGGGAGACCCACTCAACCTCGAACCTGGAAAACAATAGGCAAAAGTGAACAGGCTTCACCTTCAACCCAACAGGGTAAGCAGCAAACAATACAACCAGGAAAACCAAACAATACATCAGAAATGAAATACAGCAGGAAAATAAACAGCTTCAGCAGCTTTGAATCAACATCTGGCTCCAAGCAATCTCCAATCAGCTACAGGCTTCAACAAGCACCAATCTCCATCTTCATGACCTTCAGGAAAGGGCTTTGATCATCAGTCTTTTCTCTGCAATGGCTTTTCTTCAAGTTCAAACCTCCAGGATGAGGGATCAGTCACAAGAGTGAATTGGGTGTTAAGCAATCAGTTGACTACCAAAGGTGGTGAACAGACTGCTTCTAACACAAAAGACATTTTCTCTCAAGAGTTCTATCTCTTAGACACTATCATCAAGCCTTCCAAAGGAAGAGGGTGAGTGTCTTAGAGAGACTCTGAATCACAGAGAAGAATGGATGCAGACAAGGCAATCCATGTTTGAGAAACAAACTTTCTAACCTAGAGCTCTGCCTAGCTCCTAAACCCTAATCTCCACAACAGCTGCTAGCAGGAAACTCCTCTTCAACTCTGGAAGTTGAACTTCAATCTCTGGATCTCCAATGGCTTCATCTTCACAAGTCTTCAGCTCTCCCAAGTCCCCAGACAATCCCAATACCCACACAGACAAGCAATAGTCCCCAGAGGGTACACCACACCAGTCAATCAGATATACAGTACATTAATAGCAGTAGGGGAATCCTGACTTTTTTCTAAGGGGATCTAATAACTACCCATAGCCCCTATAGTCCCATAGCTAACCTACTCAATCTCTAAGTCCTAAGGGAAGTGAATTAATTCTCCTAAGTCATCACCTAAAACCCTAGTTTGTTCATGTTATTCACACCTAAACTAAACACCTAAAATTAATTTCTAAAAATGGGAACTAAATTGTATCTACAAGTTTAATGTCTAACCTAAACAACCTAAAAAGAATGGGTGAAAAATATTAAAGCAATTAATAGAACAAAAATTAACAAATTTATGTATGAAATGAAACTATTTAGAATGCCATTTATTTGGAAAATATGGGAAAAATATCAAATAAAAAATAAAATGCAATTTTTATTTTTTATAATTTTCTTGACTTTTTAAAGAAAATGTTAAAAAAAGAATGAATTGAAAATATGCAATTTCTGATTTGTTATGAATTTTCAAAAATGAATGAAAATAAAAAGAATTTGAAAAAAGAAAATAGAAAGAAATAAAGGGAGGGGGTGAGAAAAGTAGCTCGCTGCAGTTATAATCCCAAGTGGGCTGAGAACTGGGGGTGCGAACATCAACTGCATTAGGCCCACTGCGCTCAGAAAAGAAATTTGGAAAATGCCAGAAAAAAATCACAAAGTCTCGGTGCCAATAGCAACACTATCACGTTGAAATGTTTGGGCTTGCTGGTTGAGGGGTGTGATTAGCAACTTGGATCCAGGGCCCAGAATTTCAATTAAATGAAACGCCGCGTTTCATTTCAGTCAGCTCCCTCCATTTCTCACTTTAAACGTGGACCGTTGGATGGAGATTTGAGTCAAATGTCCAAGCTTCATCGTGTGGCTCCAAGGTCGTCTTCAACCTTGAGCCCAAACCCTAACTCAGAAAACCCTAACCATGCACACACCTTCGAGCGCCCTGTTCTCTCTCCCTTCTCCACGAAATCAGATACTTCCAACAGCAAACTTGTTCTATATCAACCCCTCTACACATCCATGCCAAAAGCTCATCCTAAAACTCACTCAATAAAACAATTCAATAGATATAACAGATCTGATCCACCATTTCCAACTGCTATCAACTGCTCCAATTCTCCACAAAATTCATCCTAAACTGATCTACAATTCATCCTGATCATAGCATGCTAATCCAATAACATTCTCAGGCCTTATCTTAGCAATCACAAGCTCCAACAGATTTGGTACCTCGTTTCCAATATCCATGAAACTCAACCAAACTTACCAAAATCCATCATCTACTTATGCTTAACCATTCTACACTAACAAATCCCTAAGATTCTACCTAAACTAAGCAATTCGAGCAGAACACAAACCTGATGCAAATTCTTGATACAGGTGCTAAGATCTCTGAATCAGACGCTTGCAGGGATGGGAAAATGATCAGCAACCTTGGTGGTTACTTCTGTATGCAACAAGTATAGTTCCAAGGCCTTGAATCACTCACTTCCAAGATTGGTGCTCCTTGAATGAGGATGATGAATGGCATGATTCTTGCTCCAATTTGCCAAATGAAGGTGTGGATTCTGATCCTTGTATGATGATGATGAAGATTCAATCAACAAATGTGAGAATTGAGGGAAATTTGAGAGAGTTTGGGAAACTTATGCAAAATGAAGAAAGTATGGAAAATTTGGGGTTTTGAACAAATGAAGTCACCAAACATGGCATGAACCAACTTGTATGAATATATAGGTGAGGTTAGAACCTCCTAGAAACTTGGAGAAGTTTCCCTTGTGCAAATTCCCTTGGATTTTGATTATGTTTCTTACATTGCAAGCAACCATGGATAACTCACAAATTATGAACTAAACTCAAAATTCCACTTTAGCCAATGTCTTTAAAATGCCCTTTCCATTCAAAATGACCTATAATTTTGCTTCATTTGGCCAAGATATGAAAAATCTCATTTTTTAGGCCATTTTTATTCATTAAATCCAACGATTTTGAAACCTTGTGCTATGAACATTTCCAACTTCTCATAGTCACTTTTCTAGACTCAAAATGTCATTTGGAACAAGTTTGATGTTGTAAAGTTTTCCATTTGAAGCTTCCTTGTATGAGTTTTGGGCATAGGTTAAAATGACCTGTAATTCACAAATGACCAAAATATCCTTTGCTTGCCAAGACCATAAGTAGAGTTCCACACATCATATGAAGGCATACCATACCATTATAGAAATCTAAGACAATAAGGAACAATTCTTATGTTGACCAGAAATCCATTTGAAATCTCCTTGAGGGGTAAAAATTGCTTGGAAGTCAAGTCACTTTCACAGACAAAATTTCAGATACCTCAGATGACCTGTAACTTGCAAGGACCATAACTTGAGTTCTATAAATCTACTTGATGTCTTCCACCACTCAAATTAAAGGTCTTGAGATCCTTTACAATTTTCATGTTGGCCAAGGATCCATTTGAAGCTTGCATTTTGACTTATCTTGCTTGGAAATTTGACCTAAATTAGGGGATTTTACATAGAAACCCTAATTTAGAAACTCCTCTTCTCCTTGATTTCTCTTGAATTCTTCTTAGCATAACAACATATCCTTATTCTTCATGTCAAATGATGAACCCCACATCTCTTCAATATCCCTTAATGCCTCTCCAACAATCCTTTGACCTAGGGTTGACCCAGATGAAACCCTAGTTGACTGTCTTCAACTGTAGCTCTTGTGATCACATCAACAACTTGTTTTCTTCTCCAAATGACTTTATAAGTCCTCCAAGATGTCTAGATACTCCCCATGCTCTCAGTTCACAGCCCATAATTCCCTTGATGATCCCTAGGTACCCTCAGATAGGAGATGGATGCACTTGCTTGATCTATTAACTTCCCAGCTTTCAAATTCTTTCTGATGACTTGAATGAGATTGGATTAGAATAGTAACCTCTTGATAGGCCTCTAGAGATGAGAATAATGATTGGTCCCCTGTTGGATGACTTTCTATGCTTATGCTATGCAGATGATTAGGCTATATACATGACTCTTTATGCAAATGCTAATGATATTGAAACATAAACCAAGTGAATAAGGTTGAGCAAATTTTAGGGTGCAACAGCTGCCCCTATTCAAGCGACTTGGACCCGATTGGGTGAAGAGCCCGGAGCCTTCAGACATTCGCGGTACGAGACGGTTGAATACCAATGAAACCAGAAATTTGCCAACCGCAGAAATAAATTGTGCTCCTGCTTGGGGAACGACATTCATCAGCTGAATCTGACTGTTATGACAACCCACTGGTCTTGCGCGACCGTGCTAGGGATTATTTTCATCGTTCTGAAAAAGATTCTATCATCGCAGAGACAGAACACTGTCCACGTCAGGGCACCTGCGTCGTCGATTTGGAAAACCTCAATAACTTCGCTGGGGATGGCTCGTCTGCCTTCTCGTCAGAAATAAATCGTCCACGTCGGGAATAAACTCTTCCACGTTAGGAATAACATCGTCCACGTTAGGACTCACCTTTCCGCGTAAGGAATCCATCTCCTTCTTCCACGTTAGGAATAACTTCTTTGATCTGTCCGCGTCAGGACTAAACTTTTCCACGTGAGGAAACAACTTCTCTTTCCACGTCAGGAATCAACTTCTTTCCACGTTAGGAATCAACTTCTATCCACGTTGGCGATCAATCCTGATATGTCCGCGTAAGGACTCAATTTTTTCACGTAAGGAATAAACTCGTCTTTCCACGTAAGGAAACCATTTTCCTTCCACGTAAGGAACGCTCTTGATATGTCCACGTAAGGACTCAATCTTTCCACGTAAGGAATCATCATTTTCAAACTTTCCACGTAAGGAATCCTCGTCTTTAAACTTTCCGCGTAAGGAATCTTCGTCTTTCCCCGTTAGGAATACAACTCGTCTTTTCTGCGTCTGTCCACGTCAGGACTGAACTTGCTTTTCCACGTAAGGAACTGAAGCTTCTCTTTCCTCGTAAGGAATAACCTTCTTTCCAAGTTAGGAATCTCCTCTTGATATGTCCGCGTAAGGACTCTAATCTTTCCACGTAAGGAATCAATCTTGATATGTCCGCGTGAGGACTCAAATCTTTCCACGTAAGGAATCTCCATCTTTCCACGTTAGGAACACAATCTTAATCTGTCCACGTAAGGACTCCAATCTTTCCACGTAAGGAATATGATCTTTTTCCATGTAATGAATACGTTATCAATCTGTCCATGTAAGGACTCTGGCTTGATATGTCCACGTAAGGACTCAATCTTTCCACGTAAGGAAACAACTTCATTCCACGTCAGGACCCATGTTTCGTCTTGATTTGTCCACGTCAGGACTCAGGCATCTTCGACCCGCTGGGGAAATACAACTTGTCCACGTCAGGACTCACTTCTTCATTGGTCCCGACCCACAAACTTCTTAGCACTGACGTGACAACGACTTTGAGGCGGACTCTACTGGGGATATCTGGAAACCAAACTACCGGATTCCTGTTCTGATGCCCGGAGGCCACTTCTGAAATTCTGGTTCATGAAACCTTTTGATGACAAATAACTCTGCTTGGGAATAAAGAGAGACTTATCCTGGTAACTCTGTGGGGAATACTGCCGAAACTGACATTATCATTGAATATTTCATGCCGAGATCTTGAGTGTTTGGTAGTTCATTTGAGCAAGTGCTCTCCCCACCTGCTGGGATACAGGAACCGCTTCAGCAAAATAAATGCTGAAGATAATGCCAACTCCGCTGGGGATAGCCAGGTGCTACAGCATTATTCCAGCAAAATAAATGCTGTAAGAGTGAAGTCGACTCAGCTGGGAAATTAGGAACTTAAACCAAACACCTTGTTGAAGGGCCACCCTGCTGGGGCATATAACTCTGCTGGGGAACAGCAGATGCGCCTGGTATGATTGAATTTCTGCGGGAAAGTGAACGAATATCATACGGTATTTTGACAAAATAAATGCCATGACCCACACCAACTCTGCCGGGGAGAGCCTTAATCTTTGAGTTCCACTGGGAGGAATACTTGCTGAGAAGAGAATTCCGCTGGGGATGGGATGATTCTCTTGGGAAAAATCAATTGAATCCGCTGGGGGAGAGTAAATGACCCGGCGGGGAAAAGTGAACCGCCTGAATACAACTCACAAATGTTAATCTCTTGCGGCTAAACCACTCTGCTTGAGATACACTGTCTGAATACAGCCTACAATCTTGGAACCGCCAATTCTGCTGAGGATAAACGACTCTGCGGGAGCACGTCCTTTTGGATAGGCTACGACTAGCTGGGGAATTCGATCCTTCTTCAGTAAGGAACATGCATGACCTGCGTGGGGGTCGAGTCTTTTATTACTGCAGTCTCTTGATCATCTTCCTCGTACGGCTATGAAACCTGCAACAACACAAACAAGACAAGACCAATCTATGCAACCAAGTCGATTCAGGTTAGTGACGTTATTTTCAATTAATTCAAAGCTTTAGCAACTGTTGGCAAGGGCCAGTGACGTTATGCACATGCTAGTTTCATCAAACTTGGGCGTTAATCATGCACAAAACAGTAAAGAACAATGTCAAGTACTGAATAACGTATTTTATTGATTGGGCCCCTGAATGGGCGGAGTTTGTACACGGAATGTAACTCCTGAAAAGAGGAAGCTACACAAAGCAAATACACAAGTATGCACGAGAAGCATAAATATTTTGACAAATTAAATTTTGTACACATGTCGGCAACGGGATGCAGATGAACACCACGGACTGATCCTCCTATGACTCATCCGACTCTAATGCTTTCCCGGTATCCATACCTCCGAAACGGTTGTATCTGATAATCGACCCCCCAGGTATTCTCCCGCACTGATGCTCACTGCAATATCAAATTCGGACCGCAGTCATTTGCTTTTCAAATCCCTAACTTTTGCGTGAACCGCCCTTTACGGGTTTTCAGTTCACCGGGATACCCTTTTTTGCCGAAGCCGCCCAGTGTAGGTTTTCAACTTCGCGGGTGTACATTTTTTCAATTTAATCCCTAACTTTTGCCCGAACCTTTCATTCTGTTTTTGGTTCGCCAGGATGCCCCATTTTTGCCTGGACTCTCTTTTTTCTGTCCAGCGGGTCTATTTTAAGCAAAGTATTTTTTAACTGCGTCCGAATTCACAGGCGACGTAAAGTCTTCTCCGTCCATGGTGGACAACAACAACGCTCCTCCTGAAAAGACTTTCCTGACAACGTATGGCCCTTCGTAGTTGGGGGTCCACTTGCCCTTGTGATCTGCTTGCGGCGGGAGAATCCTTTTCAGCACAAGGTCGCCCGTCTGAAAGCTTCGCGGATGTATTTTCTTATCATACGCTTTCTTCATTCGGCTCTGGTATAAACGACCGTATGCTAGAGAAGCTAGCCTCTTCTCATCCATCAAACTCAGTTGGTTCAACCTGTCTTTCACCCATTCTGCCTCGTCCAGCTGAACGTCTCGCAATACCCTCAGAGAAGGGATCTCAACTTCCAATGGTAATACCGCTTCCATTCCATACACTAATGAGAACGGGGTTGCCCCGGTTGATGTGCGTACCGTCGTACGATAACCGTGCAGAGCAAAAGGTAGCATCTCATGCCAATCCTTATAGGTCACCACCATTTTCTGGACGATCTTCTTTATATTCTTATTGGCCGCTTCGACAGCGCCATTCATCTTGGGTCGGTAAGGGGAGGAGTTGTGATGTTCGATCTTGAAATTCTGACAGAGCTCCTTCATCATTTTGTTGTTCAGGTTTGAACCGTTGTCCGTGATTATCCGCTCGGGGATCCCATATCGGCAAATGATATCTCTCTTGATGAATCTGGCCACCACTTGCTTCGTTACATTTGCGTAAGACGCCGCCTCTACCCACTTGGTGAAATAATCGATTGCTACTAGAATGAATCGATGCCCGTTAGAAGTCGTAGGCTCGATCTTTCCAATCATATCGATTCCCCACATCGAAAATGGCCAAGGCGATGACATCACATTCAGAGGGCTTGGAGGCACATGGATCTTATCGGCATAGATCTGGCACTTGTGGCACTTTCTCGCAAACTTGAAACAATCAGTTTCCATAGTCAGCTAAAAATAACCTGCCCGTAGCAGCTTTCTCGTCATAGCATGTCCACCAGCATGCGTACCAAAGGTACCTTCGTGTATTTCCTCCATGAGCAACTTTGCCTCTTTTTCATCTACACAACGCAACAGCACCAAATCGTGGTTTCTTCTGTATAAGACGCCATCCGGGTTCAAATAGAAATTGCCTGCTAATCTCCTGAGAGTCTTCTGATCTTGACTGGATGCCCCAGCCGGATACTCTTTATTCTTCAGGAAATTAAGGATATCGAAATACCATGGTTTGTCATCAGATGCTTCATCGATAACAAATACATAAGCTGGCCTGTCCAGCCGAGAGATAATGATTCGGGGAGCCTCGTTCCAGAAGTTGACTTTGTACATGGAAGACAAAGTGGCCAGGGCGTCATCCATTTGATTCTCTGCCCGCGGTACGTGATGCAATTCAACCTTGTCGAAGAAAGGCAACAATCTCCTTGCATAATTCATGTAATGTATCAAGTTGGGCTGACGCGTCTCCCATTCCCCTTTGATCTGATTCACCACCAGAGCTGAGTCTCCGTATACGTCTAAATTCTTGATTCGCAAATCAATGGCTTCTTCAAGCCCCATTATACAAGCTTCGTATTCGGCATCATTGTTGGTAACTGCAAAGGTCAATCGGGCAGTAAACGGGATGTGCGACCCGTGTGGCGTAGTGATGATTGCCCCTATTCCGCTACCGTAAGCATTCACAGCTTCGTCAAATATCATCTTCCATTTGGAACCCAACTCTGGCCCTTCGTCTGGCAACGGTTCTTCGCAATCCTTCATCTTTAGGTACATGATATCCTCGTCAGGAAAATCAAACCTCATCGATTGGTAATCTTCAATAGGCTGCTCCGCCAGATACTCAGACAGCACACTCCCCTTTATAGCCTTCTGCGAGACGTATTGAATGTCATATTCAGTCAAGACCATCTGCCAACGGGCAATTCTTCCTGACAACGCCTGCTTTTCAAATACATATTTGATAGGATCCATCTTCGAGATGAGCATGGTTGTATGATTCAGCATGTATTGCCTCAAACGCTTGGCGGCCCAAGCTAGCGCGCAACAAGTTTTCTCAAGCATTGAGTATCGAGATTCACAATCTGTAAATTTCTTACTCAAGTAATAAATCGCATGCTCTTTTCTCCCTGTCTCGTCATGTTGACCGAGAACACAACCCATGCTTCCCTCAAGAACCGTCAAATACATGATCAAGGGTCTACCTGCCACTGGGGGTATCAAAATAGGAGGCTCCTGCAAATACTGCTTTATTTTATCGAACGCCTTTTGACAATTTTCGTTCCATGTTACAGCTTGATCTTTCTTCAACAGCTTGAATAACGGTTCACACGTGGCAGTTAGGTGAGATATGAACCGAGCAATGTAGTTCAACCTCCCTAAAAACCCGCGTACCTCTTTTTCTGTTTTAGGCGTCGGCATTTCCTGGATTGCTTTTATTTTAGCAGGATCGACCTCTATTCCTCTTTCGCTTACGATAAACCCCAGCAGCTTACCCGATCTCACCCCGAAGGTGCATTTATTAGGGTTCAGCCTCAGCCTGAACTTCCTAAGTCTTTTAAATAACTTCAGCATATTTACCAGATGCTCTTCCTCCGTCTGGGATTTGGCAATCATATCGTCCACATAAACTTCGATCTCTTTATGCATCATATCATGGAAAAGAGTCGTCATCGCACGCTGATATGTTGCCCCAGCATTTTTCAGACCAAAGGGCATCACTTTATAGCAAAATGTTCCCCAAGGCGTTATGAAAGTAGTCTTCTCCATATCCTCTGGCGCCATTTTAATCTGATTATAGCCTGAAAAGCCATCCATGAAGGAGAATACGGAGTATTGAGCAGTATTATCAACTAACACGTCAATGTGAGGAAGTGGAAAATCGTCTTTTGGGCTTGCTTTATTCAAATCTCTATAATCCACGCACATTCGAACCTTGCCATCTTTCTTTGGCACTGGTACGATGTTAGCAAGCCATGAGGGATACTTTGTCACAGCCAGGAAACCAGCGTCCCACTGTTTTTGAACTTCCTCTTTGATCTTCACTGCCATATCTGGTCGAGTTCTGCGAAGCTTTTGTTTGACTGGTGGGCATTCTTCTTTCAGTGGCAGACGGTGCACGACCATATCTGTATCGAGCCCTGGCATATCTTCATACGACCAAGCGAATACATCACTATACTCTCGGAGCATTTCAACCAGTCTTCGCTTGATATCGCCCTGCAGCGCGGCTCCGATACGAATATTCTTCTCAACCCCTTCCGACCCCAAGTTGATAATTTCGATGACCTCATCGTGAGGCAGAATGGCTCTTTCCTCTTGCTTCACCAACCAAGACAATTCTTCAGGAACGTCGCTATCTTCGACAACCTCTTCTTCGGCCTGAAATACCGGGTGTTCAAAGTCGGGACGAGTCATAGGTGGTTCAAGGATGTCATCTGAAAATGTTATCCTGCAAAAGGAAATGGTTAAGTGCTTCAAAATGCATATAAAGCGAATAACCGCGTTGCCATTTTATTGGAAAATATAAAACAAGAAAGACAGGGATTACAGTATTTGCACATGAAAAAACGCCATTTATTTAATGATTAACACGCAATGTTCATAACAACACAGCCCTAAGCAAGTCACGATGCCCCGGGCAAGACACCAGATTATTCAACAATTAATAAAGCAAAGCATTACTGTTTAAGAGTCACAGGAACAAGCTCCTGAATAGACCAGTTGCACAGTCCTTGTCCTGGCATGCTTGGCTGAATCCAGGCATCCATATCACAGTCGCTGTCTCCTTCGTCAGACTCCGAAGCAGCGTTGATGGTCTCATGACATACTCCACTGGCAGAGATGGTGATTGGTCCTCTGAAACGGGGTGCCCCCACAGCAGGTACTGACGATGACGGTTGGTATCCCAGCCCGAACCGGTCCGTCTTCACAGGAATGTCCAACACTTTGCCCCAACCCTTTGCTTCTCCTGCTTCTACTAGAGCTTGAGCTTATTTATACGATGAGACGGCTATCTCTGGCACTTTGCTCGGCCCGGGACCTTTGTCCTTGATGCGCAACCCTTCAAATGCCTGGCAGGGTGTTTCGTGGATCTCTCCGTCGACCTCCACATATTTAAATGACGATAGATGGATGACCAGGATGTCCTCTTCTCCGCATACAGTGACTACACTGTCTCCGACCATATATTTCAACTTCTGATGTAGGGTAGACGTGACTGCCCCCGCCCCATGAATCCAGGGTCTTCCAAGAAAGCAGCTGTACGCAGGCTGTATATCCATGATATAAAACTCAGTTGCAAATACCTCCGGCCCCACCTGTAGAGGCAATGTGATCGATCCAAAGACTGTTCTCCGCGTGCCGTCAAACGCTCTGACTACCAAGTCGCTGGGCGTGCACAAGATTCCTCTAACATCCAGTTTCATCATCGCCTTCTTGGGCAGCACATTCAAAGACGATCCGGTGTCGACCAATACATGCGACATTACTGATCCTCTACACTCGACGGATACGTGCAGCGCCATATTATAATCTCTCCCTTTCGGGGTCAAATCAAAGTCGGTAAAGCCCAAGCTGTGGCCTGCATTCACATGTGCCAACACTCCTTCTAGCTGATTCACGGAGACGTCTTGAGGTACAAAAGAAGTATCCAGGACTTTCAGCAAAGCATTTCTGTGAGCTTCCGAGCACAGGAGCAATGACAAGATAGATATTTTGGACGGCGTCTGCTGCAGATGCTCCACAATTTTATAGTCACTTTTCCGAATCAAGCGCATGAACTCTTCTACATCTTTCGATGCCGATTCTTTATCGCTGACTTGCACCGGAACATTCTCAACCGCTTTCCCTTTTCCTTTTGCTAGTCTTTCGGCCTCCACTTCAGGGGATATAAAGATCCTACCACTCCTTGTCATACCTCCCGAACCAACAACATTATCCACAGTCTCGGCTGGCTGCTTATTAACATCAATCTTTATCCCGTCACAATACACCTCCAGCCCATATGACCATAGGACTGCTTTCGTGTTCTCATACGGGATCGGCCCGACCTTAGTTATGGTGATCGGTGGTCACTGAGCTGGTGCTGCAATAGTGATGGTCTTTCGAGGAATCGTTACAGTGGCCACATCATTCTGATCATATGCTACTGCCCCTGCGGGCTCTTCAGTTGCTGCTTGGTCAAACTGCAATATGCCTTCATCAATTAAAGCCTGAATGCCCTTCTTCAAATCATCACACCCCCAGCTAGGGTCCAACATTCTAAGCAGTACTTGTCACATCCCGGGTAAACACCCCCTTGCAACAATCTGCTTTTTATCTCGTTCAGCGGTGTCTTTAAATCGTTGACACTCATAATCAGATTCAACCCTTCCTCAGTCAGAATGGCGTTTGCCCCATGATTAGGCATGGGTTTCTGCACTATATTTGGACCTGCCGTTCCGAAATTGATGGTCTTATTGTCCAGAAGAGCCTGCACAACGTGCTTAAAAGCATGGCAACCCTCTATATCGTGGCCTGGAGCCCCAGAATGAAACTCACAGTGCCTTCTTGCATCGTAACCAAACGGGGGAGCTCCCGTTATCGGTGCCAGAGTTCTCTTCTCTACCAGGTTCAAACCCAACAATGTCTGTAACAAATCAGCACAGGTTGAGGGAGGCTTCTCAAACACTCTTCTCGGTTTGCCACCCTGGAATCTTCGCTGAGCCTGCTGTGCCCCCTGCTGAGGCTGCTGCTGCTGCATTGGCTGCTGCTGAGACGGTTGTTGTTGCTGAAATGGTTGTTGCTGGTACGGGATAGTAACACTCGCCACCTGCTGCGGCTGATGGTATTGGTTTCGTCCCCTGCCTCGGCCTCCAAACACTGCGCTTGCCTCGCCCTGACGGCGCCCACCAAAAGCCTTCCTATTACTGCCAGATGCAGTTGATTCCTCAACCTGGAATTTTCCTTGCTTAATGTTACGCTCAATCTTTTCTCCCATCAGAATTAGGTCTGAAAAACTGGCCAGAGACGTGTGAAACAGCATGTCATGAAACAAGCCTGTGAATGTGCCGACGAACATGTCATTCATTTCCTTGTCTTCTACAGGAGGACGGACCCTGGCAGCCATATCGCGCCACCTTTGCGCGTACTCTTTAAAACTCTCCCCCTTCTTCTGCGACAGCCCTGCCAATTGGACCCGATTGGGTGCCAAATCGCTGTTATACTTGTAGTGAGCTACAAATGCCTCTGCCAATTGCTTCCATGTCTTGATATCGGTTGGTTCCAACCCCATATACCACTCTAGGGAAGGACCCGACAGACTATCTTGAAAGAAATGCATTAGCATTCTTTCATCAGTTGAGTATGCAGACATCTTTCTGTAATAAGCCCGCACATGCACTTTCGGACATGTGTCCCCTTTATACTTATCAAACGCAGGGGCTTTGAATTTGATTGGCACCCTCAAGCCAGGTACCAGACCCATTGTTGCCATGTCCAAGCCTACAGCACTTTGGTTCAGGACCCCCCTCATCTGCTCTTCCAGCATTCTGATCTTCTGGGAGTCATCCATCGGCCCTTCGAAACCTCCACCGGAGAAAGCGTCCTCCTGCTGATCTTCTTGCCACATACCATTTCCAGCTCCATACCCATCATATCCATTATTTCGTCCAGCTCTAATCTGATTCATCCCCGGACCTCGGCCTCTGTTGCCGTACCCTTGAACACCTCCAGCAGGCCCAAAAGCCATAAACCCCGTGCCGTTTCCATTTCCGAAACCTCCGTAACCCTGATTGGCCACACCATAACCATCTTGCCCAAAGCCTTGAGCATTAAAGCCATATTTCCCAGCATTATCGAATCCCTGATCATTGAACCCGAATCCAGCATTGACAAAGCCGTTGCCTCCCATATTATCACCCAAGTTGACATCACCAAGCCCAACGTTATGGACAGCAGTCTCATTCCCAACTCCGACGTTACCGTTCACAGCAGCGGTAGCGTTGTTGACATTAGCAGCTGGTATATTGACTACGGGCGGAGCCACTGGCGTGGGAGTGCCGTCTCCATGAACAGTATCGACCCGTACAGACTGATGATCCTCGTTACCGTGACCAGCATTTCGGGCCAACAGAGGCTGGACCATGGCCTGCAAATTCTCCTGACCTTTTGCAATAGCTTCCATGGTCTGCATAAAGAGAGCGAGCTTCTCGCGCACATCTTGCATCTCGTTCTGCATTTGATCCATGATTCTTCGACAGTTGGTGCGGGTAGAATAGCGGTGCGGGTGCTGATCTGCAATCCTGGAAAGTACCTGATACAGAGCAGGAAATAAGACACTATTCAAAGATTACCTGTAATGCAATATGAATATGAATGCAATGCAATGTGTCTGTGCATTAGGGAAGTTCATTCCCCCAGTTCTAGTGTGAAGGTGCCAGTGCAGTGACAGTGCGGACAATAGGAATATCGGAGCTGAATCATAGAAAGCCTCATATATTGCTGAGAAAACCAATAAGCCAAGAGTACAATATCATTGAGTACAATGAGAAGGCATGACCTCATCCAACAATCCTGGTGATGGTCAGCGCTATGCGAATAAAGCATACAAGCGAATATATGAAATAATCAAATGCTCTCAAAAGCCCAGTACTCTTCTATCAACCTCTTGGTCTCTGGGTGCCCTGGTCGGGTGAGCAGTCCTTCTACCAACTGATTCCTTTTCTTAAGAACACGACGCACGTCTCCCGCAGTTTCTTGCTATGTCGCTTCCCCGAAGCAATCTTCTAGTTTTCGCTTTTGAGACACAACTTCATCTCTGCATTTGATTGCCTTGTTCAGTACATTCTGGACACTATACCGGGTCATCACTTCTTCCTCACACTTCTTGATGCTAGACTTCAACTTCTCTTCGAGGTCGGAGATTTGCTGTTTCAACTTATCCTCCCTCTTCTTGTTGTTAGTGAGCGTGGCATTCCAAGTCTTATTGCAAGAAGAGATCTCTCGGTGTGCTGCGTCGAGCGCCTTCTTTTTGGATTCCAGCATGTCATGGGAGCTTCTGAACTCTTGCCCCAGACGTTCGCGCTTTTTCTTTTCCTCAGTCAACTCAGCCCCTAACCTGTTTAACAGCTCGATTTGTTGTTGGAAAGCATATACGGCCTTGTTTTTCTCACCGCGTACCTGAGCTAGCTCTTGCTCTAACCCTTCGTTGATCTTCAACAAGGCTTCTTTTTCTCTCACAACCTGCTCATAGGCTTCCTTAGAAACAGTAGTTGGCTCTTCTGCCGGAATAGGAACAATGACGGGTGCAGCTGGAAATGGCATTAATAACTGACTTGCTCTTTCCTGGATCCAAACCCTGTAAGGTGCATAGGCCTGGCAATCGTTCTTACCCAACAGTGGCTTCCCTTTGCGGTTAATACGTGTCCAGGCATGCTGCAGCTCAGCTAGCAATTCTCCCTTCAAATCACCTGTGAAGTACAGAGATTCCTGTACTTCCTCCTCCTGAGGTGGATTCTTCAGTGCATATCCGAACTGGCGAATGAATAGAGAAGGGTTGTAATTGATACACCCTTTTCTTCCTATCAGCGACACATTAGGGTACCCAGAACAACTGAAGATGAGCTCAGATCCCAACAGGTCTCGATCAAACCACTCAACATCTTCAGAAGATAGCCTCATCAGGCGCTCTGACCAGCTAGCTGTGGTTGCACTCTTCACAAAAGATCCCTTCAGGGGATGGTGGCTTTTAAACCACATATCCAGCAATGGTACACAGAAATGAACATTCTTTCCTCTTCCCTTCTCATTCTTGTAATGCAGTGAGTGGTAGAAATCTCCGAGTAAGGTAGGTACAGGATTACCAGCGGCAAACAAGTAGAAGGCGTCGAAGTCCACAAAATCCGGTATATTGGGAAACAAGACTATGCCATAAATGCACAAGGCCAACACAGCATTGAAAGCAACCCAGCACCCGCTCTTGGCATACTCCTGGGCTTTACCAACTAAGAACTGGAGCGAGAAGCCTGGAACTCCACGGGAAACAGTAGTTAATAGTTCAGAAGCATCAATATGCAAAGCTTTTGCCAAGTCCTCCGGCTTGGGCTTGGCGCCAGAATGGATGAGTGGAACCTGGTTCTGCACGGGAAGCTCAACATACTCAGCGTATTCCTCCAGGGTTGGTCCCATAATAAAGTCAGAGAACGTGAAGCACCTCAGAGCAGGGTCGTAGAATTGCATCAAAGCATACAGCCCATCTAACTCTACCTCTGTAGGTTTACACACCAATCTCAGTAGTCTACCATAGCTCATCCGGAAGCTCCTACGAACACCCTCATCAGCAAGAGAGATCAACCCCAGTAATGGAACAATATCAGGAGTAGGCAATTTGTAAGCAATTGTTCTCCTTAAGCTAGTCATGATCAAACACTCAGAAGTCCGGACACTAGAACTCGGGAAATGCAAATGCACCTGCAGCACAGACACACGTTAGTGAAATGCAAATGGTAATGGATATGCAGTAATGCAATGCAAGTAACATGCAACAGGGACCAAAGCTGTAGCTGAATAGCCTGAACCATATCAAGAAAGTCCCAGACCCTCCAGAAGTCATCCAATCCTGATCTCGGATAGACCTCAAACAAAACTCCAATACTGGTCTCTGATAGACCCCATAATCATAACCTGAATGGTCTCTGGCAGACCTCAGATCATATCTCCCACTGATCTCTGACAGACCTCAGAACACATCTCCAAATAGTCTCTGACAGACCTCGGAACACACCAACTGGTCTCTGACAGACCTTAGAACACATCTCCACCTGGTCTCTGACAGACCTTAGAACCCTCCATAAATATCCAGGATCCTGATCAAGAAACAAACCGGTGGTCTGAAGGTCTAGTTACCTGCATAACCCTGAATCCCCTCACAGGTGGGTGGCCCTATAACTGGCACAAGGTACGGCATCCTATGCGGTCATCGGCGTCACAGACTTTCAGGGTTGATGATACGATTCCCAGAAGGAGTGGCATCATCAATCCCTGAAGAGGCCTCACTTAGCCAACTTCCAAATGATCGGTCCCCAGAGTCGACAATCCAACTAACCAGCAACCCACGCCAACCAAAGGAAGGGGCAGGAGGCCAACCAGAGGAACCTCGTCTGAGTGTAGATTTCATGGGACACCAAAGCAAGCAAAGCAAGCGGGCGCCCACTAATTTCTACTCTAATTCTAGGTGCACTCAAGCCCAGGCCCGGCTTATCTCTCAATATCAGAACACCCGTCACACCCCAGATACAACAACAATAATCAATATATAAAGCTGAAAATACAAGGTTAGAAATATAAAACCATACAAAATCCTCGACGGGAAAACAAGCGCTAGGATTGACTCGCTTAAGGGACGTTGGATCCCAAATGCATAAGAACTATCGCAGTCCTTAGCAGCCAGGGGACGTTGGATCCCCAGCAGAGTCGCCAGCTGTCGCTACTGCGAAAATCGGCGCCGGCTGAACAGAAGAGTCGCCACCGTGTGTTATTTATCCCACGGGAGGGAAAGGAAACGCTCAGAGTAAACCTCGCACAACATGGGAAAGGTATGGTCGTCGCAACCAAAACCTGGGTTCGGGAGTCGGTTACGCAAGGGGAAGGTATTAGCACCCCTCACGTCCGTCGTACTCGACGGGATCCACGCTTGTCTTCGGATATGGATTGTTATTCTATCTAAACTATAGGTCAAGGGTTACAAAGAAAGTAAAATGAAAATAAAAATGACTCGGCAAAGCATCGCACTTTATGCCTACGTATTCCCGCCTGGAACGAGAAATCAGAGTCAACGTAGTTCGCCTACCTACGGGAAAGGAGGGGAAGGTTGCTCGCTAGGATATCGCATCCTATGCCTACGTACTTTCATACAGCATGAAAGATCAGAGCAAACGTAGTTCGGGCCACGTACGACACAAGCTTGTCTTGGTTGATTTTATTCCTTCTGAAAAGGTTTTTCTGATTATCAGTCCAAGCGGACAAAAATGACGTCTTGATGAGTTCACGTTCTTTTACGGAAGAAATGCCTTTTATTGTGTTCGAAATCTTTATGTGTTTTTCTGTTTGTTTTGAGAAAGAAGAGACAGAACTCTAACCTACGGTTGCGAAGGGAAACAAACTAACCTAATGTTATCATGCATGGGTTAAGACCTAGTGTCTATCATGCCCCTCTCTTGCACAGAGAGAAACAGAGATCCTACGGGAATAGACGGAAACAGCAACAATATCAGATATATAGTAAAACAGTAAAATGCATGAATGCAACAATACAAGCGAGGCAAGGGAGACCCACTCAACCTCGAACCTGGAAAACAATAGGCAAAAGTGAACAGGCTTCACCTTCAACCCAACAGGGTAAGCAGCAAACAATACAACCAGGAAAACCAAACAATACATCAGAAATGAAATACAGCAGGAAAATAAACAGCTTCAGCAGCTTTGAATCAACATCTGGCTCCAAGCAATCTCCAATCAGCTACAGGCTTCAACAAGCACCAATCTCCATCTTCATGACCTTTAGGCAAGGGCTTTGATCATCAGTCTTTTCTCTGCAATGGCTTTTCTTCAAGTTCAAACCTCCAGGATGAGGGATCAGTCACAAGAGTGAATTGGGTGTTAAGCAATCAGTTGACTACCAAAGGTGGTGAACAGATTGCTTCTAACACAAAAGACATTTTCTCTCAAGAGTTCTATCTCTTAGACACTATCACCAAGCCTTCCAAAGGAAGAGGGTGAGTGTCTTAGAGAGACTCTGAATCACAGAGAAGAATGGATGCAGACAAGGCAATCCATGTTTGAGAAACAAACTTTCTAACCTAGAGCTCTGCCTAGCTCCTAAACCCTAATCTCCACAACAGCTGCTAGCAGGAAACTCCTCTTCAACTCTGGAAGTTGAACTTCAATCTTTGGATCTCCAATGGCTTCATCTTCACAAGTCTTCAGCTCTCCCAAGTCCCCAGACAATCCCAATACCCACACAGACAAGCAATAGTCCCCAGAGGGCACACCACACCAGTCAATCAGATATACAGTACATTAATAGCAGTAGGGGAATCCTGACTTTTTTCTAAGGGGATCTAATAACTACCCATAGCCCCTATAGTCCCATAGCTAACCTACTCAATCTCTAAGTCCTAAGGGAAGTGAATTAATTCTCCTAAGTCATCACCTAAAACCCTAGTTTGTTCATGTTATTCACACCTAAACTAAACACCTAAAATTAATTTCTAAAAATGGGAACTAAATTGTATCTACAAGTTTAATGTCTAACCTAAACAACCTAAAAAGAATGGGTGAAAAATATTAAAGCAATTAATAGAACAAAAATTAACAAATTTATGTATGAAATGAAACTATTTAGAATGCCATTTATTTGTAAAATATGGGAAAAATATCAAATAAAAAATAAAATGCAATTTTTATTTTTTATAATTTTCTTGACTTTTTAAAGAAAATGTTAAAAAAAGAATGAATTGAAAATATGCAATTTCTGATTTGTTATGAATTTTCAAAAATGAATGAAAATAAAAAGAATTTGAAAAAAGAAAATAGAAAGAAATAAAGGGAGGGGGTGAGAAAAGTAGCTCGCTGCAGTTATAATCCCAAGTGGGCTGAGAACTGGGGGTGCGAACATCAACTGCATTAGGCCCACTGCGCTCAGAAAAGAAATTTGGAAAATGCCAGAAAAAAATCACAAAGTCTCGGTGCCAATAGCAACACTATCACGTTGAAATGTTTGGGCTTGCTGGTTGAGGGGTGTGATTAGCAACTTGGATCCAGGGCCCAGAATTTCAATTAAATGAAACGCCGCGTTTCATTTCAGTCAGCTCCCTCCATTTCTCACTTTAAACATGGACCGTTGGATGGAGATTTGAGTCAAATGTCCAAGCTTCATCGTGTGGCTCCAAGGTCGTCTTCAACCTTGAGCCCAAACCCTAACTCAGAAAACCCTAACCATGCACACACCTTCGAGCGCCCTGTTCTCTCTCCCTTCTCCACGAAATCAGATACTTCCAACAGCAAACTTGTTCTATATCAACCCCTCTACACATCCATGCCAAAAGCTCATCCTAAAACTCACTCAATAAAACAATTCGATAGATATAACAGATCTGATCCACCATTTCCAACTGCTATCAACTGCTCCAATTCTCCACAAAATTCATCCTAAACTGATCTACAATTCATCCTGATCATAGCATGCTAATCCAATAACATTCTCAGGCCTTATCTTAGCAATCACAAGCTCCAACAGATTTGGTACCTCATTCCCAATATCCATGAAACTCAACCAAACTTACCAAAATCCATCATCTACTTATGCTTAACCATTCTACACTAACAAATCCCTAAGATTCTACCTAAACTAAGCAATTCGAGCAGAACACAAACCTGATGCAAATTCTTGATATAGGTGCTAAGATCTCTGAATCAGATGCTTGCAGGGATGGGAAAATGATCAACAACCTTGGTGGTTACTTCTGTATGCAACAAGTATAGTTCCAAGGCCTTGAATCACTCACTTCCAAGATTGGTGCTCCTTGAATGAGGATGATGAATGGCACGATTCTTGCTCCAATTTGCCAAATGAAGGTGTGGATTCTGATCCTTGTATGATGATGATGAAGATTCAATCAACAAATGTGAGAATTGAGGGGAATTTGAGAGAGTTTGGGAAACTTATGCAAAATGAAGAAAGTATGGAAAATTTGGGGTTTTGAACAAATGAAGTCACCAAACATGGCATGAACCAACTTGTATGAATATATAGGTGAGGTTAGAACCTCCTAGAAACTTGGAGAAGTTTCCCTTGTGCAAATTCCCTTGGATTTTGATTATGTTTCTTACATTGCAAGCAACCATGGATAACTCACAAATTATGAACTAAACTCAAAATTCCACTTTAGCCAATGTCTTTAAAATGCCCTTTCCATTCAAAATGACCTATAATTTTGCTTCATTTGGCCAAGATATGAAAAATCTCATTTTTTAGGCCATTTTTATTCATTAAATCCAACAATTTTGAAACCTTGTGCTATGAACATTTCCAACTTCTCATGGTCACTTTTCTAGACTCAAAATGTCATTTGGAACAAGTTTTATGTTGTAAAGTTTTCCATTTGAAGCTTCCTTGTATGAGTTTTGGGCATAGGTTAAAATGACCTGTAATTCACAAATGACCAAAATACCCTTTGCTTGCCAAGACCATAAGTAGAGTTCCACACATCATATGAAGGAATACCATACCATTCTAGAAATCTAAGACAGTAAGGAACAATTCTTATGTTGACCAGAAATCCATTTGAAATCTCCTTGAGGGGTAAAAATTGCTTGGAAGTCAAGTCACTTTCACAGACAAAATTTCAGATACCTCAGATGACCTGTAACTTGCAAGGACCATAACTTGAGTTCTATAAATCTCCTTGATGTCTTCCACCACTCAAATTAAAGGTCTTGAGATACTCTACAAGTTTCATATTGGCCAAGGATCCATTTGAAGCTTGCATTTTGACTTATCTTGCTTGGAAATTTGACCTAAATTAGGGGATTTTACATAGAAACCCTAATTTAGAAACTCCTCTTCTCCTTGATTTCTCTTGAATTCTTCTTAGCATAACAACATATCCTTATTCTTCATGTCAAATGATGAACCCCACATCTCTTCAATAGCCCTTAATGCCTCTCCAACAATCCTTTGACCTAGGGTTGACCCAGGGTTGACCCAGATGAAACCCTAGTTGACTGTCTTCAACTGTAGCTCTTGTGATCACATCAACAACTTGTTTTCTTCTCCAAATGACTTTATAAGTCCTCCAAGATGTCTAGATACTCCCCATGCTCTCAGTTCACAGCCCATAATTCCCTTGATGATCCCTAGGTACCCTCAGATAGGAGATGGATGCACTTGCTTGATCTATTAACTTCCCAGCTTTCAAATTCTTTCTAATGACTTGAATGAGATTGGATTAGAATAGTAACCTCTTGATAGGCCTCTAGAGATGAGAATAATGATTGGTCCCCTGTTGGATGACTTGCTATGCTTATGCTATGCAGATGATTAGGCTATATACATGACTCTTTATGCAAATGCTAATGATATTGAAACATAAACCAAGTGAATAAGGTTGAGCAAATTTTAGGGTGCAACACTATTCATCGACCTACTTCCATTCCCCAAGCTAGTCTTGCTAAACTCATATAATCTAAACTCAAAGATTCTAAACTCAAATTCTCTAAACCTTTTCATAATCATTCCCATAAAGCTAACCCTACCTCCCCAATCTCTCACCCACTCCAACCTCAACTTCTGCCCCACTCACAAGGGACACTTCCCCCCAAACCTCAAACAACTATTCTCCCAAACAAATTACCCATTAAACAACTATACCAAGCCCAATTGCAAGAAATAAGGGCTCAAGGCTTATGTTTTAATTGTGATGAAAAGTTTATTCTGGGTCATAAATGCTCAACTAGCATATTTAAAGTAATACTTTTGGCGGAGGAAGATTCTATGGATGATGATAATATTGTTAATGACAGCCCTGCCCCTGAAGTTGAGCAAGATCTTGGGGATACATATTTTTAGTTTTCTACACAAGCTATGACAGGCTAGTATTCACCACAAAATTTGAAATTTAAAGGATTAATTGGTGGATTATCTGTTATAGTTCTGGTTGATGCGGGCATTTTACACATAACATCATGAAACCTTGAATTGTGCATCACCTCAACCTTACAACTACCCCTAATTTCTCAATTTTCTGTTATGATGGGAAATGGTTCTCATTTACAATGCGACGGAATCTACAATAATGTGCAACTTGTTCTCCAAAATAGACCCTTCACTCTTCCCTTTTACCTTTTTCCAATAGAAGGCGCCGATGTCATTCTTAGCATGGCTTGGTTATGCACTCTAGATCTTATACAAGCAGATTTCTCCATCCCATCTATCACTTTTACTCATCAAAACAATTCGATTACCTTGAAATGTGTTCCCCCTTTCCGTCCTATTTATACCATATTTCATCAACTACACCACCTCACCCACACTAACTCTATCTCATATTCCGTTTGATGATCATGCAGCCACTAGATTGTTCCCCAACCCCAATTGACCAAAGTTTTTCCGCATTCAATAACTTACCTTCTAACCTCCACCCAAAGATTTCTACCCTTATCAAAGACTATCACCACATTTTTCAATCTCCAAATGGCCTTCCACCTACTAGACCTACTAACATCATATTACACTTCTACCAAACACACCCCCTATCAATGTAAAGCCATACTGTTACCCCCACTCACAAAAATATGTTATGATAGCTATAATACATGAAATGTTGCAGAATGAGACTATCATCCCTAGTAATAACCATTTTCCTCACCTGTGCTGTTAGTAAAAAAAGGATGGAACTTGGCATTTTTGCGTCGATTACAGAGCACTTAACACAGTCACAATTAAAGACATATTCCTTATACCCACCATTGATGAATTGTTAGATGATTTAGGCTAAGCAACCATTTTTACCAAGAAAGACTTATGCTCAGGTTATCACCAGATCCGTGTTGCATTGGAAGATACTCATAAAACAACTTTTCGCATTTTTGATGGGCACTACAAATTTTTAGTAATGCCCTTTGGATTAACTAACGCTCCCTCTACTTTTCAGTCTGCAATGAATGACTTACTGAGACCTTATTTACGACGGTTTATGTTGGTTTTTTTTATGACATTTTGATTTACAGTGCCAGTTTCAATGATTACCTAATTCATTTCCAGGTTGTGTTTGACTTATTAAAATCACTTTCTTTTTTTGTGAAATTGTCAAAGTGTGTTTTTGCAGTTGATAAATTTGATTATTTAGGCCATGTAATTTCTATGGGTGGTGTTGCACCCGATCCGGATTAACTGAGAGCCATTTTGGATTGGCTACAACCTCGTTCTCTAACAACTCTCCGTGGATTTCTGGGCCTCACAGGATTTTACCGATGCTTTTTGCGTAATTATGCCACTCTCTCCGCTCATCTCATTGATTTACTGTGTTCCACTAAATTCAAATGCAGTACAGAGGCTGAGTTTGCCTTTACAGTGTTAAAAAATAATGACTGACGTTCCAGTCCTGTGGAAACAGATGCATTCGGTGTGGCCATTGAGGTTGTCTTGTCACAGGACGGTCATCCTATTGCATTCTTCAGCAAGAAAATATGCCTTCAAATGCTAGCCACTTCAGTGTATGTTTGTGAAATGTTTTCTATCATAGAGGTTGTAAAAAAATGGCGCCAATATCTCATTGGTCAAAAATTTCACATTTATACTTATCAAAAAAGCCTCGGAAATTTGTTGTTGCAGAAAATCCAAACACTAGAACTGCAAAAATGGGCATCCAAGTTAGAAGCTTTAATTTTGAAATTTTTACACACCTAGAAAATTGAATCTAGTAGCTGATATTTTGAGTAAGAAACACTTCTCTGAAGATCATCTGTTGCTTGCGTTATCATCACCCGTCCCAAATCTCTTATCCACACTCTGCCAATTTTATGCACATGAGCTGTAGGTCAACTATTAGTACAACAAACTGAGCAAGATACCCATGAAAACAACTTGTATAATTTTCAAAGGATCTACTTTACTACAAAGATAGAATCTTCATACCTGATATATCCACACTCTGTTGCAGTCACTGTTACAAAATACACATTCGGTAACATAATATTACTACTATCATGCCTTTCATTATTGTAATATCTGAAACTAGATGCACCTAATGCTTATTTATTTTTTTGAAATTTATTTAGTCATGGTTGATAGTTACAACCGTGGTGATAAAGTGAGTGGTACAAGGTTCGAATCCTGACAACTACATTTTTTTTTCAATTTTCCTTTTATAAAAAGTGTGTGTCACTTAAGTTCATAAATAAATAAAAAATTAAAGATTATTTAATCATAGATTTAATATGCAACTGTTGTAATATTATCTGTACAACATTTTCTCTTTCTGAAAGAGAGAAATGTTATTCCCAACTATAATGATGATTGAAAATTTTCTTTATTTTTCAAGACGGTCACAATGTAATTCAAGAATATCAACTATTGGAAGTAATCATGCAAACATTAAATCATTGAATGCTTCATCTTCAACCTCTTCTGTAAAGGCACAATTTCATATAATGAATTTCCACTTCTTCAAAACTATTCTTCTTAACTTCATATAGCAACATGAGTTCTCTATCAGAGAATGCTAACAAAAATATCTCAACTGAAGTCACCACAGTACAACACCATGATCACCAACCAACTGAGGAGGTCCAACCATCTGAATTGACTGCTGTTAGGGATACACTGAGGGTTAGGAAGGCCAAGAAGATGAGGAAGAAGAAGAAGAAAAAGGTGCCCAGGAGGGTTTGTTACTATGATTCTGACGAGGGTAGTGAGGAGAAAGTCATAGATTATGAAGATTCTTTTGCTGTTAGGGGACATTGTTCCGACATTGGCAAAATTATGTAATGAAATTATTTATGTACTCTTCCCTTTTGGCATTCTTAATGAAATTATTTATTATTGTTTTAAATACTCTTTCATTTATACACTATTATTATTTTACAAAAAAATTAGTACAAGCCAACAAAAATAACAACAACAATCGTAACTGTAATGAAAAATAACAATAACAATAGTTAATAACTCTCTCACCATTGGGTTCATAAATAAATAAATAAAATGAAAATTATTTAACTACGGTTTTACTAAACAACCGTTGTAAAAGTTTAAAATTATATCATAGTTTTTCTTTCTAACTATGATGATAAGTGGTATATTATATCACAATTTTTCTTTCTAACCGTGGTGAAAAGTGATATTTTTAAGTATATAAGCAAAAGTATCTATCGTTCGGTATATAATAGTCATTTCTCACAAATGAAAATCCTAACATATTTCACTCTTCTCTCTCATAACATAACCCTAACATCCATGTCACTCTTTAAAGTTTCCTATAACCTTTAGATTCATCTTCACTAATTGCTATGATACTCTTTAATCATATTTCAGGTTCGTTCATTAAACTTATGCTTCAATTTCTTTTACACTTCTGGTTAAAAATGGGTTCTCATTTTTTTATTTGGTGAATGTTCTCATTTTTTCAAATTCGTCTTCACCATCTTAACAAAGCGTATACTTTGGCTATGATACATATGGTTTGTGTAGCTATGAAGAAAAATACAAGAAGTATGAAGTTATTGTGTTAACTTCATTCACCTTGTACTTCTTCTTTGTAGCTTCATAAACTAGGTGAAAATCGTAATTTACTCCAGATCCACGATTAGTTTAAAAAAAGGCGCGTTCTTTAAACATTACATAATATATTGTATTGTTGTATATTGTTATATGTTGTTGTTGTATGTTTTATTGTTGTTCTTGAATCTTATTTTGTTGTATGTTGTTGTATTGTTGATAAATGTTGTTGTATGTTGTTGTTGTTGATTAATATTTTAAGAACAAGAACAAAACATTGCTAAGTCACAAGGAAGAAGCTTCTTGTGACTTAGCAATGTTTTGTTCTTTAAATTCTTAAAAATATTACATAATATCTTGTGTTTTTGTATGAAGTTGAGTTTATTATATGCTATGTAGATTGTTTTTTCACTAACCTTTTGTAGCGGAGAAATTTGTGCAGCTATTGATTAACTTAACTAAAAAATGCAAGAGTCGCCACCGCACTTTCATTTTATCCAAAAAGGAAAGGAAAAAGAGCGAACAAAACCTAAGGAGTTCTAAAACAAGAAAAAATAAATAGAGTCTGGGTAAGGGGGTTGGTTACATGATGGGAAGGTGTTAGCACCCAAAACGTCTATAGTTCTCTATAGAAGCCCTTTGAAATATCTACGCTTTTTGGTTTGAAAAAGGTTTGCTTGAAAAGAGATTGGGGAGATGAGAAGAGAATTATTTTTTTAATATATTTTT
The DNA here is from genome assembly GCA_963859935.3 of Lathyrus sativus. NCBI lineage: Eukaryota > Viridiplantae > Streptophyta > Magnoliopsida > Fabales > Fabaceae > Lathyrus > Lathyrus sativus. Next base: position 546,852,722 of record OZ012737.1, read on the forward strand.
TTGTTTGGAGAGACTTATCGCCTCATGCCTACGTACCCATAAAGTGCAATATAGGATTAAAACCCCATCGTTCGTGGTACAAATAACAAATAAAAATATTTGTTTTGATTGATTTTTAAATGTAAAGACAAGTTGTCATTTTAAGGAGAAAACTACGACTAGTTGCCCACAAGTATAAGATAACATTTGCATCACCTAAAGATGGAGGATTTTGCTTGGATTAAAATAAACAAGTCTATCACTCAATGTCTAAGTGGAAAATGTCAACATCATAAATACTATGGGGAATAGGGGAATTACATCTCAACTATGAAAATGACCCATGTCTAAACTTTATGAAAAGTGCACAAAGGCACAAAAAGTTTGAATGAGGTGAAGTATTTTTTATATCTTTTTTGAAATTGGTCAAAGTATGATTAACATTGATTAACATTTATTAAAGAAAACAAAGTTTAAAAATCACTTGACAAAAATCAAGGTTTTATTATGAAAGCGGTTTTAAGTTTGAAAACAAGAAGGTTTTTGAAAAAGGGAGAAGATTTTGAAAATTTAAGAAGGGGAGGAGATGAAGTGACTACCCTAGAAAGCAAAATAAAAACTAGATACAAGAAGGATCTAACCAAAATTTAACACACTTCATAGGAAGAGAAATAAGAATTCCATCCATCTTGAAGCATAAGAAAATAAACAAGACAAATAAAGGCAAAGATCCATAATACTCCAAGCATAGATAAAGAGACCTAATTTCAGGTCCAAGAGTCCAAGAATAATCCAAGTGGTCCAAGGTCTAACTCTAATGCAAAGGATAGTAACCATAGTCCACCATTAATAGAACAAGTTTTTTAGGGGTTTAACTCTTTATTAATGTTTTTGGTCCAAATAGACAAAAGAAAAAGAACATAAACATAAACAAATGGTCCAAGTGGACAAAAGAAAAATGGTGGAAGCATAAACAATAATATGATATGAGATGATAATAATGGAGCATAAAAATAAAAGATAGATAGGGAGCAAGAAAGAAACATAAACAAAATTAGCACAACGATATTGTTAGTGAGTTAGTGATTAGTTGTTAGAACAAATGATCAACGACGGTTAACTCATGCACTTAGGTCAAGTATTCAGGTAAAGTATTTTTATTGTTAGTTTATGATTAGTTTAGGATCCATATTCATGTAATATACCATTGTATGATGTTGTTTAAATGAATAAAAATATAAGAAGGAGTGAGAGTTGGATTCTACTTGAGCAAAAACGCAAAAAATAGATTTTGGGCACACGTTGACGGTCAGACAGTCAACTGGGTGACGAATGTCAGCTGGGCTTAAGAGAGGTCGTCACCATTCAGTGACGAATCTCACATGACTTTGTCTTATGATGTTCTGCCTGTCACAACAGTGACGACCATCACCACATCATGTTTAGTGATAGTTTGACTGTCAGCAAAGTGACGACCGTCACTCTTCTTCAAAATGCCACAAAATGTAAAAAAAAACATGTAAACTTTTTTATTTATTTCTATTTCACTTTATAACTTATTTTAACTTTGTTTTAAAAACTTTCAACTTTTACAAATAAACATGGATGAAAAGGAATAATCAAGTGTACGTTCTTTTATTCCCTAAATAATCGAATGTGAAGCGTACACCTCGTTTTAGTTCGAGAGTTCATCTTCCATAAAAAATATAATCATAACAAAATTTTAAATTTTAGAGTTAGAATCGTATGAAAAATGAATAATTAGGTGTACACTTTTTTATTCCCCGAATAATCTAACACGAGACATACACCTCATTCTAGTTCTATCATTCATCTTCTGCATACTAATAATGATTTTTAAACCTTTAATAAATAAAAATCAGATAAAAAATGGAATAACCAAGTGTACTCCCTTTTATCCTCAAGTAAGGGAACACAAGGTGTGCGCCTTATTCTAGTTCAAATACTTGTCTTCCAAATAAAAATAACCAAAACCAATCAAATTCATTTTTCTCCCGTGCGCGACCAAACAAATTCTTAAAGGAATGTTTATCGGTCAAGCACAATTCTTTGTTAAACAACAAGACTTTTTCCTCCATAGTGTGACTAAACATAATTTTACAATTAAAATCAACCAACCAAAAAAGTTTCGCTAGCAAAAACTACGTATCTTTGAGTTTCTCATTGCACATGAGGATATGTATGAGCGAGATTCATCGTCTCGTCAAGCACCCTAATAAAATTTTTTTTTGTCTTTTTTATTTCATGTAAATAATTTTAATAATTAGAAGGAACTTAACACTTTAATCTAACATTCATTTCAAAACCAATTAAATGGTTCTCGTTAGTTGCAACGGATGTTGCGGGATTCTAATACCTTCCCCGTGTATAATCGATCCCTGAACTTAAATTTGGTTGAGATGCCCAAATTTTTATACTTCAAGGGTTTTACCAATGTTTCCCTTTAATAAATAAACTTTGGTGGCGACTTTATTTTCATTTCGGGTTTGACTTCCCGTTCATTACTAACGGGGTATAACTCTTGTTCTTCTAAAGGTCACCAAACCCCTCCTTTGGCATAGACTGGTCTAATTTGGATTATCTTTTCGGGCCTGCTTTGGATGAGGAACCAACTACTCTAGCTCAATATACTCAACGTGTTTCTATACTTTGGAGGTCGATGGAATTAGTCATTGGGAAGCTCTTTGGTTCGACCAACACCATACAAAGAAGCAACGGATGGGGAAGAGTGTTTGCAATCTGAAGCTTCAATGATATAAATACCTATAAGAAATAAAGAAAGCTTCAACATCTCTTACTGGGGTGAGGAATACTTTACTTTCCCTAAACCTCGCTGGTTCCTTCTCCGACTAGGTGACTCGTCTGATAAAGAAAATAGCGATAAATAATCCATACTTTGACTTCTATTCGAGGAAGCCTGACTTATGCTCCAAGGGAATTAGAGACTTCACACCTTCAAAATGCTTCACTGACTCAACAACTGGCTGATTGTGCAAGCGTTAGCATTGAGGAAATTTAATATTTGTTTGAGAATGCTTTGCAGCAAGTGGACCATTTTCACCATCCTTTGACTATCTTCAGGGAACAAATTCGGTTGGATCAAGTAGTCAAAGTAAGAAAGATTCTTTCTCTGCGGAAGTAGCTCTGTCGGCTCTTTTTTGTGTATGACATGTAGAGTATTATGTAATGGAAACATATAAGTGGATATACTATTATTTTTGTAATTAAATGCTTTTGTTACCCGTTGAAAGTTCATGTGTAGGATTCTGAGTGCATGGCTCTAAGTCTTTTGCAAACTTATGAGGTCTTTTGTCAAAGTCAATTGGTCGTCATTGGCAGCATCAATGACTTTAAATGGGAAATTGATTGTTGTAGCTGGATGTACAAAGCGTCTCCAACAACACCCCTGACTTTAGGTGGGGAATTAATTGTTGTATCTGGACGTACAAAGCGTCTCCACCAACACCCTTGAATTTAGGTGGGGAATTTATTGTTGTAGTTGGATGTACAAAGCGTATCTGGAAACACCCCTGACTTTTTATGTACCGAGCCTCAAGCTCATAGGTCGTAGCCCAAACTTGTCCTCAATATGCACAAATAAAAATGAAGCAACATTTCAGAAAATGGCATATTTCATTTATAACCATAAAATATCTCTATACATAAGGAGGATAGTTATATAATCAAATTATTTTATATGAATGAGGTAGAGAAAACATAATCAAGTGGGCTAGCTGCCGCTTTTTCTTTTTGCTAGCCTTTTTTGATCTAGCCACTTTTAGGGGGACGAATGTCCATCCTACTGAGTTTTTTGGTGAAGGAAGCTACGTTGATCTCGATGGCCACACCCTCTCCTTGTTCTTTCTAGATTGCCCAGTAGATTCTTTTTGCCCCTCTAGGCCAGTGCTGATGGTGGTCGGTTCTCCTTGGAGATTATGACACTTTATCTTTAGATGTACTTGTGAGGCTACAATGTCTGGAATGGGTGTAAAAGGTCTTCCCAAGATGCAATTGTAAACGCTCCTGCAAGGAACAACAAAGAATTGTGAATTGACCGCCCGGAAGTATTTCTTGTCGCCTATAGAGACCATTAGCTCTACATATCCCCATGGATGTCTGATGGTTCCATTTAGTGCCTGAAGATCGAACCCATAAAGAGATGTATGATTATCGATTTTTACTTCATCATGTTTATCTAAAGTGATCGAAAGAGGTTTGTTTGATTCAAATTGAAAATAGAATTTAGAAAATAATAAAAAGCAAGAATGGGAGCTATGATCATCCATATAAACTTACCCCTATGATTCATTCATGTTTGAGTTACGAGAATTTCTAATTTATTTTTATAAAAAATTAGATAAATTTGTGTGACACCCACTTTCGTGGCATCCACATCTAAATGTGTTTTAGGAACATCTATGCATTTCAATCAAGAGCGTTACATTACACCTTGTCACGCGACACTGCATCTTGGTTGTTTCTAAAATTAGATCAAGTTGCCTTGTCAGTGGCGCCTTGAACTCAGTTGTTTAGTAATTCGCTTTCGGATGTCAAGTAATTATCTTTTGATATACGATCGTCACCTGTTTTGCCATTGCTTTCACAACTGACATAGACGTGGATTAGAAATCGAATTCTAAAATAAAGCAAGCCTATTTATAATAATTACAAGTGAATGTATCAATAGGGGTTAGTCATGAGATGAATTGTCATAACCTCATGCCCCTAAGGATCTATTCACTCATGATGAGATGAACGAAATATAAACAAATTAAAGACATTGCAAGTAAGTAAAGTAAATTAAAAAATAGAAACAACTTTGAAATGAAGAAGATGGCAAGATTAAAACACTAATTGTGTAGAATTACAAGAGAACTCGAAAACTTAGACTAAGAACTTGAAGTAACAATAATTGCTTTGAGTGATAGTAGAAAAGTGATCCCTAAGTGTCACCCTTAGGTCCCCCACCCCTTTTTTCTTGAAGCTTAACTCCTATTTATACTAAAACTAATCGTAATATCATTATAAACATAAATTTTTTCATGATAAATCATTAAAACCCATTAACATAAAGTCTATGGGGTTATGGATGTCCTAAGTCACCTTAATTCATGCTTAATCACTTAACATCAATGCTTAGAGGTTATGGATGATGAAATGTTACAAAAACCACCATAATTTCGTGCTTCATCACCATTTAATCATAAACATCAATGTTATGAAGGTTATGGATGATGAAAGGTCACACAAAAAATTAAAAGATCAAAAGTTTGTAACCGCCTGAGGACTGACACAGACCGTATTAAGGAACACGGACTAGACGTGTCAACCTCTGCCTTCTTGTATGAGTGTGCTTCAGAGGGGCCAACATGGCCCATGTAGTGGTACATGGCCAGACCGTGTTGGTCTCGGGAAATTTGTATTTGAAAATCACCTTTATGTGCAATCTTCGACCATTTTCGTCCTAATTCGCTCCATTAACCTCTTATTACCTAAAAACACAAAAGGGAAGGAAAAAATGCATAAAATCAAAGAGGAATGATGAAAACACACATAAAATCAAAAGTAAAACAAGCTAAAAATATGATACATTTACTCCTTATCAAATACCCAAAAACATGAATCGTTGCTTGTCCTTAAGCAACAAGCTTGCTTAGAAATAATTAGGATCAAACAGTTTTTGGATCTTCAAAAGCTCAAAAAGATGAAATCTGTCAATACTCATACATGGTTGATCGTAACTTTGCGTATTTTTCGGATTACTACTGCAAGTATACAGTCTATCGTGTAGTTTTAAAAGATTGTCGAACCCACAATGACTAATAACCTAGAGTGATTAATTGTTGCGGTGCAAAGCTAAGGCTTGGTTTTTGTGGTAAAAAGACTTAATTAAAACAGGACTTGAAAAGATAATGAAACGGGTCCGAAGAATGATCCACATGCTCCTAAGGGATTCTGTAGATCCCGGGTGTTAACAAAGGACTCAAATTTATTCTATAGGAAAAACTGGTTTAAAGATTCGATCTCACACTCTCGCGCTGTTGACCCAACCACACCTGATGACCCCAAGATTTTGCTCTCGCTCGCTTAGTAGTTAAAAGCCACGCTTTGAAAACTAGTAAGGCCTAACTGAAACCTGAAGCGCTCTCTCTGCATTCAAACTCAGCGCTCGGTGTCTACTATCCGGCAATCACCTCAAACTCTCGCTCTGTCGGAAACGCCTTGGTGTGTTTCTTACTCTCGTGACAAAACATTGTTAACCGGCCTCTCGCTCTCGCGACAAGACTGGCTAAATTCTGCTTAGACACCAGAACCGAAATCTTAAAATAACTAAGTTGAACACCAATGGTTCCTACGGAGTCCCATCGGGCGACGGTACTCAAACTATAGACTTCGACTAAACTATTCAGACATGTTCATCTCTAAACCTAAGACATTTATCATGTTGTAAACTAGAACATACATAATTGTGATTAATGCAAAAGTAAAGTAATGCAGTAAAAATAGAATTGTAAATAACCTGAAATAAATTGAAATGAAATAACTTCAAATGTATTACAATGTTGATCCAAGTGTGCAAACAGCGATTACAAGAAAGTAAAAGTACAACGGGCAGTAATCACTCGGTGTGAGGCATTTCTGCTTTGATTAGTGAATATGGAAGGGAGGTCTGGAAGAATTTCGACAGCGCTTCCGCACGGGTTCCTTGGATCCTTAACTCTGACCTACCAGCCTCTATTTATAGAGGGGGGTGGTTCCTAAATAATAGAAGTTGAAAACTGCCTCAGAACTGCCCAACTATTCTGAAAAACTGCTCCCACGGCAAACGGCGACCGCCATGTGCTTAATGGCGATCGCCATTAGCTTCAAATTGGGATTCCCTCCTTTTCTTCAATGGCGACCGCCTTCCTCAAGTAATGGCAAACGCCATTGTCCTGAGGAGGCCATAATGTTGCTTTTTGAGGGGCTTTCTCCACCGCTCAGCTCGCTTTTCGATCCTTTTCTTCTATGTTGCTGATTTGACACCTGTCAAGTAAAAACAGAGGAAAACGTAAGTAATCAACAGCTAAAACAACAATGACTCAATGAAATAACGAATAAAGATGCACGAAATGAATCGAAAAATGCGATACAAAGTCGAGTCATCAGTGGTCCGTTATTCTGACCAGCTAAGACTCAAGTTCCCCCGTACTCACCAATACCAAAAGCATTACTATAACATGAAAGCATAAAATAATTACATTTAAAAGTTTCTTACTCTGGTCATCTCTCTAGCTACACTTTGGACTTAAGTCTCTTTTCGATTTTCTTCCCTTTTTCGTTTTAAAAATAAGTTTAAGACAATTTGAATTATGATAATCATCACATGCACAAGACCGACTGAGAAAGATTTTGTTTATGCACAAGATAAGCAACAATTGCTATGTTTATTTACCGATAAAATTACGCACTTTTGTGTACTTATTTAATGTCCACTTTGGGATAAAGTTTGGGCTTCAACCACCGATGGGCTGAATAACCGGGTGAGGGTTGTAACACCCTTCTAAACCCCACGGATAATATATGAATAATCAGAGTAAATTTCCATGCATTTACAAAAGGGCATTACACATAACTTTCAAAATATCAAAACCACCTGTCATGCTCATTACTATTTCAATATAAAATTATGCTTTACAAAACTTCATTTTGCATGTAGCAGCGGATTCAATTATACCATAATTTTCATAAAAGAAACATTTGTTTTTATCACATAAAACAACATCACTTAGGCACTAAGGCCAACATCATAATATTCCAATGGATATAAACACGTTTATAGAGTACATAATGTATATCTTAAACACAACCCAAGCGATCCCAGTGTTACATGACTAGAGCATGACTCGATCCAACATAATTAAATCACTAAACGGCTACACCAAAAGCGACCTCGTAACTACGAGCAATACTACTCCTTGATACCTGCACGATGTCATGTAGGACATCATTCCAGCAGAAGGGTGAGAAATATTATCATAATAACAATGCATATAATTATATATACACAAATACACAAGCACAAAATACATATATTCCACATTTTCTCACCACAATTCATTATAACTCATCATGTACAATACCACATATTTATAATCAAATATGGATAATCACCAAGCATATTCATCATGCACGTATCCATAAATCTCAACATTCCACATGAACATACACATATTATGTTTACTCACTAATTCACAATTACACATTCACAATTCTCAAATCAACAATTCATGTTCATAAGCATACTTTCATACAATGATCACATATTCACAACTCTCAATTACACAAGTAATGCACATACGCGTATTCCACCATTCTCACCATACTTCATCATAACTCATCATATACTTCACAAAGCATATATATATATATATATATATATATATATATATATATATATATATATATATATATATATATATATATATATATATATATATATATATATATATATATATATATATATATATATATATATATATATATATATATATATATATATATATATATATATATATATATATATATATATATATATATATATATATATATATATATATATATATATATATATATATATATAGGCAAATACAATCATCAAACATATCCATAGTTCACAATTACACAAGTCATGTACATACACCTATGCATAACTTCATACAACAATCATATATTCATTCCATGAGACTCAATGCAACTCAATGCAACTCATGCCATGTGGTATCAACACTTGTTATCATTTTTCGGTTTTTACACTTAAACCGGGTCCACCCTTCTAGACCGATAACAACAAAAGCCCGTTCCCTAAGCTTTCAAACCCAGCCTTCTAGGTTTGGGACAAGCCACTAGTCTCCACAAAACTAGCAAACATTGCCTCTTGACTAAATGATGCATATGCAATCAACAACAAAATGCACTTAAGGCCGATCACACGTCTTAATCCCATGCATTCACATAATTCCTCCCTTCAAGAATTAAACAAGATTGCACACACAACATATCATATAATCAAGTATTCATACTTTTCATCAACATATTTGTCAAACAATGCACGCATATCTTACAATATGCTCCCATGCATTAATTCACAATAATCGGATACAACAAATATGCATTCATAATTCAACCTCATTACCTTTTCAAACAATGCACACATATTCACAATATGTTCTCATGCATTCACAATATCGCATATAATCAATATGCATTTACACTTCAATATCATTACCACATTTATCAAGCAATGCACACATATTCACAATATGTTCTCATGCATTCTTCACATACAAACAATATGCATATATTTGTCAAAAGACTATATTTCATAATCGATTCCACCATCTAGGATTCACGCCATACGGCTACCCACAACATATCATATCACAACATGCACAAGCTATACGTTATATAACAAAAGTATTCTGCACAATAACACATCAATCACACACATTCGCGACGGTAAAAATCAACACAACAATATGTTTTCAATTTTCTGCTATAATTGAACTAGGTACAAGCCTCAAAGCCATTTTTTCTAGAAAGACAATCTCGTTAACTTACCAACGCTTTGAACGGGGGTCAAAACCGACTTACGGTTCAAGAGTTATGAATTTTCGAAGTTTTCCGAAAAACCAGAATTTTGCCTAAACACGGCTACGGGATTTTGCATTTTCGCCCGAAAATCCGACCGATTCAATTCTTTTTTTCGAAACAAACACATACTCATACTCACCTAACATATAGCAGTGAATTAGAACCATTAAACACGATTTCTACGACGTCCGATTTTCACTCAAATCTCAAACCCTCAATTATCCAAAAATGTCAAAACTCACAAACTCAACCAAATTCAATCAAACGAAATCCAATAATCACGGCTAAACATTACTCGACTAAACTATGTAATTTATTTTGAATTCTAACCGTTCAAAACTCGATTCTACCGATTAAACCATTTATGCCCTAGAAATGGAAAATAGAGAAAACTACCAACAAATCCAACACAACTCATACATAATCATACACATTGATCAAATAATAATGTTTCTCACCCTTACCTTGATTGGATTGAAGCTTGAAGTTGATTCTTGATGATTTCTCCAAGTTTCCCTCTTCTCTTCTCTTTTCTCCTCTTTCTCTATTCTTTCTCTCCTTTTCTTTCTTTCTTTCTCTTATGTTTCTATCTCTTTTCTTTTCTCTCCAATTTCCCTTATATATCCTTTTATTTTCTTTCCATCATAATTCTTCTCTAAAAAATATCTATCAATTCATTTCTCACAAAATATCTCATTTTATCATTAATTAGAGAATATCTAATAAATCCACATTATTCTACCAAGTAGAATAAATTAATTAAATCCATTAACTCATTTAAATAAATCCAATAATTTATTTAAATCAGATAAATCACATAAACCAATTAATTAGCACAATTAATCACTTATTGAAAAATTGGGCTGTTACAAGGGTTACCCAATTTAGAAGGCGAATTTCCCTTTTACAGTCTTTTCATCATTTTGGTGCTAAAATTATATATTTTTTCTTTTCTCTGAACCAATCATACATGACGTGTGAATCTAAAGTATGTTGGACTGTCATAACAAACTAATCAAGAAATACTTGTCAAGATCCAAGTACTATGATACAAAACACATGTTGAACTCGTGATACTTTTGGGAAACTAAGGGTGTTCGATTAATATTGATTTTACTGGTTTTTCATGGAACCCTAAACTTAGTCAACTTTCATTATATATATATATATATATATATATATATATATATATATATATATATATATATATATATATATATATATATATATATATATATATATATATATATATATATATATATATATATATATATATATATATATATATATATATATATATATATATATATATATATATATATATATATATATATATATATTCTGAACAAAATTTCAAAATTAAGAGCTTTTTCAGAAGAATTTTTTTAACAGCTCAAGTTTTTGGCACATATCCCGCCATCCCTCGTATCCATTACTCATATTTTTCTTTTTCCTATGGGGTGGTTCATAATTTTGAATCTGTGGGGTGTTTTTAGGAGATTTGTCTTTATGACTTCAACATTTTCATCTCCCACCTCACGGGTCAACCTTCCCCTCTTAACATTAATAATTTCCCCAGTTTCATGGTCCTCTAATTTTTCATTTTTAGACGGGACCTTGGTCAATGGTACATTGGTGTTGATATTTTATAAAATTTCCATACACCTTTTGGATTGGGCGTCTACCTTAGCCTCCACAAATTTTTATGGGAAAGGAACCAGTGGCTTGTAGGAAGGAGAAGCAACATAAAGTGTTTACTTCTCTAATTCTTTGACAACCTCCTTTTTGGATGGTGTCGGTGGATTTTCCTTAATCCCCACATTTTCCTCACCAGAACTCTCCTCAACCTCTTTATTCTTCACCCTAGAATTCTCAATATGTTTACCACTTATGGTTAGTCCTAGAGGGATGTGTGCAAGCTGGAAGGTTTGGGTCTCCAATGCATTGCTATGAGTTGTGAGGGACTTGACCATAATGTTTAGTTGCCTAAGGGCTTCACTAGTATGGAGATTTTAGTTTCTAAACTCTTCATTATGGAGAGTTTGTGTCACCATAAAACTCTCCATCATAGATTTCAAGTTAGAACGAGCTTGCATCGCAATAAAATTCCCTATTAACAATTCAAGGTTGGATTCCCCAAAGGTAGTGTTTGTTCCATATTGGGGACCATACAGTCCCATGGCATGTCGGGAGTAGTTAATGTAAAGAAAGTTCAGGTGATTGCCCCATTCTAAATTATAGGTTTCGGAATATGGGCTTACTAAGCTATTGTTTATGTGATTGTACATCTCTTAAATGAATTGCCCTGCGAGAATCATTTTGAGAAAATGAAATTTATGCAAAAAAAAAAAATCAAAATAACAGAAAAGATAAAAGTACCTTAGACTAAACGACATTAAAATAAAGCTTCGATATCAAAACATCTTCCCGACAACGGCGCCAAAAACTTGGTGTGTGTGAACCGCAAGTGCATAGTTGTGTGAAGTAGTAAAAAGATCTAACCCACTGAAAGATGTGAGATTATCAAGTTTTACTTCAACTATGTTTTTCTAAAGCGATCGAAAGAGGTTTGTTTGATGAAAATTGAAAGTAGATTTTAGCAAATAATAAAAAACAGGACTAGGAGTTATGATCATCCATCTAGACTGACCTATATTATTCATTCATGTTTGAGTTATGAGAATTTCTAAGTTATTTTTATAAAAAAAATAGATAAATTTGTGTGGCGCCCACTTTTGTTGCATGTTGATTGTTTCTCAACTTAGATCAAGTCACCTTGTCAGTGGCGCCTCAAACTCAGTTGTTTATTAATTCTCTTTTGGATGTCAAATCATTATCTTTCGATACATGATTGACATCTATTTTTCCTTTACTTTCGCAACCGACATAGACATAGATTAGAATTAAAATTTAAAAACAACACAAACATATTTCTCATAATTACAAGTGAATGTATCAACAGGGGTTAGTCATGAGATGAACTCTCATAACCCTATATCCCTAAGGATCTACTCATTCATGGTGAGACAGACAAAATATAAACAAATTAAAGACATTACAAGTAAATAAAGTAAAGTAAACAAGAGAAATAACTTTGAAATAAAGAAGATGGCAATATTAAAATACTAATTATGCAAAATTACAAGAGAAATCAAAAACTTAGACTAAGAACATGGAGCAACAACAATTTTTCGACTGAAAGTTATAAAAAAGTGATCCCTAAGTGTCACCCTTAGACCTCCCCACTTTTTACTTGAATATTAAGTTCTATTTATACTAAAACTAAGCATAACATCCTCATAAACATCAATTATTTCATGATAAAGCATTAAAATCCACTAACATAAAGTCTAGGGGGTTATGGATGTCTAAAAGCCACCTTAATTTATCCTTAATCACTTAGCATCAATGTTTGGAGGTTATGTATGATTAAAGGTAACAAAAACCACCTTAATTTCACGATTCATCACCTTTTAATCACTAACATCAATGTTATGGAGGTCATGGATGACAAAAGGTCATAAAAGACATCAAAAGATCAAAAGTTTTTAACTGTCTGAGGACTAATACAGGTCGTATTAGGGAATGTGAATTGGCCGTGTCAGTCTCTGGCTTCTTTTATGGGTGTGCTTTGATCAGTGCATTTTAATGTACCTTCCTCTATGTTTAGACTTAGGCATTTCTACCATTTAGTTTATTTAATTTCCTATTTTATAATGTTTTTACAATTTATTTTATTTTAAGCTTTATTTAATTTTCGTTTGTTATTTTTCAGCATTAATAGCTTTTAGTGAAAAATTCATAACTGGAGCTACAGGAATCGGATTGAGGCATTCTACCAGTCGTTGGAAAGCTAAGAAAGAGATCTACAACTTTCATGTTACACAAAGGAGCTGATTCGGATTTCTTGAGTCTCGAATAATTCGTTGAAGTTTCTGACTTGTGACAATGTAGTTTTCCTTGCGGGCCTAGTTTAGGTTTCTGGCCCAGTTATTTTCTATTTAAAGTTGTTGTTGTGATGCAAAACGGGGACCTAGTTTATTTTTCCGAATTTTTTCCTTTGTTTTATAGTTTTCATGGAGAACTAATACCTCCGGGCAAATCCTGCTGTGTACGGTTTCAACACTTTGAGGTTATTATTATGTCAATTTACTCTGATTCCTTTCAATCCTTTTCTATGAAGTCATCTGCTTAATTTGATTACAATTGTTTGCTTAATTCAATTGTTGTTCATAGGATAGAATTGGTTAAATTCGATTGTATGCATGTTCCTAAATTTAATTGCGTATTATCGTTTGCTTAATTCGTTAATTCGTCATATTCTTAACCGTTTGCTTAATTCGGTAAACAGGAACATAATTCATTTGATGTTGATAAGCGCTTGTCTGATTAATATCATAATCGAATAGGATTGGTACCGCTTAGGGATTGATGTTATAATAACCGATGATAAGTCGGAACCCGAATCAGTAGGATTAACCGTTCTAGTTTATCTGATAATCACTTTTTTTTAATCATTTTTTTTTCTTATTTTATAAATCAAAACTTAAAACCCCCATAAACATTTTCTTTAGTTGGTTGAAATAATACAAGAATCCTTGTGAGAACGATATTTCGAGTCATTTGTCGCTATATTACATTTTTATCAAAACTACTCGTTTTTGATCCGCGAGCGACCGCGGATCAAATTGGCGCCGTTGCCGGGGATTCTTATTAATTTTAGCCAAATGTAAAATTTTAATTTTAGAGTTTTTGTTTTTTTTTGTTTTTTGTTTTTTGTTTTTGTGTGTAAATTTTCAGGGTTGCAGTACAGTGGTAAGCGTTTCAGCCTATCAGGTGAGTTTGTAAGCTATTGTTCCGATTTGCTCCGAATTTTTTCCAGAAAATCAGAAATAAATCGTTTAACAATACTCATTTAGAATAGAATTCTAAAAGATTTTGACCCTGAAAATCGCAAATTAGTTATTTTTCTATTTTATTTTATTTTTTTTTCTATTTTCATATTTTCAAAAAAATCCGAAAATTTTTTTATTGACTCATTTTGATTTTATTTGATTTTTAGTTATATTTTTATAATTTTTAGATTTAATTTTATTCGGTTTTCTATTTTTCCATTCTTTTTCTTAACGGGGACATTGTTGGTATTTTTCTAATTGTTGCTGCATTGCCGAATTTGTTCTTTGTTTTATTTTCTTTGTTGATTTTCCTATTAAATTTAATATGACAAATCAAATAACTCTTAGAGAACTTGTTGCCTATGATACGAACTATAATGCTTTATGTATGGAATATCCTGTTGTTAGTGTACCTTTCGAATTGGAATCTGATTTAATACACTTGTTGCCAAGACTTAATGGACTTGCAGGTGAGGATCCGAATAAGCATATGAATGAATTCCAAATTGTATGCTCTACACCTTCTGAACCTTCATTAGAGGACCTTGTCAAGCAAATGGCTATAAATGATCTTCAGTTTCAGCAACAAACAGATTCAAGTCTTCAGGCTCTGCAGACACAGATTGAACAGTTTGCCACTATACTGAATGCCATGCAACAAGCTCAAGAATCAAACCAACTATCTGCCCAAACAGTAGTGAAT
Organism: Lathyrus sativus; assembly: GCA_963859935.3. NCBI lineage: Eukaryota > Viridiplantae > Streptophyta > Magnoliopsida > Fabales > Fabaceae > Lathyrus > Lathyrus sativus. Next base: position 546,867,953 of record OZ012737.1, read on the forward strand.
CCAAAAGAGTTATCATCTGATTTAGTTGATGATATTCATCCTGAGTTGTTATCTGATTTTCCATCTTTATTAGATTATGATGATACTTACTCTTGTGATTCATGTACCGACACTAACATTTGTTCTGTTTGTGCTGAGATTAATGCTGCCGTACAGGGTGATGTTTTTCATGCAGATGAAGTTGTTTATGTAGCTAAAACTCTTAACATCACGGCTGCCCCAACCTCACCATCCATTGAACAACCTTCCCCCTTGGAGCTTAAACCACTTCATACCAATCTGAATTATGCTTATTCAGATATGGATAAAAAGCTTCCAGTTATAATTTCTTCTAACCTTGATTTTGATGAAGATAATAAACTTTTACAGGTTTTGAAGAAACATAAGAAGAGAATTGGATGGACCTCGATGGAAGTGGGAAGAAAAGCAATGAAGCAACCCCTTAATCCATTGATCTCTGATGTTGTGGAAAAGGATATCGAATTCACGTGTCCATTCGACACTTTTATTTATCGAAGATTCTTCTTTGATCCTGGAATAAAAGGCGAAGACACTAATACAAATTTCAAGGGCGATGGATGCTATCCAAAGTTACTCCCCACTTTGGAAGAGGAGACGGCAGGAAATCTCTCTTTGAGAAAGGATGCATATGTGATCACTTATCCACCTTGACTCCTCGGGTGTGTTCCTTCCTTTCTCTCACTCTTATTTTATATTTATGTTCTTTCGTTGAGGACAATGTATGCTTTAAGTGTGGGGGAGGGAACCATTTACTTTGTTTTATTTCTTTCAATTTTCTTTGTTTTGTTTTCATTTAATAAAAAAATTGTTTACTCAGAAAAACACAATGCATTTTTTGAAATTTTTGGGTTGTAGATCGATTGGAGGTCAGATTGTAGAGACTTGAGAAAAATTCATAAGATCGGTATCGTTTTAACACCTTGAGCCTCCAAAATATGGAAATCGATTTAGATACTTGTTATGGCTTAGTCTTGAGTTCTCGTTCTTTAATAGCTCTTAAGTAGTTTATCTAGCAGTCAGCACCATCTAAAAATCACATGCTAAGTAATTGAGCTGATGCAAATAAGTGAATGATCCCGTGCTTAATAAGTAAAAGAAAAAGAAAAAGAAAAAGACAAAAAGTGGAAGAAAAAAAAAAGAAAAGACAAAGACAAAGAAAAATGTCTAATTATGAATTGTTGAAAAAAATATGGATCACAGTCACTAACAAGCTTAGTTACCATGCGTGTGAATAGATAAAGGGCTTAATGTGATTGCACTAGAATGAAAGAGAGCAAAAAGGAGGATGAGTAAGTTAGACTTAGACATAACGACATGATTTGGATTGGTTTGTATAGGAGGGAGTCTTATGATCGCAAAATTGCGGATTTGTGTTCTTACGATATCCTTAGTATGCAAAAGTAGTACCTATCAATGCAATCTTGACCAAAGAGGAGTTCACAACCTAGATTGAATAGCTGAATGTTTTTGTGTTTCATGAGTTTTGACAATACTTTGCTCGGAGTGCAAAAGTTCATGTGTGGGGGAATTTGATCAGTGCATTTTAATGTACCTTCCTCTATGTTTAGACTTAGGCATTTCTACCATTTAGTTTATTTAATTTCCTATTTTATAATGTTTTTACAATTTATTTTATTTTAAGCTTTATTTAATTTTCGTTTGTTATTTTTCAGCATTAATAGCTTTTAGTGAAAAATTCATAACTGGAGCTACAGGAATCGGATTGAGGCATTCTACCAGTCGTTGGAAAGCTAAGAAAGAGATCTACAACTTTCATGTTACACAAAGGAGCTGATTCGGATTTCTTGAGTCTCGAATAATTCGTTGAAGTTTCTGACTTGTGACAATGTAGTTTTCCTTGCGGGCCTAGTTTAGGTTTCTGGCCCAGTTATTTTCTATTTAAAGTTGTTGTTGTGATGCAAAACGGGGACCTAGTTTATTTTTCCGAATTTTTTCCTTTGTTTTATAGTTTTCATGGAGAACTAATACCTCCGGGCAAATCCTGCTGTGTACGGTTTCAACACTTTGAGGTTATTATTATGTCAATTTACTCTGATTCCTTTCAATCCTTTTCTATGAAGTCATCTGCTTAATTTGATTACAATTGTTTGCTTAATTCAATTGTTGTTCATAGGATAGAATTGGTTAAATTCGATTGTATGCATGTTCCTAAATTTAATTGCGTATTATCGTTTGCTTAATTCGTTAATTCGTCATATTCTTAACCGTTTGCTTAATTCGGTAAACAGGAACATAATTCATTTGATGTTGATAAGCGCTTGTCTGATTAATATCATAATCGAATAGGATTGGTACCGCTTAGGGATTGATGTTATAATAACCGATGATAAGTCGGAACTCGAATCAGTAGGATTAACCGTTTTAGTTTATCTGATAATCACTTTTTTTTAATCATTTTTTTTTCTTATTTTATAAATCAAAACTTAAAACCCCCATAAACATTTTCTTTAGTTGGTTGAAATAATACAAGAATCCTTGTGAGAACGATATTTCGAGTCATTTGTCGCTATATTACATTTTTATCAAAACTACTCGTTTTTGATCCGCGAGCGACCGCGGAGGACTAATACAGGTCGTATTAGGGAATGTGAATTGGCCGTGTCAGTCTCTGGCTTCTTTTATGGGTGTGCTTCTAATGAACCAACACGGCCCGGTAATGGGACGCGGCCAAGACATGTTTATCTCAAGAAATTTATATCAGAAACACGTCTTTTTTGTGCGATTTTCGGCCTTTTTGCATCCCGATTCGCTCTAACGACCTCTTATTACCTAAAAACACAAAAGGGAAGCAAAAGCACATAGAATTGGAGAGGAATGATGCAAACACACATGAAATTGAAAGTATTACAAACTAAATATATGATACATTTACCCCCTATGAGTCGAAACCCTCGTATAGCCATAAGTTACCTCTGTTGAGGCTCGTTTTCTCAAATAACTCCGAGTAGATAATGTCGTAGGAGCTGCCACCATCAATAAGGATCTGGGAGACATCAAACTGCCCCACCCCTCCCCTGTGGTAGCGATTTCCTGGGGAAACATTTTGTTGGGGACACCTATGGAATTCTCTAAGTTCCAAAACCCTAACCTGGGCTAACTCGGAATCTTTATTGACGTAGTCACTGATAGACCTAAAATATATTGTTTTCTTGGCTTGATTTGCATACGCTATTTAGGATTTTATTTCCGTTTTCTTGTATTATGCCTTAGTTTTGTTTCTTTTTCAGGTTTTTGTATTTTCAAGGCTACTCGAGAAGAAATGAAGGAAAAACGAGCTAAAAATCTACTTTCTAAGGAATTGTACACATGGCTTCCACCATGGCGGGTGCCATAGGGGATGCCACACATTGGATAGAAGCCAACTGCTAACAACTTCCACATCTCCCATTCCTTTCAACTCTAGTTCATGTGGCGGGCGCCACCTTCACATGCTTGTTCCCTCCCAAAAGGAGTTGGGGGACATTCTTATCCTTACCTGTACTTTCCTACCACTATAAATAGAGGAGTTCTGTTTCATTTCTAATCATCCAAGCTTAGTTACAGAACTCAAGCCATATATTTCACCTATTGTAAAGTGATAAACTTCTCGCATCGAAGGGTTATCACACTGTCTAATCGAGTCTGTAATCGGGTTTGGAGCACTTGGGTAGAAGTTAATCCTGCCGCCATTTTATTTCAGTCTTTTTACTTCCAGTTGTACAAGATTTTAAAGCCTCTCGTTTAGAGCAGGTTTATGTCTATTTATCGCCTTTTTATTTACCCGCCGTTTATTTCCGCACCGCTTTTATTTCTCGCCCCGCACTTTATTTACTCGTACTTATTTACCATTTCTATTTACTTTACCATGTCCAGCTAAATCTTAAAGGCTAGGATGCAAGGATTTTAGTTATAATAGTATTCCATACGGCTGTCGATATAATTACTTAGGGGTTATTTTAACTTTTATCACTTATTTTCTGTACTTAAAATCTGTTGGGTAAGATCGAAAACCGTCCAACCTTTAGATAAATTTGGTTAGTTTTAACTGTTCCAAGGAAGCGAAAGCGCTTGGCTCAGTTAATTAGGAATCTTTAATGTTTAAGAAAACCGATGTTAAAACTATTTTCGGACGCGTTTATGGATTTAAAGTACGGTTCACAAGAACCTCTTTTTGTTAGAAATTCCAGGTCAAAATACTTTTCGACTAAGTTAAGAAACTATATTTCTTAAAAATAGGTTTATTAATCCTAACACAATACGCGCCTTTTTATAAGTGACAATAAGAGGGATCGATTAGGGATAAACTCGGTTCTGATTACGCGAAAGCGACAGTTCCCGTTAAATTAGTTATTTTCATGAGTGGAAAACATTACCCCATAAGGCATCCTATCTGTACACATTTGGAATACTACGTAGCTATATGAATTGCATCTATGCCTGTTGTTTTATTATTGAATTTATTTCTGCACTTTACTTTTATTTCGCATAATCTAACATTTTATTTGACTTTCCTTAGATAAACACTGTAACACTAGCGAACGATAGATTGACGTTTGGTCTCTGTGGGATCGATAATCTTTTGTATTACTTTGACGATATTCGTGAACTTGTGGATCGCCCATCAAGTTTTTGGCGCCGTTGTCGGGGACCAATTATGCAAAATTTCATACCCTATTGTTACACCGTCTAGACTAAGACTATACCCACCGGTCAATGCGAAGAACTCGTAGCATCGTTACCCTTATAGATCCTTTAGAGGAACCTGAACGTTACACTCGTGCACGTATCTTATTTCATAGAATTAAGAAAGCTATGGACGAAGACCATAACCAAAGACCCCTTAAGGATTTTTCCCAACCATCTAATGACGAACCTAGTTCTAGTGTTGTGAACCCCAATATCCCTGCTTACAATTTCGAGCTAAAACCATCCCTATTACAATTAGTGCAATATAACCAGTTCGCGGGACTCGCTACCAAGAACCCGAACCAACATTTAAAAACCTTTATTCAACTAGCTAACACTTTTAAAACCAATGGTGCTACCCCTGAGGCGATTAGGTTAAGATTATTCCCTTTTTCCCTTAGAGACAAAGCCCTCACTTGGTTATATTCCTTTCCAGCCAATTCTATAACAACGTGGGAAGACCTTAGGAGAGTTTTCCTCGCTAGATATTTTCCCCCAAGCAAAACAGCTATTCTTAGAAACCAAATAACCAGATTTACCCAAAACCAAGGTGAATCTCTCTTTGAGGCTTGGGAAAGGTATAAAGACCTATTGAGAATATGTCCACACCATGGCCTGGAATCATGGTTGATCATTTATACCTTTTATAATGGACTTCACTATAACAAAAAAATGACCATCAACGCCACCGCAGGTGGCGCTCTGATGAATAAAACTTACCCTGAAGCTTGCGCTCTCATCGAGGATATGGCTCAAAACCATTGTCAATGGGGGATAGAGCGAGCAACGGTGGAAAAGAAAGAAGCCCAAGGAGGAATACATGAGATACGTTCTATAGACATGATGCAAGCCAAAATGGACTCCTTGGCCCTTAAGGTCGAACATATGTACGCAAACCAAGTAGCTACGGAAGCAGTCTCAACTGAGTGCGAATTATGTGGAGCTAAAGGACACCAATTGGCATAATGTAATCTGCTGAACAAAACTCATTCAGGAGAGGTCAACTATACCCAAGGGAACCCATTTTCAAACACTTATAACCCTGGATGGAAGAATCACCCTAACTTTTCCTACAAAAATAATAACCCTATCCAAAACCCTGCACCCCCAAGACCATCCGGTTTTCAAGCTCAAAGACAAAACCCGCCTATGCAAGCTATGCAACCTAAGCCAAAACTTGAGAATATCATGGAGAACTTTATCACGACTCAGCCCAACAAAACAAAGAATTCCTAAACTAGAAAATTCATGTAAATGAACTGATTACCTAGTTAGGAACCAAAGTAGACCAAATAGTCACCCATAATAAGATGCTTGAAACCCAGATATCTCAAATAGCTTTAAAACAAGCTCCTGAGACTACACCCGGAGGACAGTTCCCTGGTCAACCTCAACAGAACCCCTCAGGGCAAGCCAATGCAATCATCTTACAGAGTGGGACAGCTTACGATGAACCGGTTAACCCAAAATTGAGCGAACCCAAGACTCCTGAGGAAAACATGGTACCCACGAGCAAAGTAGAGGAACCAGTACGATCTGAAAAGCAGAAGGATAAGGACAAAGCCAACGAACCACTGCCACCATATAAACCTCCCATACCCTATCCGCAAAGACTAAAACAAACCAAGATCAATAACCAATACCAGAAATTTATCAAAGTCATAGAGAAACTTCATGTGGAAATCCCTTTCACAGAAGCCATCACCCAAATACATATGCAAAGTTCCTCAAAGACATCCTTACCAATAAACGTAGACTTGACGATCTAAAACCTTTAGAATGTAATTCCATTTCCTAAGATAAATTTACTAAGAAGGAGAAAGACCCTGGGAATTTCTCCATACCTTGTATTTTGGGAAGTCATGTCATTAATAAACCTTTTCTAGATTTAGGAGCTAGCGTAAGCCTCATGCCTCTGGCAGTTTTTGAAAGGTTAAAACTAGGAGAATTGCAACCTACGAAGATGTCACTTCAATTAGCCGACAGATCCGTCAAGTATCCGGTTGGCATATTGGAAGAAGTCCTCGTTATGATCGGTCAACTATTCATTCCGATCAATTTTGTTGTCATAGACATTAAAGAAGATGATGACATTCCAATCCTTCTAGGCAGACCATTATTATCAACCGCTGGAGCCATAATAGATGTTAAGAGAGGGAAGTTGACTTTTGAGGTAGGTGACGAAAAGATAGAATTCATTCTATCGAAGTTTCTTATGGCACCAGTATTAGGAGATGCATGTTATGCCATAGACATCATCGATGAATGCATTAGGGAGCTAGAATTAGAGGAAACCATCAAACTGCCTTCAACCTTCATAAAGGAAGATGACAGATTTATAGAACCCTACATTGATGATAACCTGTACGAATGTTTATCCCTTACCCCAGATCCTACACCATGCCTAAAAAACCCAGCTTTAGAACTTAAGGAACTACCTAAGAATCTAAGATACGAGTTCTTGGACGAAAAAATGAACCGTCTAGTTATAGTCAGTGCTACCTTAAACCAGGGAGAAACTGACCAACTCTTATTTGTCTTACGTAAATATCCCTCTGCCTTAGGATATAAAATCTCTAACCTAAAAGGTATAAGTCCATCCGCGTGCATGCACCAGATCTCACTCGAGGAAGACTCAAAACCCTATAGAGAACATCAGAGAAGGATAAACCCTATAATGAGTGATGTTGTAAAAAAGGAAGTCCTCAAGTTACTAGAAGCAGGTATAATTTATCAGATCTCAGATAGTAAGTGGGTAAGCCATGTGCATGTAGTACCTAAAAAGGGAGGCATCACGGTCGTGCAGAATGAAAAAGTAGAACATGTAGCAAAACAGATAGAAGGAGGATGGCGTATGTGTATAGATTATAGGAAATTAAACAAAGCTACTAGGAAAGACCATTTCCCTTACCATTTATAGACCAAATACTGGAACGTTTGGCCAGACACTCCTATTTTTGCTACCTGGATGGATATTCAGGATTTTTCCAAATCCCCATACATCCAGAAGACCAAGAGAAAACTACCTTTACATGCCCTTATGGAACTTTCGCCTACAGACGAATGCCTTTCGGTCTCTGTAATGCATCAGCAACCTTCCAACGTTGCATGATGGCAATCTTCATCGATTACCTTGATGGAATTACGGAAGTATTCATGGATGACTTCTCGGTATGCGAATTTGATTCTAACCACTGTCTCGTTAACCTTGATAAAATCCTGAAAAGATGTGTTGATGTTAACCTGGTATTGAACTGGGAAAATGTCACTTTATGGTCACCGAAGGTATAGTTTTAGGACATATAGTCTCTGAGAGAGGTATCGAAGTAGATAAAGCCAAAATAGAAGTGATTGAAAACCTTAAACTTCCTAACACTGTCAGCGAAGTCCGAAGTTTTCTTGGACACACTGGTTTTTATCGGTGTTTTACTAAAGAATTATCTAAAATAACTAAACCTTTAACCGGCCTCCTAATGAAAGATGTCGAGTTTAACTTTGACGAAAAATGCCTTGAAGCATTTAACTTTCTAAAACAAGCCCTGATCTTGGCACCCATCATTCAACCTCCAGATTGGGATAAACCGTTCGAAATCATGTGTGACGCTAGCGACTATGCTGTAGGAGCTGTTCTAGGGCAAAGAAAGGATATGAAATTACATGTTATATACTATGCTAGTAGAACCTTGGATTTTGCTCAGCTTAACTATGCTACCACGGAGAAAGAACTTCTTGCCGTAGTTTTCGCTATGGATAAATTACGATCCTATCTGGTAGGAGCCAAAATCATAGTTTATACAGATCATGATGCCATCCGTTACTTATTGAGCAAGAAGGATGCCAAACCTAGGTTACTTCGATGGATTCTTTTGTTACAGGAGTTCGATTCGGATATTAGAGACAAGAAAGACTAGGAAAATGTAGTTGCCGACCACCTTTCTAGGCTTGAGTATCTAAAACCAGACCCACTCCCTATTAATGATGATTTTACCTATGACAAGTTAATCGCTAGGATATAAGTCATAGAAGAAAGCAACCTAGAACCTTCTAAGAAGCCTGAGAGATCTCTGGCAGTAAGCAATGTGCCTTGGTACGCAAATTTTGTAAACTACCTAGCCGTCGATATCATACCCCTTGATTTTAATTACCATCTGTTGCAGTGAGAATCGTGATACCAAGCTATTGATTAACTTGAATCTTAATTCTTAAATTCACAATCAGACTTTAATTTATCCAAAGGAAATGTCTAAAGAAAGAAAGAACCTTTTGCGCGATGTAACAACAAAGCTAAGAGATTCGGGGATCAGGGGTTGGTTATGCATAGGGTAGGTATTTCACATCCTAAACATCTGTAGTACTCTACAGGAACCTTTTGTTTTTTTTGCATTCTAAGTTTGCTAAATGTTTGCTAAGGTTTGGGATTTGGTAAGGACATAGGTTAAGACCTAAAGATAGTTTCTAAGTTTGCTCGCAAAGACATCGCGTCCTCTGCCTACGTATCCTAACTAGGATAGAATTAGAGCAATCGTAGTTCACCTCACTGGGGTTGAAGAACACTGGATTATGACCAAGGTTCAAAGGGGAACAAACATATCCATGCTTGTGTAGAGTTTAACAAAACTCTCTATATCTAAGTTATAACACCCAAGAGGGAAGTAAGTAATCATATCCATGATTCTTACATAGAGTTTACAAACTCTATCCTAAAGTTCTAGTTGAAGAAGCACTCCTAGTGTAGGTAGGTTTTCTAGACTTAAAGCAAAGTCTAAGGCTTACATGCTCTAACTTAACTAAGTTAGGGTTAGGATGACTTCACAAAGTCAAGGGAGGGGTAAATGAGCTATCCAATGACACAAGGGTCAAGGGAGAGACTTTTCCTTTGGAAGGAGAGAGAGAGAGAGAGAGAGAGAGAGAGAGACAACTTGGATGAGAACTAAAAAGTTCCATCACTTGGGGAAAGAAGTACTTAACAAAGCAGATGAACAATTGAGCAAGATGAAATAAGATTAAGACAAGTAAGCATGCATATTACAATAAGCAGATACCTCAAATAATACGAATGGTTACAACCGATAATCAAATATCTTAACAAAGATTGGAGCATATCTTAACAAAGATTGATGATATATCTTAACAAAGATTGAAACATGATGAAGGTAACAACCATATGAACAAATCACAATTTGAAAGTAGGCATGTCATAAATTCAAAGCATAGTAAATATGACAACAATGTGCATAGATGACAATCAAACACAGGTAAATCAGTTTAAACCTCATAATTTAGGAGGAAAACAATATAAGATCATGGGATTATGGTGACAACCAAGGGAGAGTAAACCCTAGCATGTTAACTAACATAAAGGAGTCAATCATCAATAAATCTCACAAGATAAATTAATCATGGCATGAAAGATAATTCAACGATATGCAAGATAACAATCTTGAAAATAAACCAACTTTCAAGTAGGTAAAAGGTATTGTGACCACAAGCAATTTGACATATTTTTACATTAAATGAAACTAGACATTGTCATGAACATGTTGCAAAAGGAATGGATCAAAAATGATAAAATATGAACCAGTTATGAAATTTGGAAGTTTTGAATGAATTATGACAATAAAACAAATAAACAAGCAAAAAAAAGAGAAAGGGGCAAGCTGGAAATCGAACCCAGGCCCTTTAGCTACCAACACACAACAACAACCAACAAGCCACACATGCGCGCTGGTAAGAAATGGAAGAGAATAAAGAAAAATAAATCAAACATGATTGAAAATAAAAACAACAAAAAGGGTTGATCCAAGGATCGAACCCTAGTTTGGCAAGTGAAAGGCACATGAATTAGTAAGGTTTCTACCACTGGGATGGCTATACATCCATTGATTTAGCCACCCCTAAAAACATATATGGCAAGTTTTCATGGAAATCTGGGCAAGTTAAAAGAAGCAAGAACAAGGCAATTTTACCACATACGTTTTGATTCACAACTATATCAAATCTTGGTCTTTTTTGATGAAATTTTATTCAAAACTGATTGTTTTTTCACAAGGAATAAGATGGTGCAGTTGAAATTTTGAAATGATGCCTTGAAATGAAAACACGATGCAAGATGCAAGTTTGGTGATATGAGTTGCATTTGGAAAACCACATATCAAATCTGAGTTCAAATCCAACAAGGGGCATTGTACACAAGCTAAACATGTCATAGCACATTTAAAACTCAAGCATAAACTAGTAAGGATGGAATTGGCACATGAATTGCAAAATGAAGCATGAAAATGCAGCAAAAACTGTCCTAACAGATGGAAAATGATTTTGCACATGAGATGCATTTAGGAAACCAATATCCACTATGAGTTCAAACACATGTAAATGGCACTGCATACAAGTTTCATATGTCACAACAGAGGTACTATACATTCATGGCTCAAACATAAATTAAAGGAAAGGAAAATGATTCATGGATTGCAACTGTGGTGTGTGGACTAGGCAAGCTGTGAAGACAAATACAATGGCATTTTTGAGATGCAACTTGATGCAATTAAGTGTGAAAAAGAGACAATCATGATCATAAATGAGTCTAAGGCAGTGATAACAATCAAACAACATTGAATCAAAGAAAATCACATCAAACTGCAGTGGTATGGTAAGATACTGCTGCTGTCCAGATTTTGACATAAAAGCAAGGCAAGAATGGGATTCATTTGTTCATATCAGAATTAAGGCAAACATGAAGCACAACATATAGGATGCAATGTGAGAACATAAAAGATACCAATCATAATGTCAAACCTAAATTCATAATTGTCATGCCAAGTAAAGTTGGAAATGAAAGATACAAGTTTGACAGCCAAAATCAAGGAGGGAGCATAATCTGTTTGAATCAGTTCCACACACAAGCTTAAACCATAATACAAAGTATGTCTATGCCTCAAAGTTGGCCTAAAACATCATAGGAATGAAACTCCACTATCAACTGCTCTCATAACACATAAAATACAATATTTGAAACCATACAAGATTGGAACAACTTTGAGATCAGAAAAATGCCACACACAAGTTTTAAATACATTAGGGAATGATGCTAGCACTTGAGATGATCATGGAATGCACAGAACCAGAAAATGGCTATCAAGTTGCATTTTGCATTAAACATATGTGAGGGGCTGTCATGACAGAGAAGTGAAACATACAAAAAATGATTGATTCATGCACATACAAGTTTCAAATGCTATTAGAGGCCTAACAAGTAATGAGTTACCCTAAAATAAATCAAGCCAACAAAAAGTGAAGTGTGTGCCCTAGTGGTTTTCAAAACTGTTGGCAGCAAAATGGCACAAACTTGAATTTAGCTATAATTAATGGCCTCATGTTGACAAACACTGCGCACACACATCATATTGTTGCACCCTAAAATTTGCTCATCTTACTTCACTTGGTTTATGTTTCAATTGCATTGTCATTTTCATATTAGGTCATGTACATAATTCATTCATCTGCATAGCATAGCATGAGCAAGTCATCCAACAAGGGACCAAGTACTATTCTTATTCTTATGGGCATATCAAGAGGTTATTATCCAAATTCAATCCTATCCAATCCATCAGAAAGAAATTGAAATCTAAGAAGTCAGTGGATCAAGCAGTGGATCTATCTCCTATCTTGAGTGTATTTGAAGATCATCAAAAAGGTTGTGAGCTGTGAATTGAGCATGGAGGGTACATAGACATCATGGAAGACATAGAGGGTCATTTTGAAAGTGAGACAAGTCATTGATGTGATTACAAGAGCTGCAGTTGAAGACAGTCAACTAGGGTTTCATCTGGGTCAACCCTAGGTCAACCCTAGGTCAAATGCTTGATTGAAAGGCATCAAGGTCTATTTGAAAGATGTGGGGTTCATCATTTGACATGTAGATATGGATGTGGTGTTGTTCCAAGGATAAATCAAGAGGAATCAAGAAGAAGAGGGGTTTCTAAATTAGGGTTTCTGTGTAAAATCCCCTGATTTAGGTCAAACTTCCAAGCAAGATAATTCAAAATGCAAGCTTCAAATGGATCCTTGGCCAACATGAAACTTGTAGAGTATCTCAATACCTTTAATTTGAGTTGTGGAAGACATCAAGGAGATTTATAGAACTCAAGTTATGGTTCTTGCAAGTTACAGGTCATTAGAGGCATCTGAAATTTTGTCTGTGAAAGTTACTTGTCTTCCAAGCAACTTTTACCCCTCAAGGCGCTTTCAAATGGATTTCTGGCCAACATGAAAATTGTTCCTCATGATCTTAGCTGTCTAGAAAGGTATAGTATGGCTTCATATGATTTGTGGAACTCTACTTATGACCTTGGCAAGCAAAGGGTATTTTGGTCATTTGGAAATTACAGGTCATTTCAAGCATATGCCTAAAACTCATACAAGGAAGCTTTAAATGAAAAAATTCACAACATCAAAGTTGTTCCAAATGACATTTTGAGTCTAGAAAAGTGGTCATGGAGGTTTGAAAATGGGTGTAGCTCATATTTACAAAAATGACCTAATTAAGGCATGATTTAAGTCATTAAATAACCATTTTTTGGGAATTTTTCATAACATGTCCAAATGGGATGAAATTATAGGTCATTTTTATTGGAAATAATGTTTTGAGAACATTGGCAATAGTGTATTTTTGAGTTTAGTTCAAAGTTTGAGAGTTATCATGGCTTGCTTATGATTAAAGTAACACATGCCAAATTACAAGAGATTTGTGTACAAGGAGCTTCCAGCAATTTCTAGATGATTCCATGGGCATCTATATAAACCCTAGAGCTCCTTCAATGCAGGGTTGCACTTCATTTTGATCCAAAACACATAGTTTCATTCTCTCTTGCATTTTTTGCAAATTCATTCAAATTCTCCCAATTCTTCATCATTCTTCAAAGTTCTTGATTCTATCATACTCCATGTTCATCATAGATCACATTGCAAGCAAGATCCAAGTGTATTGATGCAATATTCGTGTGCTGCAAGTTCATCATTCAAATTGCAAAAGGAGTTGGTTACAAGAATCCAAGGCATCTGAGCAAGAACAAGTGCATACAGAACCAAGATCCATAGCCATTGATCAGGTCTAGAGCACTGCTAGCTGTGAATCCAAGAATTCCACCATCTGTTTTCAGTTTTGCACCAGGTTAGTATCTTCTTCGATTTAGCCTGATTTAGTTAGCATGATGTAGATTGGTTAGGGTAAGAATGATCTAGGTGGTTAAATGATCGTTTCTGGAGACTTTAGCAAGATTTGATGAAGATTGATACATGAGCATGAAATCTGTTTGGACATAGAACTTGGTGATTAGGCTGTTAGAGTCTTAGGTTGATAGTGATTTTTGCTCAGTGTGAAGCCAAGATGAGTTTAGTGTACTTAGATTGTGGATTGGTGATGATGAAAATTCTGAGTAATTTTGAGGTGGAGATCGTGTTTCATGCTAGAGTTGATATTAATGGATGTTGATACCATAGGCTTGATCAGGGAGAGATTTGGAGTGACTTTGCTTTTTGAACTTTTGAGTTTGATGAAGAATTGAGCAGACACGAGTGAGGAGAAGATGATGCATGAGGTTCAGTTTCCATGGCTGTTTCATACAAACCCTAGGCATGAGGAAGACGAAGCATATCGTGCGTTGGATGAGCAAGACTTATTTGACTGAAATGTTGATCCGTTGGCCACGATTCAAAGTTGAAATTAGAGAGGGAAGTCTGTAGCATTGAAACTCTGCGTTTCACTTAAAGCCTCATCTGGGCTTAATACACAAATTGATATTGCCACCCCTGTCCAAAGCCCACTTGCATTTTACGTTGACATTCGTTGCTAACCACACCGTGAACGTTTTATTTTTATTTGAATTTACTGAGTTGATTTTAGTTTAGCTTTGGGCCTAACATATTTGCTATGCACACCCTGGAATAAGGCCCAACCTCATTTTACACTGAATCTAGTTGCTGACTACACCACACGTGTTTCTTTTTCTTTCTGATTTTCTGAAGTGAATTTTGTTTTAGTTTGGGCTTACTATTTTTTGCTACGCGCACCCCAGGTTTTGGGCCCATGAAGCAATTGAACTGGGCGCCCTTGCTGCTTGCACCCCCTGGCTTCCATTTTTTTTTTTTTTAATTCATTTTCTTATCATTTTATAAAATCCATAATAAATTAAAAAATAAGAATTTTGACATGAGATTTTTTGCAATAGTTTAGAATTGACTTGAAGAAAATTAAAATGATTAAAAAATAATAGTTTAGCTATTTTTTCTATTTTTGCTTATATTTTACATTTTAATTGTTTTTAAATAGATTTAATTTGTATATAGTTTTGTAGAATTTCTTTTAGGTGGTTCTCATAATCTTTTTAGGCCAATTTTTTTAGTATAACTAGATACATATATTAGGTGCCCCCTTTGATTTTTTATACCAATTTTTTAGGATTTATTTTAGGTAGTTTGATTAGAAAACATTAGGCTAATCATTTAGGGTTGTGAATATAATATAGGTATAATAAAGCAATTTCTTTTGGGTTTTCTTTAGGACAAAATTAAATGATGGGACTATAGGGGTATTGAGGGTAAGTAATAGATCCCTTAGAAAATATTAGACTTCCCCTATTCTACTATTACTACTAGTATATTTCCTGTATTTGATTGATTGTGTGGTGTGCCCTCTCTAGGGTTATTATTTGACTGTGTGGGGTATTGGGCCTGCTTGGGGTTTGGGTTTGAGCTGAAGACTTTGTTGATGAAGCCATTGAAGACAAAAGGAATGAAGATCAATTTCCAGAGTTGATGAAGAGCATATCTTGCTGGCAGCTGTAGAAGGTTATAGGATCTAGGAGTTAGGTAGAGCTCTAGAATAGCAACTTGATTCACAAACATGGAAGGTCTTGTTTGCCTCCATCCCTCTCTATGATGCAGAGTCTCTCTAGGACACTCACCCCTTCCTTTGGAAGGCTTGGTGACAGTTTCTAAGAGATAGAACTCTTGAGAGAAACATTCTACATTTTGTTAACAGTCTGTTTGCCACCTTTGGTGGTCAACTAACTGTTTAACATTTCAGTTCATCCTCTTACCTGTTCCTCATCTTGGAGAGTGAGACTTGAAGAAAAGCCCTGAAAGATTGAAGATAGAGACCTTGCTTGAAGGCTGTGAAGATAGAGACCTTGCTTGAAGGCTGTGAAGATGAAGACTGATGCTTGCTTGAAGCCTGTAGATGGTTGAAGATGACTTGAAGACAGATGTTGATGAAGACTGTTGTTGGCTGTTTATTTTTGCTGTTTATAATTTTTGATGTATTGTTTGAATTTCCCGGACTGTATTGTTTGCCATTTAACCTGTTAGGTTGAAAGCAAATTTTGTTCACTTTTGCCTGTTGTTTTCTAGGTTCGAGGTTGAGTGGGACTCCCTTGCCTCGCTTGTATTGCTGCATTCATGCATTTTACTGCTTTATTGTATATATGCTATTGTTTCTATTTCCGTCTATTCCCTTAGGATCTCTGTTTCTCTCTGTGCAAGAGAGGAACATGATAGACATTAGGTCTTAACCCATGCATGATAACATTAGGTCAGTTTGATTCCCCTTTTCAACTATAGGTTAGAGTCTTGTCTCTTCTTTCTCAAAACAAACAGAAAAACACAATAATATTCCAAACACAATAAAAGACACTTCTTCCATAAAAGAATGTGAACTCATCAAAACGTCATTTTTGTCCGCTTGGACCAGTAATCAGAAAAACCCTTTTTCAGAAGGAGATAAAAGCAATCAAAACAGACTTGTGTCGTACGTGGCCCGAACTACGTTTGCTCTGATCTTTCATGTTGTATGAAAGTACGTAGGCATAAGATGCGATATCCTAGCGAGCAAACTTCCCATTCACCAGTAGTTAGGCGAACTACGTTGACTCTGATTTCTCGTTCCAGACGGGAATACGTAGGCATAAAGTGCGATACTTTGCCGAGTCATTTTCTTTTCTTTTAACCCCAGACCTGTAGAGTAGATAGAATAACAATCCTTTCGACAGAAAACAAGCGTGGATCCCATCGAGTACGACGGACGTGAGGGGTGCTAATACCTTCCCCTTGCGTAACCGGCTCCTGAATCCAGGATTTGGTTGCGATGACCATTCCTTTCCCGTCTTTGCGGTAGGTTTACTCTGAGCGTTTCCTTTCCCTCTTTGGGATAAATAACGCGCGGTGGCGACTCTTCTGTTCAGCCGGTGCCGATTTTCGCAGTAGCGACAGCTGGCGACTCTGTTGGGGATCCAACGTCCCCTGGCTGCTAAGGACTGCGACAGTTCCTTATGCATTTGGGATCCAACGTCCCTTAAGCGAGTCAATCCTAGAGCTTGTTTTCCCGTCGAGGATTTTGTATGGATTTACCTTTTTCTGTCATTTACTTTCAGCATTATATTATTATTATTATTGCTGTACTAGGATGTGACGGGTGTTCTATGATTGAGAGATAAGCCGGACCTGGGCTTGAGTGCACCTAGAATTAGAGTGAAAAGTAGTGGGCGCGCACATGCTTTGCATGTCCTAGTGTCCTGCGAAATCCACACTCAGACGAGGTTCTTCTGGTTGGCCTCCTGTCCTACCCCTTGGGTGGCTCGGGTTGCTGGTTAGTTGGATTGTCGACTCTGGGGACCGATCATTTGGAAGTTGGCTAAGTGAGGCCTCTTCAGGATTTGATGATGCCACTCCTTCTGGGAATCGTATCATCAACCCTGAAAGTCTGTGACGCCGACGACCGCATAGGATGCCATACCATTGTCAGTTACTAGGACACCTACCTGTGAGAGGGTTTGGGTCATGCAGGTAACTAGACCTTCAGATACCGGTTTATTCTTGATTTGAGATTTCAGGATACTTATGGACAGTTATTGAGCTCTGTCAGAGACCAAGTTGGAGTGATTATTGGGTCTGAGGTTTGATTGGAGCCTATGTATGGGGTCTGTCAGAGATCAGAGTTGAAGCTTTATTTTGGGTCTGTCCAAGACCAGGGTTTGAGGAATTCTGGATGGTCTATCTGAGACTTATGATGTGGTTCAGGCTTCTCAGCCATGGCATTTGGTCCCTGTTGCATTTTATTTGCATTGCATTGTTTGCATAACCATTATCATTGCATCCCATTAACGTGTGTCTGTGCTGCAGGTGCATTTGCATATTCCCTGGTTCTAGTGTCCGGACTTCTGAGTATTGATCATGGCTAGTTTGAGGATGACAGTTGCCTACAAGTTACCTATCCCTGATGTTACTCCCCTCCTGGGTCTGATTTCTCTTGCTGATGAGGATGTCCGTAGAAGCTTCAGGCAGAGTTACGGAAGGCTGTTGAGATTGGTTCGCAAACCAACTGATGATGAACTGAATGGGCTGTATACACTGATGCAATTCTATGACCCTGCTTTGAGATGTTTCACATTCGCTGACTTTATTTTGGGGCCTACCATGGAAGAGTATGCAAAGTTTATTGAGCTACCAGTACAGAATAAAGTCCCTTTTATTCACTCTGCCGCTGAGCCCAAGTTGGAGGACTTAGCTAAGGCCTTGCACATGAATGCTTCTGAGCTGTTGATGACTTCTTGGCGCGGGGTTCCAGGTTTATCCCTCAAGTTTCTGATTGGTAAGGCTCAGGAATACGCCAAGAATGGATGTTGGGTAGTCTTTAACGTTGTGTTGGCTCTGTGCATTTATGGGATAGTGTTGTTTCCCAATCTCCCGAACTTCGTGGACATGGATGCATTTCATTTGTTTGTTGCTGGCAACCCTGTACCCACATTGATCGGGGACTTCTACCATTCGATGCACTACAGAAATGAGAATAGGAGAGGCAAGAACGTCTCTTGTTGTGTGCCTTTGCTGTACATGTGGTTTAAGAGCCATCTCCCCCTGAAGGGACCTTTTGTAGACAGTGCAACTACAGCTGATTGGCCAGAGCGCCTGATGAGACTATCTTCGGAAGACATTGAGTGGTTTGACCGAGACTTGCTGGGGTCTGAGCTTATTTTCAGTTGTTCTGGGTATCCTAATGTTCCGTTGATAGGAAGAAAAGGGTGCATCAATTATAACCCATCTCTGTTTGTTCGCCAGTTTGGATACGCGTTGAAGAACCCACCTAAGGAGGAAGAAGTATAGGAATCTCTGTACTTCACCGGTGATTTGAATGGAGAGTTACTAGCCAAGCTTCAGCACGCCTGGATGCGTATCAACAGGAGAGGGAAACCACTATTGGGGAAGAATGATTGTCAGGCTTATGTACCATACAAAGTTTGGATCCAAGAGAGAGCAAGACAGTTGCTGATGCCATTTCCAGCTGCACCGGTCCCTGTTCATATGCCGGTGGAAGAACCAACCACTGTTACTATGGAGGTCTACGAGCGAGTTGTAAAAGGAAAAGAAGCCTTGATGAAGATCAATGAAGGGTTAGAAAAGGAACTGGCTCAGATGCGTAGTGAGAACAACAAGGTTGTGCATTCTTTCCAACAACAGATTGAATTAGTAAACAGGCTAGGTGCTGAATTGACTGAAGAGAAAAAGAAGCGTGAACGCCTGGGGAAAGAATTCAGAAGCTCTCATGACATGTTGGAGTCCAAAAAGAAAGCACTCGATGCCGCCCACCGGGAAATCTCTTCTTGTAACAAGACGTGGAATGCTACGCTAACCAACAACAAAAAGAGGGAAGACAAATTGAAGCAGCAAATTTCTGAACTTGAAGAACAATTGAAGGCTAGCACTAAGAAGTATGAAGAGGAGGCAATGGCCAGATATAGTCTCCAGAATGCATTGAACAAGGTCATCGAGGGCAAGAAAGAAGCTGTGTCTCAGAAGCAGAAGCTAGAGGATCGCTTCGGAGAAGGGGAATGGGAGGAATCCACGGGTGATTTGCGACGTGTTCTCAAGCGAAGAGATCTACTTGTTGAGGGTTTGCTTTCCTGACCAAGTCATCCAGAGACTAAGAAGTTGCTAGAGGAGTACCAGGCATATGGGAGTACTTGACCGTTTCATGTATTAATGCATATGCTTTATTTGCATAGTGCTGACCATCACCAGGATTGTTGGTTGAGGTCATGCCTTCTTATTGTACATTCATTGATATTGTATTCAGGGCGTAATGGATTTCTCTGCAATATATGAGGTGTTTTCTATGATTCGGCTCCGAACTTCGTATTGCTAGCACTGTCACCGCACTGGCACATTCGCACTAGAATCGGGGAATGATATTCCCTAATACACAGACACATATTGCATTGCATTCCCATTCATATTGCATTACAGGTGATCATTGAACTGTATCTCATTTTCTGCACTGTACCAGGTCTTTTCAGGATTGAAAGTCAGCGCCCGCACCGATACTCCACTCGTACCAACTGCCGAAGAATTATGGATCAGATGCAGAATGAAATGCAGGACATGCGTGAGAAGCTGGCGCTATTCATGCAGACAATGGAGACCATTGCGAAAGGCCAGGAGAATTTGCAAGCTTTGGTGCAGCCTTTGTTGGTAAGAAATGCTAGGCACGGAAATGAGGACCATAATTCTGTGCGAGTTGACACTATTCACGGGGATGGTACCGCCACACCGGTAGCTCCACCTGTGGTAAACATACCTGCTGTCAATGTGAACAACGGCGCTGCCGCCGGGAACGGTAACGTTGGAATCGGTAACGAGACTGTCGTCAACAACGTTGGGCTCGGAGATGTCAACCTGGGTGATAATATGGGAGGTAATGGCTTCGGTAATAATGGATTCGGCTTCAATGACCAGGGGTTTGATCATGCTGGGAAGTACGACTTCAACGCTCAGGGCTTCGGACAGGACGGATTTGGTATGACTAATCAGGGTTATGGCGGATTCGGAAATGGAAATGGCGCTGGGTTAATGACTTTTGGACCTGCAGGAGTCGCTCCGGGGTATGGTAACAGGGGGCGTGGCCCTGTAATGAATCAGACTAGAGTTGGCCGTAACAACGGGTACGATGGATACGGAATTGGGAACGGTAATTGGCTAGAAGATCAGCAAGAGGATGCTTTCTCTGGTGGAGGTTTCGATGGTCTTATGGATGACTCTCAGAGAATCAGGATGCTCGAGGAGCAGATGAAGGGGGTCGTGAATCAAAGCGCTGTTGGTTTAGATATGACTACAATGGGTCTGGTGCCTGGCCTGAGGGTACCAATAAAATTCAAAGCTCCCACATTCGACAAGTATAAGGGGGATACCTGTCCAAAAGTACACGTGCGGTCATACTACAGAAGGATGTCAGCATATTCAAACGATGAGAGGATGCTGATGCATTTCTTTCAAGATAGCTTGTCTGGTCCTTCTCTTGAATGGTATATGGGGTTGGAGCCAACACAGATAAAGACATGGAAGCAGCTGGCTGAAGCGCTCGTAGCTCACTATAAGTACAACAGTGACTTGGCACCCAATCGGGTCCAATTGCAGGGATTGTCCCAGAAGAAGGGCGGGAGCTTCAAAGAGTATGCGCAGAGATGGCGCGACATGGCTGCTCGAGTTCATCCTCCTTTAGAGGACAAAGAAATGAATGATATGTTCATAGGAACATTTACCGGTATGTTTTATGACAAGTTGTTTCATACTTCGTTGGGCAGTTTCTCAGATTTAATCCTGATGGGAGAGAAGATTGAAAGCAACATTAAACAGGGAAGATTCCAAGCTGAGGAATCCACTTCAGCTGGCAGTAACAGAAGGGCATTCGGTGGGCGCTGTCAAGGTGATGCAAGTGCAGTGTTTGGGGGCCGAGGCCGAAGCCGGGGCAGAGGTCGAAACCAGTACAATCAGCCGCAGCAGGTGGCAAGTGTTACTATTCCATTTCAGCAGCAACCAATACAACAACAACAACAACAGCAACGACAGCCACAACAGGGGGTACATCCTGCTCAGCGCAGAATCCAGGGGGGCAAACCAAGGAGGGTGTTTGAAACGCCTCCTTCAACGTATGCAAAATTGCTACCGACGTTACTGGGTTTGAACTTGGTGGAAAAGAGAACTATGGCGCCAGTAACGGGCACTCCTCCGTACGGCTTTGACGCAAGCAAGCACTGTGAATTCCACTCCAGGGCTCCTGGCCACGATATAAAGGGTTGCCACGCGTTCAAGCATGTGGTGCAGGATCTATTGGATAGTAAGGCTATCAATTTTGGACAGGCAGGTCCGAACATAGTGCAAAAGCCCATGCCCAACCATGGGGCAAATGCTATTTTAACCGAGGAGGGTTTGAACTTGATTATGAATGTTGACGACCTAAAGACACCGTTGTGTGAGATAAAGAGAAGGTTATTGCAAGAAGGTGTATATCCAGGTTGCGACGAGTATTGTTTAGAGTGTTGGACCCAAGCTGGGGGGTGTGCTGAATTGAAGAAGGGTATTCAGACTTTAATAGATGGAGGCACATTGCAATTCGATCGAACGGCAGTTGAAGAACCTGCAGAGGTATTAGCAGACAAGCAAAGTGATGTAGCTACTGTGACGATTCCCCGAAAAACGATAACTATAACGGCGCCAGCCAGGCGACCGCCAATCACTATCACCAAGGCAGGACCAATCCCTTATGAGAGCACTAAGGCAGTCCCCTGGACCTATGGGTTGGAAGTGTACTGTGATGGGGTGAAAATTGATGTTAGTAAGCAGCCAGTTGAGGTTGTAGACAACGTCGTCGGTACTGGAGGGATGACAAGAAGTGGGAGAATCTTCATATCGCCGGAGGTAGAGGCTGAACGACTGGCGAAAGGAAAAGGAAAGATGAATGAGAATGTCCCGGTGCAGAGGAACGAAAAAGAAACGTCGTTGAAGGATGTGGAAGAGTTCATGCGCCTTATTCGTAAGAGTGATTATAAGATTGTTGAGCACCTTCAACAGACGCCGTCAAAGATATCCATACTGTCGTTGCTATTGTGTTCCGAAGCTCACAGAAATGCATTGTTGAAAGTTCTGGATACTTCCTTCGTACCCCAAGATGTTTCCGTGAATCAGCTGGAGGGGGTGTTGACGCATGTGAACGCAGGCCATAGCTTGGGATTTACAGACTTTGATTTGACCCCGAAGGGGAGAGAGCATAACATGGCGTTGCACGTCTCAGTTGAGTGTAGGGGCTCAGTCATGTCTCATGTACTGGTAGACACCAGATCTTCCTTAAACGTGCTGCCCAAGAAAGCAATGATGAAACTGGATGTCAGAGGAATCCTTTGTACGCCTAGTGACTTGGTGGTCAGGGCATTTGATGGTACACGAAGAACAGTCTTTGGATCCATAACGTTACCTCTACAGGTGGGGCCGGAGGTTTTCGCAACTGAATTTTATATTATGGACATCCAGCCCGCATACAGCTGCCTTCTCGGACGACCCTGGATCCATGGCGCTGGGGCAGTCACATCTACCTTGCACCAAAAGCTGAAATACATGGTAGGGGACAGTTTGCTCACGGTCTGTGGGGAAGAAGATATATTGGTTAGCCATCTATCATCATTCAAGTATGTAGAAGTCGACGGCGAGATTCATGAAACACCCTGTCAAGCCTTTGAAGGGTTGCGCATCAAAGACAAAGGTCCCGGGCCGAGTAAAGCGTCAGAGGTGGCCGTTTCGTCATACAAGGAAGCTCAAGCTCTAGTGAAGACTGGTGAGACAAAGGGCTGGGGCAAGGTGCTGGATATTCCCGTGAAGATGGACCGATTTGGGCTGGGATATCAACCGTCGTCATCAACACCTGCTGCTGGGGCACCCCGTTTCAAAGGACCGATAACCATCACAGCTAGTGGAGTGTGTCACGAGGCCATCAACGCTGTTTCAGATTCCGAAGAAGGAGACAGTGATTGCGACATGGACGCCTGGATTCAGCCGAGCGTGCCAGGACAAGGATTATGCAATTGGTCTATTCAGGAGATTGTTCCTGTGACTCTCAAACAGTAATACTTTGTTTTCTTAATTGTTGAACAATCCGGTGTCTTACCCGGGGCATCGTGATTTTTCTTAGGGTTGTGCTGTTATGTACGTTGCGTTGTTTAATCATTAAATAAAAGGCATTTTTTCATGTACAAATATTGCGATCTCTGTTTTTCCTGTTTTGTGTTTTACAATAAAATGGCAACGTGGTTATTCGCTTTATACGCATTTTGAAGCATTTAACCATTCCTTTTGCAGGATAACATTTTCAGATGACATCATTGAACCGCCTATGACTCGTCTCGACTTTGAGCACCCGGTATTTCAGGCCGAAGAAGAGATTGTTGAAGATGGCGACGTTCCCGAAGAATTGTCTTGGTTGGTAAAGCAAGAAGAGCGAGTCATTCTGCCTCATGAGGAGGTCATCGAAATTATTAACCTGGGGTCGGAAGGGGTTGAAAAGAACATCCGTATAGGAGCCGCGCTGCAGAGCGACGTCAAGCGAAGACTGGTTGAAATGCTCAAAGAGTACAGTGATGTGTTCGCTTGATACAGATATGGGCTTGATACAGATATGGTTGTGCACCGGCTGCCGTTAAAAGAAGAATGCCCGCCGGTCAAGCAGAAGCTTCGCAGAACTAGACCCGATATGGCATTGAAAATTAAGGAGGAGGTTCAAAAGCAGTGGGATGCTGGTTTCCTAGCTGTTACAAAATATCCCTCATGGGTCGCTAATATTGTACCAGTGCCAAAGAAAGACGGTAAAGTGAGAATGTGCGTAGATTACCGTGATTTGAATAAAGCGAGCCCGAAAGATGATTTTCCCCTTCCTCACATCGATGTGCTGGTTGACAACACTGCTCAATTCTCCGTATTCTCCTTCATGGATGGCTTCTCGGGCTATAATCAGATTAAAATGGCTCCAGAAGACATGGAAAAGACTACTTTCATAACACCTTGGGGAACATTTTGTTACAAAGTGATGCCCTTCAGATTGAAGAATGCTGGGGCAACGTATCAGCGTGCAATGACAACTCTTTTTCATGATATGATGCATAAGGAGATTGAAGTTTATGTCGATGATATGATTGCCAAATCCCAGACGGAGGAAGAGCATTTGGTGAATCTGCTGAAGTTATTCAAAAGGCTTAGGAAGTTCAGGTTGAGACTGAACCCTAACAAGTGCACCTTCGGGGTGAGATCGGGTAAACTGCTGGGGTTTATCGTGAGCGAAAAAGGAATAGAGGTTGATCCTGCAAAAATCAAAGCAATACAAGAGATGCCGACGCCTAGAACAGAAAAAGAGGTGCGCGGGTTTTTAGGGAGGTTGAACTACATCGCGCGGTTCATATCTCACCTGACAGCTACGTGTGAGCCGTTATTCAAGCTGTTGAAAAAAGACCAAGCTGTAACGTGGAATGAAAATTGTCAAAAGGCGTTCGATAAAATAAAGCAGTATTTGCAGGAGCCTCCTATTTTGATACCCCCAGTGGCAGGGAGACCCTTGATTATGTATCTGACAGTTCTTGAGGGAAGTATGGGTTGTGTTCTCGGTCAACACGACGAGACAGGAAGAAAAGAGCATGCAATATACTACTTGAGTAAGAAGTTTACCGAATGTGAATCTCGATATTCAATGCTCGAAAAAACTTGTTGCGCGCTAGCCTGGGCCGCCAAGCGTTTGAGGCAATACATGCTGAATCATACAACCATGCTTATCTCGAAGATGGATCCTATCAAATATGTATTTGAAAAGCAGACACTATCGGGGAGAATTGCCCGTTGGCAGATGGTTTTGACCGAATATGACATCCAGTATGTCTCGCAGAAGGCTATAAAGGGGAGTGTATTATCTGAGTACTTGGCAGAGCAGCCTATTGAGGACTACCAATCGATGAGGTTTGATTTTCCTGACGAGGATATCATGTACCTAAAGATGAAAGATTGTGAAGAGCCGTTGCCAGACGAAGGACCAGAATTGGGTTCCAAATGGAAGTTGATCTTTGACGGAGCTGTGAACGCCTATGGTAGCGGAATAGGGGCAATCATCACTACTCCACACGGGTCGCACATCCCGTTTACTGCTCGATTGACCTTTCCAGTTACCAATAATGAAGCCGAGTACGAAGCTTGCATCATGGGGCTTGAAGAAGCCATTGATTTGAGAATCAAAAATCTGGATGTATACGGAGACTCAGCTCTGGTAGTGAATCAAATAAAAGGAGAATGGGAGACACGTCAGCCTAATTTGATACCATACATGAATTATGCGAGGAGATTGTTGCCTTTCTTTGACAAGGTTGAATTGCATCATGTACCGCGAGCAGAGAATCAGATGGCTGACGCCCTGGCCACTTTGTCTTCCATGTACAAAGTCAACTTCTGGAATGAAGCTCCCAGAATTGTTATCTCTCGGCTTGACAGACCCGCCTTCGTGTTTGCCATTGACGAAGCATCTGATGATAAACCATGGTATTTCGATATCCTTAATTTCCTGAAAAGCAAAGAGTATCCGGCTGGGGCATCCAGTCACGATCAGAAGACTCTCAGGAGATTGGCGGGTAATTTCTATCTGAATCCGGACGGTGTCCTATACAGAAGAAATCACGACTTGGTGCTACTACGTTGTGTAGACGAAAAAGAGGCGAAGCTGCTCATGGAGGAAATACATGAGGGTACATTTGATACGCACGCTGGTGGGCATGCTATGACGAGGAAGCTGCTGCGGGCAGGATATTTTTGGCTGACTATGGAAACTGATTATTTCAAGTTTGCGAAGAGATGTCACAAGTGCCAAATATATGCAGATAAGATCCATGTGCCTCCGAGTCCTCTGAACGTGATGTCATCACCATGGCCATTCTCGATGTGGGGAATCGATATGATTGGAAATATCGAGCCGACGACTTCTAACGGACATCGGTTCATTCTGGTAGCAATCGATTATTTTACCAAATGGGTGGAAGCGACATCTTATGCAAATGTGACTAAGCAGGTGGTAGCCAGATTCATCAAGAGAGATATCATTTGCAGATATGGGATCCCCGAGCAGATAATTACCGACAACGGTTCAAACCTGAATAACAAAATGATGAAGGAGCTGTGTCAGAATTTTAAGATCGAGCATCACAACTCCTCCCCTTATCGACCCAAGATGAATGACGCTGTTGAAGCGGCCAATAAGAATATAAAGAAGATCGTTCAGAAGATGGTGGTGACCTATAAGGACTGGCATGAGATGCTACCTTTTGCTTTGCACGGTTATCGTACGACGGTACGCATATCAACCGGGGCAACCCCGTTCTCGTTGGTATACGGAATGGAAGCAGTGTTACCACTGGAAGTTGAGATTCCTTCGCTGAGAGTATTACGAGATGTCCAATTAGACGAGGCGGAATGGGTGAAAGACAGGTTGAACCAGCTGAGTTTAATGGATGAGAAGAGGCTAGCTTCTCTAGCATACGGTCGTTTGTACCAGAGCCGGATGAAGAAAGCATATGATAAGAAGATACATCCTCGGAGCGTTCAGACGGGTGACCTTGTGCTGAAAAGGATTCTCCCGCCACAGGAAGATCACAGGGGCAAGTGGACCCCCAACTACGAAGGGCCATACGTTGTCAGAAAAGTCTTTTCAGGAGGGGCTTTATTGTTGTCCACCATGGACGGTGAAGACTTTACGTCGCCTGTGAATTCGGACGCAGTTAAAAAATACTTTGCTTGAAATTGACCCGCTGGACAAAAAAAAGAGAGTCCAGGCAAAAATGGGGCATCCTGGCGAACCAAAAACAGAATGAAAGGTTCGGGCAAAAGTTAGGGATAAAATTGAAAAAATGTACACCCGCGAAGTTGAAAACCTACACTGGGCGGCTTCGGCAAAAAAGGGTATCCCGGTGAACTGAAAACCCGTAAAGGGCGGTTCACGCAAAAGTTAGGGACTTGAAAAGCAAATGACTGCGGTCCGAATTTGATACTGCAGTGAGCATTGGTGCGGGAGGATGTACCTGAGGGGTCGATGTTGCACCCCAAAATTTGACCAACCGGGTCTCGCATTTGGCTCGATGTTTCGACGCATAACCGCATTCGCATCTGCATATCGCATACATTGCATTTTGCATTGATATTGATTTTATCAGGGATCACAGCTCCCGTCTCGTGTTTCAGGTGTTTTTATCAGTTTTAATCAGTAGAATCGATTTTTGGGATATTTCGGTGCCCGTTTATTTTTACCGATTGTTTTTGTGTCGTTCGGTGCTCATTTTGTCCCTCTGGGAATTATTATGATTTTTCTGGATTTTATAGGATTTTTTTAGGGTTCAATTAGATTTTTAAATCATTTTTTAGGACTTAATAGAATTTTTGATATTTTTAATTCTCTTTAAATCATTTTTAGCATTTTATAGAATATTGATAGATTTAATTCATTTTTAGAATATTATTAGAATTTAAATAGACCTTAAATAGTTTTAATTCTTTTAAATAGATTTTTAAGCATTTTAGATATTTTCAAATAGCTTTTTTTCATTTTAGAATGATATAGGATTTTCTAGAATATTAGTATAATTTTTAAATAGTTTTAAATAGCTTTAATAGTTTTTAGGATGTAATTGTTTTTTAGAATTTCTTTTATAGGAATAATAAATGAATAGAGTTTTCTTTTATAAAAATAAATAGGTTTTATTTTCTTTTATAGATATTATAGAAAATTAATAGATTTTAGAATATTATCAATTAGGAGTTAATTGGATTTATTAGATTTAATTGAGTATTAGTTTAGTTGTTAGTTGCTGTTAATTGGGTTAATGATATTAATTCAATTCAGTTTTTTGGTGGGTTTCTATTCATTTTCGTTGGGCTTCAGTAGGCCCAGTTAGAGTGTAATGTCCAGAAAATAGGTCCAACGTCCAGCAATAATCCAGAAGCGTCCACCACTTTCCAGCTTCTTCCAGAATACTCCAGAAAGTGCCAGATTTCTGAGTGCTTTAAATAGTTCAGTAACACGTGTCCAGAGAAGAGAGGCCCCACATTTCCCTCATCACGCACTGCCACGTACCCTCAGCCTCTCCCTCTCTCAGCCACGCGTGGGACGCGTGTCCCACATGCAGAGCCCAACCCCACTAACTGCCACCACGTGGCGCCTCCACACTACCTCACCGTGAACCTCGCCGGCCGGCCTGCATGGCCGGCGGCCACTGTTGCACCCTAAAATTTGCTCAACCTTATTCCTTGGATTCATGTTTCATTATCATTATCATTTGCATATAGAGTCATGTACATAGACTAACCATCTGCATAGCATAAGCATAGCAAGTCAGTCAACAGGGGACCAATCATTATTCTCATCTCTAGAGGCCTATCAAGAGGTTATTATCCCAATTCAATCTCATTCAAGTCATCAGGAAAAAATTTGAAAGCAAGGAGTTCAGCAGATCAAGCCTTGAGTCTATCTCCTAGCTGAGGGTATCTGAGGATCAACAAGAGGGTTATGAGCTGTGGATTGAAGGCATGGAGAGTATCTAGACATCTTGAGAGACTTACAAAGTCATTTGGAGAAGAAAACAAGTCATTGATGAAGGCACAAGAGCTATAGTTGAAGACAGTCAACTAGGGTTTCATCTGGGTCAACCCTAGGTCAACCCTAGGTCAATTGACTGACTTAAGAGGGCATTCAAGTCTATTGGAGAGATGTGGGGATCAACATTTGATATATGAAGAAGGATATGGAGATATGACAAGGAGAATTCAAGAGAAATCAAGGAGAAGAGGAGTTACTAAATTAGGGTTTCTCTGTAAAATCCCCTAGTTTAGGTCAAATTTCCAAGCAAGATAAGTCAAAATGCTAGCTTCAAATGGCTTCTTGGCCAACATGAAACTTGTAGAGGATCTCAAGACCTTTAATTTGAGTGGTGGAAGACCTCAAGGAGATTTATAGAACTCAAGTTATGGTCCTTGCAATTTACAGGTCATTTGGGGTGTCTGAACTTTTGTCTGTGAAAGTGACTTGACTTCCAAGCTAGTTTTGCCCCTCAAGGAGATTTCAAATGAATTCTTGGTCAACATAAGAGTTGTTCCTCATTGTCTTAGCTTTCTAGAATGGTATGGTATGCCTTCATATGATGTGTGGAACTCAACTTATGGTCTTGGCAAGCAAAGGGTATTTTGGGCATTTGTGAATTACAGGTCATTTTAACCTATACCCAAAACTCACACAAGGAGGCCTCAAATGGAAAAACTTACAACATCAAACTTGCTCCAAATGGGATTTTAAGTCTAGAAAGAAGGTCACAAGTTATTGGAGAAGCTCATAGCATGGAGTTGCATGATAGGTCAAAATATGAACTAAAAAGGCTTATAAAGTGAATAATTTCAAGTTGGAAAATGGTTTGGGAGATTTACAAGTCCAAATGGAGACTTCCAATATATGATTTTGAATGGAAAAACAATTCTAAGAACAATGGTTCACCCACTTTTTTGAGTTTAGAAGGAAAAAATGAAGTTATCCATGGTTGCTTATCATTTAAGAAACATAATCAAAAATGAGCCAAAGTTTGAAAACAAGGGAATGTGCAAGATGGATCTAGAATGTTCATTTGGGGTCTATATATTCATGAAAGGAGAATTTGGCAAGGGTTGGCCTCATTTGCACCAAGAATTCCACAAAATTTCTCACACTTTTTCATTGGAGTTTCATTACAATTCTCTCAAAACCTTCATCAACTTGCATCAAAATCAACTCAATCTGATTCCATCATCATCATAGATCATAATTGAAGCAAAGTTTTGGTGTGAATCATCCATTTTCGAGCACTTTTTCTCAAGAGCATCAAGATTGAAGTTGCAAGTGGATAGCATAATTCTGGCCAAATCTCATCCAAAGCTTGCATACAGAATCACATACATCAAGGATTGATCAGGATCCAGCACTTAGAAGCCTCAAATCATCAATCTCCATAGCTGTTTGCAAGATTTTACACAAGGTAAGTTTTCATTCAAACTGCTTGATCCAGTTAGTTAGACCTGATTTTGTTAGTGTAGAATTGATCTAGGTGGTTAGGAGATTAAGTTAGATGAATTTGGAGAGATTTGGTGATGGTTAGTGACAGGTGTAATGAACTGTTGGTGCTTATATCTCTCGGATTAAGGTGTTAGAATGTTAGTTTGATAGCATGTATTAACCTCCATTAGTTGTAGTTCAATTTAGGCTAAGTTTGGGGAAGATTGGTGATGATGCATATCAGTGCATTTCAATGGAGGCCGAGTGTGGATCCAATCGAATTTGTTGATGTGGTGAATTTCAAGACGAATTGATGCCCTAAGCTTGTAGAGGGAGAGATTTGGAGCAGATTTCATGTTTATATCGTGGAGATTGGTTGCCTGTAGAGTGAGAACAGGGAGATGGAAAGTTGCTCGTGCATGAGGTTCATGGTGGCAGAAACCCTAGTTCAGTTGAGCTGAGGAAGAAGACGAAATCTGGATCGTCTATCTTGATTAAGACCTTTGACTGGGATGACGATCCAACGGCTCTCGTTTAAGCTGAGTTTTGGGGGGAATTGACCTGGGTGCCAAAACGCACCGTTTCATTAATTGAAACGGGCGGGCCTCAGGATTTTATGCTATCCTCACCCCCAATGTTAGGCCCATTCTATTTTTGAACGTGTTTTCGCTGCTTTTCTCACCCCCAGCGCTCCTCTTTTATTCCATTGATTCAGAGTGGTATTGGGCTTAAGCCAGAAGCGCTACCAACACCCCCCTGTTGTTGGCCCATTGTGATTTTGAACTGAGCGAAGTTTCTTTTCATACCCCCTCCCCTCATTTAATTCATTTTATTTTTTCTTAATTCATTCTAATTTTCACCAATTTCATAAAATCATAAATAATTCATAAAAAATGCTTTTTAATTCATTCTTTTTACCATATTTTCATTAGAATGTCTAGAATATCATAGGAAAATAAAATTTCATTTTTAGTTTTATTTCATATTTTTTACATATTTTCTAAAATAAATGTCATATTAAATAATTCATTTCATGCATCATTTTTATGATTTTTGTTCTCTCACCTGCTTTAATATTTTTTGATCACTCTTTTCATATTGTTTAGAGGAGATATTAGGCTTGTAGAAATATTTTAGTTCCCATTTTTAGAGGTTAATTTTAGGTGATTAATAAATGCTTGAATATCATGAACAAAACTAGGGTTTTTAGGTGACAACTTAGGAAGTTCAATTTTCTCCTTTAGGACTTAGGGTTTGAATAGATTAGTTATGGGGCTATAGGGGCTATGGGTAGTTATTAGATCCCTTAGAGAAAAGTTAGGATTCCCCTACTGCTATTATTACTGTCTGTATATCTGCTGTCTGGTGTGGTGTGCCCTCTGGGG
This sequence comes from Lathyrus sativus, assembly GCA_963859935.3. Classification (NCBI taxonomy): domain Eukaryota; kingdom Viridiplantae; phylum Streptophyta; class Magnoliopsida; order Fabales; family Fabaceae; genus Lathyrus; species Lathyrus sativus. The sequence goes on from OZ012737.1 coordinate 546,899,948, forward strand.
TTTATTGATTGTTTGTATGGGTATTGGGTTTGTCTGGGGCCCTGGGGAAGCTGAAGAATTGTGGAGATGAAGCCATTGAGGATTCAAATGCTGAAGATCAACTGTCAGAGTTGAGGGGGAGCTTCTTGCTAGCAGTTGCTGAGGAGACTAGGGTTTAGGAGCTAGGCAGAGCTTTAGATTAGAAATATTGTTTCTCAAACGTGGATTGCCTTGTCTGCATCCATTCTTCTCTGTGATTCAGAGTCTCTCTAAGATACTCACCCCCTTCCTTTGGAAGGCTTGGTGATGGCGTCTATGAGATAGAACTCTTGAGAGAAAATGTCTCCTGTGTTAGAAGCAGTCTGTTCACCACCTTTGGTAGTCAGCTGACTGCTTAACACTCAATTCACTCTTGTGACTGATTCCTCATCCTGGAGGTTTGAGCTTGAAGAAAAGCCATTGCAGATGGAAGACTGATGATCAAAGCCCTTGCCTGAAGGTCATGAAGATGGAGATTGATGATTGCTTGAAGCCGGTTGTTGATTTAGAGCTGCTGAAGCTGTTTGTTCTTTTGCTGTATTTCATTTGTTGATGTATTGATTGGTTTTCTGGACTGTATTGTTTGCTGTTTACCCCGTTGGGTTGAAAGTGAAGCCTGTTCACTGTCGCCTATTGTTTTCTAGGTTCGAGGTTGAGTGGGACTCCCTTGCCTCGCTTGTATTGCTGCATCCATGCATTTTACTGTTTTACTGTATATATCTGATATTGTTTCCGTTTCTGCCTATCCCGTAGGATCTCTGTTTCTCTCTGTGCAAGAGAGGAGCATGATAGACACTAGGTCTTAACCCATGCATGATAACATTAGGATAGCTTGTTTCCCTTCGCAACCGTAGGTTAGAGTTCTGTCTCTTTCTTTCTCAAAACAAACAGAAAAAACACATAAAGATTTCAAACACAATAAAAGACACTTCTTTCGTAAAAGAATGTGAACTCATCAAGACGTCATCTTTGTCCTCTTGGACTGTTAATCAGAAAAACCTTTTTCAGAAGGAATAAAATCAACCAAGACAAGCTTGTGTCGTACGTGGCCCGAACTACGTTTGCTCTGATCTTTCATGCTGTATGAAAGTACGTAGGCATAGGATGCGATATCCTAGCGAGCAACCTTCCCCTCCTTTCCCGTAGGTAGGCGAACTACGTTGACTCTGATTTCTCGTTCCAGACGGGAATACGTAGGCATAAAGTGCGATACTTTGCCGAGTCATTTTTATTTTCGTTTTATTTTCTTTTTCACCCTTGACCTATAGTTTAGATAGAATAACAATCCATACCCGAAAACAAGCGTGGATCCCATCGAGTACGATGGACGTGAGGGGTGCTAATACCTTCCCCTTGCGTAACCGACTCCCGAATCCAGGTTTTGGTTGCGATGACCATACCTTTCCCGTGTTGTGCGAGGTTTACTCTGGGCGTTTCCTTTCCCTCCCGTGGGATAAATAACGCACGGTGGCGACTCTTCTGTTCAGCCGGCGCCGATTTTCGCAGTAGCGACAGCTGGCGACTCTGCTGGGGATCCAACGTCCCCTGGCTGCTAAGGACTGCGATGGTTCTTACGCATTTGGGATCCAACGTCCCTTGAGAGAGTCAATCCTAACGCTTGTTTTCCCGTCGAGGATTTTGTATGGAGTTATTTTATATTTCTAACCCTGTATTTTTCAGCTTCATATCTATTGTTTATTATTGCTGTATCTGGGGTGTGACGGGTGTTCTGATATTGAGAGATAAGCCGGACCTGGGCTTGAGCGCACCTAGAATTAGAGTAGAAATTAGTGGGCGCCCGCTTGCTTTGCTTGCTTTGGTGTCCCATGAAATCTACACTCAGACGAGGTTCCTCTGGTTGGCCTCCTGCCCCTTCCTTTGGTTGGCGTGGGTTGCTGGTTAGTTGGATTGTCGACTCTGGGGACCGATCATTTGGAAGTTGGCTGAGTGAGGCCTCTTCAGGATTTGATGATGCCACTCCTTCTGGGAATCGTATCATCAACCCTGAAAGTCTGTGACGCCGACGACCGCATAGGATGCCGTACCTTGTGCCAGTTATAGGGCCACCCACCTGTGAGGGGATTCAGGGTTATGCAGGTAACTAGACCTCCAGACTACCGGTTATTTCTTGATCAGAGATCCGGGTTATTTATGGAGAGTTATGAGGTCTGTCAGAGACCATGTGGAGATTTATTCTGAGGTCTGTCAGAGACCATTTGGAGATGTATTCTGAGGTCTGTCAGAGACCATTTAGAGGTGTATTCTGAGGTCTGTCAGAGACCAGTTATAGATGGGATTTGAGGTCTATCAGAGACCAGTGAGTTATGGTTTGAGGTCTGTCAGAGACCAGTGTTGGAGTTTTATTTTAGGTCTATCTGAGACCAGGGTTTGATGATTTCTGGACGGTCTATTTGAGACCTTTCTTGATTGGGTTTAGGCTATTCAGCTGCAGCTTTGGTCCCTGTTGAATGTTACTTGCATTGCATCCCTGCATATCCATTAGCATTTGCATTTCACTAACGTGTGTCTGTGTTGCAGGTGCATTTGCATTTCCCTAGTTCTAGTGCCCAGACTTCTGAGTATTTGATCATGACTAGCCTACGGAGAACGGTTGCTTACAAATTGCCTACGCCTGATATTGTTCCTTTACTGGGGTTGATCTCTCTTGCTGATGAGGGTGTTCGTAGGAGTTTCCGGATGAGCTATGGTAGATTATTGAGATTGGTGTGCAAACCTACAGAGGTAGAGTTAGATGGGCTGTATGCTTTGATGCAATTCTATGACCCTGCTTTGAGGTGTTTCACGTTCTCTGACTTTATTATGGGACCAACTCTGGAGGAATACGCTGAGTATGTTGAGCTGCCTGTGCAGAACCAGGTTCCATTCATTCATTATGATGCCAAACCTAAGCCGGAGGAATTGGCAAAAGCCTTGCATGTTGATGCTTCTGAACTTGTGACTACTGTTTCCCGTGGAGTTCCAGGCTTCTCATTTCAGTTCTTAGTTGGTAAAGCCCAAGAGTACGCCAAGAATGGGTGCTGGGTTGCTTTCAATGCTGTGTTGGCCTTGTGCATTTATGGCATAGTACTATTCCCCAATATACCGGATTTTGTGGACTTCGATGCTTTCTACTTGTTTGCCGCTGGTAATCCTGTACCTACTTTACTCGGAGATCTCTACCACTCGCTGCATTACAAGAATGAGAAGGGAAGAGGGAAGAATGTTCATCTGTGTGCGCCCTTATTGAGTATGTGGTTTGAGAGTCACCTTCCTAAGAGAGGATCTGCTGCAGAGACTACAATTCCAGTTGGTTGGCCAGAGCGTCTGATGAGGCTATCGTCGGAAGATATGGAGTGGTTTGATAGAGATTTGTTGGGATCTGAGCTCCTCTTTAGCTGTGCTGGTTACCCTAATGTCCCATTGATTGGAAGAAAAGGGTGTATTAATTACAACCCTTCTCTATTCATTCGCCAGTTCGGATATGCGCTGAAGAATCCACCTCAGGAGGAAGAAGTACAGGAATCTCTGTACTTCACCGGTGACGTGAAGGGGGAGTTATTAGCCAAGTTGCGACATGCTTGGACGCGTATTAACCGCAAAGGGAAGCCGTTGTTAGGAAAGAATGACTGTCAGGCCTATGCACCTTATAGAGCTTGGATTCAGGAGAGGGCTAGTCAGTTGAAGATGCCGTTTCCAGAGGCACCAATTCTTGATCCTATTCCGGTAGAAGAACCGACTACTGTTTCTAGAGAAGCCTATGAACAGGTTGTGAAGGAGAAAGAAGCCTTGATGAAGATTAATGAAGGGTTAGAGCAAGAGCTAGCCCAGGCACGCAGTGAGAAGAACAAGGCCGTATATGCTTTCCAACAACAGATTGAGCTGGTAAACAGGTTAGGAGCTGAGTTGACCGAGGAAAAGAAAAAGCGCGAACGTCTGGGGCAAGAGTTCAGAAGTTCCCATGACATGCTGGAAGCCAAAAAGAAAGCGCTCGACGCAGCACACCGAGAGATATCTTCTTGCAACAAGACTTGGAATGCTACACTCACTAACAACAAGAAGAGGGAAGATAAGCTAAAGCAGCAAATTTCCGACCTCGAGGAGAAGTTGAAGTCTAGCATCAAGAAGTGTGAGGAGGAAGTGATGAACCGGTATAGTGTCCAGCATGCACTGAACAAGGCAATCAAATCCAGAGATGAAGCAGTGTCCCAGAAGCGAAAGCTAGAAGATTGCTTCGGAGAAGCGGCATGGGAAGAAACTGCTGAAGACGTACGCCGTGTCCTTAAGAAGAGAAACCAGCTTGTTGAGGGGCTGCTTGATCGACCAAGCCATCCGGAGACCAAGAAGTTGATAGAGGAGTACCAGACTTTTGGGAGGATTTGATCGTTCCATTATTTGTATGCTTTATTTGCATAGTGCTGACCATCACCAGGATTGTTGGTTGAGGTCATGCCATCTTTGTACTCTCAGTGATATTGTACCCTGGGTTTATTGATTCTCTCTGATATGTACGAGGCTTTCTATGATTCAGCTCCGATATTCTTATTGTCAGCACTGCCACCGCACCGGCACCTCGCACTAGAACTGGGGGAATGAACTTCCCTAATGCACAGACACATTGCATTGCATTCATATCCATATTGCATAACAGGTAATCTTTGAATGGTGTCTTATCTCTTGCTCTGTATCAGGTACTTAACAGGATTCCAGATCAACATCCGCACCGCTATTCTACACGATCCAACTGTCGGAAAGTCATGGACCAGATTCAGAATGAGATGCAGGATGTACGCGAGAAGCTCGCCCTCTTCATGCAGACCATGGAGGCTATAGCAAAAGGGCAAGAGAATTTGCAGGCCATGGTCCAGCCTCTATTGGCTCGCAACGCTGGTCATGGTAACGAAGATCATCAGTCTGTCCGGGTTGATACTGCTCATGGAGATGGCACTCCAACGCCAGTGGCTCCGCCTGTCGTCAATGTGAATGCTGCTAACGTCAACAACGCTACCGCTGCTGTGAATGGTAACGTCGGAGTTGGAAATGAAACTGCTGTCCATAACGCTGGGCTGGGTGATGTCAATGTGGGAGATAATCTCGGAGGCAATGGCTTTGTCAACGCTGGGTTCGGATTCAACGATCAGGGATTCGACAACACTGGCAAGTATGGCTTTAATGCTCAAGGCTTTGGGCAAGATGGTTATGGTATGGTCAATCAGGGCTACGGAGGTTTTGGAAACGGAAACGGTGCTGGTTTTATGGCTGGTGGTCCTGCTGGAGGTGTTCAAGGGTATGGCAACAGAGGCCGAGTTCCGGGGATGAATCAGGTCAGAGCTGGACGTAACAATGCGTATGATGGATATGGGGCTGGAAACGGTATGTGGCAAGAGGATCAGCAGGAAGACGCCTTCTCTGGAGGAGGTTTTGAAGGGCCGATGGATGATTCTCAAAAGATTAGAATGCTGGAAGAGCAAATGAAAGGAGTCCTAAACCAGAGTGCTGTGGGTCTGGACATGGCAACTATGGGCTTGGTACCTGGGCTGAGGGTTCCCATCAAGTTCAAAGCGCCTGCGTTCGATAAGTACAAAGGAGATACATGTCCGAAGGTTCATGTACGAGCTTATTACAGAAAGATGTCTGCATACTCCACTGACGAAAGAATGCTCATGCATTTCTTTCAGGATAGTCTATCGGGTCCTTCCTTAGAGTGGTACATGGGGTTGGAGCCCACTGATATCAAGACTTGGAAGCAATTAGCGGAGGCGTTCGTAGCCCATTACAAATATAACAGTGACCTGACACCCAATCGGGTCCAGTTGGCCGGGCTTTCGCAGAAGAAGGGGGAGAGTTTTAAAGAATACGCGCAAAGGTGGCGCGATATGGCTGCCAGGGTTCGTCCTCCTGTGGAAGATAAAGAAATGAACGACATGTTTGTTGGCACATTCACCGGGCTGTTTCATGATATGTTGTTTCATACGTCTCTGGCTAGTTTTTCAGATCTGATTTTGATGGGTGAAAAGATTGAGCGGAACATTAAGCAAGGAAAGTTCCAAGTCGATGAATCAACTGCATCTGGCAGTAATAGGAAAGCTTATGGTGGGCGCCGTCAGGGCGAAGCTAGTGCTGTATTTGGAGGCCGAGGCCGAGGCCGAGGCAGGGGAAGAAATCAATATCGTCAGCAGCAGCAAGTGTCGAGTGTCACCATCCCGTATCAACAACAACCAATCCAGCAACAACAACAGGTTCAGCAGCAACCAATGCCACAGCAGCAGCAGCCTCAGCAGGGGGCACAGCAAGCTCAGAGAAGATTCCAGGGTGGTAAGCCGAGAAGGGTGTTCGAGAAGCCTCCCTCTAACTATGCTGATTTATTGCAGACCTTGTTGGGATTGAATCTGGTGGAGAAAAGAACCTTGGCACCGATAACGGGAACTCCCCCGTTCGGCTATGATGCAAATAGGCGCTGCGAGTTTCATTCTGGGGCCCCGGGCCATGATATAGAAGGTTGTCATGCTTTTAAGCACGTTGTGCAGGATCTCTTGGACAACAAGTCTATCAACTTCGGAACGACCGGTGCGAATATAGTCCAGAAACCCATGCCTAATCATGGGGCGAATGCCGTGCTGACTGAGGAAGGGCTGAATCTGATTATGAATGTTGAGGATTTAAAGACGCCGCTGAGCGAAATAAAAAGCCGACTGTTGCAAGGAGGTGTTTACCCGGGTTGTAATGAGTACTGCTTAGATTGTTGGGCCCTGTCTGGGGGGTGTGAGGATTTGAAGAAAGGCATTCAGGCCTTAATTGATGATGGTATATTGCAGTTTGATAGAACAGCAACCGAGGAGCCGGCAGGGGCAGTAGTGGATAATCGGAGTGATGTTGCCACAGTGACAATTCCTAGGAAGACGATCACTATTTCAGCACCAATTCAGCGACCACCGATTACTATAACTAAAGCCGGGCCAATCCCGTATGAGAGCACGAAAGCGGTCCCATGGTCATATGGGCTAGAGGTGTATTGTGACGGGATTAAAATCGATGTTAACAAGCAGTCAGCGGAGGTTGTGGATAATGTTGTGGGCTCAGGAGGCATGACAAGAAGCGGCAGGATCTTTATATCTCCTGAAGTAGAGGCCGAAAGGCTAGCGAAAGGAAAGGGGAAAGCGGTGGAAAATGTTCCGATACAAGCAAATGAAAAAGAAGCAGCATCTAAGGATGTAGAGGAATTCATGCGCTTAATTCGGAAAAGCGATTATAAAATTGTGGAGCATCTGCAGCAAACGCCGTCCAAAATATCTATATTGTCATTGCTGTTGTGTTCGGAAGCCCACCGAAATGCTTTGCTGAAAGTCCTGGACACTTCTTTTGTACCACAGGATGTCTCCGTGAACCAGCTAGAAGGAGTATTGGCACATGTAAATGCGGGCCACAGTCTGGGCTTTACTGATTTCGACTTGACTCCGAAAGGAAGGGACCATAATATGGCATTGCATGTATCTGTTGAGTGCAGAGGGTCGACAATGTCGCACGTATTGGTTGACACCGGGTCGTCTTTGAATGTGCTGCCTAAGAAGGCTATGATGAAGCTGGATGTTCGAGGGATTTTGTGTACACCAAGTGATTTGGTAGTCAGAGCGTTTGACGGCACGCGGAGAACAGTCTTCGGATCGATTACCTTGCCTCTGCAAGTGGGGCCGGAAGTGTTTGCAACGGAGTTTTATATCATGGATATACAGCCTGCGTACAGCTGCTTGCTGGGAAGACCTTGGATTCACGGGGCAGGGGCTGTCACGTCTACCCTGCATCAGAAGTTAAAATATATGGTCGGAGACAGTGTAGTCACCGTGTGCGGAGAAGAAGACATCCTGGTCAGCCATCTTTCTTCGTTTAAATATGTGGAAGTCGACGGGGAGATCCACGAGACGCCATGCCAAGCATTCGAAGGTTTGCGCATTAAGGACAAGGGTCCCGGGCCAAGCAGAGTGCCAGAGATAGCCGTCTCTTCGTATAAAGAGGCTCAAGCGCTAGTGAAGGCAGGAGAAGCCACGGGCTGGGGCAAAGTATTGGACATTCCGGTGAAAATGGACCGGTTCGGACTGGGGTACCGACCGTCGTCATCAACTCCTTCTGTGGGGGCCCCTCATTTCAGAAAGTCAATCACCATCTCTGCCAGTGGAGTATGCCATGAATCTGTCAATGCTGCTTCAGAATCCGATGAAGGGGACAGCGACTGTGATATGGATGCCTGGATTCAGCCAAGCACGCCAGGACAAGGACTATGCAACTGGTCTATTCAGGAGCTTGTTCCTGTGACTTTTAAACAGTAATGCTTTGCTTTATTAATTGTTGAATAATCTGATGTCTTGCCCGGGGCATCAGGATTTGCTTAGGGCTGTGTTGTTATAAACATTGCTTTGTTAATCATTAAATAAATGGCGTTTTTTCATGTGCAAATACTGTAATCCTTGTCTTTCTTGTTTTGTATTTTTCAATAAAATGGCAACGTGGTTATCCGCTTTATACGCATTTTGAAGCACTTAACCCTTTCTTTTGCAGGATAACATTTTCAGATGACATCCTTGAACCACCTATGACTCGTCCCGACTTCGAGCACCCGGTATTCCAGACCGAAGAAGAGGTTGTTGAAGATAGCGACGTTCCTGAAGAACTGTCTTGGTTGGTGAAGCAAGAGGAAAGAGCCATTCTGCCTCACGACGAGGTTATCGAAATTATCAATTTGGGGTCGGAAGGGGTTGAGAAGAATATTCGTATTGGAGCCGCACTGCAGAGTGATATCAAGCGAAGACTGGTTGAAATGCTCCGAGAGTATAATGATGTATTCGCTTGGTCGTATCAAGATATGCCAGGGCTCGATACTGATATGGTTGTGCATCGTCTGCCACTGAAAGAAGACTGCCCGCCTGTCAAACAAAAACTTCGCAGAACTCGCCCAGATATGGCAATGAAGATCAAGGAGGAGGTTCAGAAACAGTGGGACGCTGGGTTCCTGGCTGTGACGAAGTATCCCTCGTGGGTTGCTAACATCGTACCAGTGCCAAAGAAAGATGGCAAGGTTCGAATGTGCGTGGATTATAGAGATTTGAATAAAGCAAGCCCAAAAGACGATTTTCCACTTCCTCATATTGACGTATTAGTCGATAATACCGCTCAATACTCTGTATTCTCCTTCATGGATGGCTTTTCAGGCTATAATCAAATTAAAATGGCGCCAGAGGATATGGAGAAGACTACTTTCATAACGCCTTGGGGAACATTTTGCTATAAAGTGATGCCCTTTGGTTTGAAAAATGCTGGGGCAACATATCAGCGTGCGATGACGACTCTCTTTCATGACATGATGCATAAAGAGATTGAAGTTTATGTTGACGATATGATTGCCAAATCCCAGACAGAGGAAGAGCATCTGGTGAATTTGTTGAAGTTGTTTAAAAGGCTTAGGAAGTTCAGGCTGAGGCTGAACCCTAACAAATGCACCTTCGGGGTGAGATCGGGTAAGCTGCTGGGGTTTATTGTAAGCGAAAGAGGAATAGAGGTCGATCCTGCTAAAATAAAAGCAATTCAAGAAATGCCGACGCCTAAAACAGAGAAAGAGGTGCGCGGGTTTTTAGGGAGATTGAACTACATTGCTCGGTTCATATCTCACCTGACTGCTACGTGCGAACCATTATTCAAGCTGTTGAAGAAAGATCAAGCTGTAACGTGGAACGATAATTGTCAAAAGGCGTTCGATAAAATAAAGAAGTATCTGCAGGAGCCTCCTATTTTGATACCCCCAGTGGCAGGGAGACCCTTGATAATGTATTTGACGGTTCTTGAGGGGAGTATGGGTTGCGTTCTCGGTCAACACGACGAGACGGGGAGAAAAGAGCATGCAATCTATTATCTGAGTAAGAAATTTACCGACTGTGAATCTCGATACTCAATGCTGGAGAAAACTTGTTGCGCGCTAGCCTGGGCCGCCAAGCGTTTGAGGCAGTACATGCTGAATCATACAACCATGCTCATCTCGAAGATGGATCCGATCAAATATATATTCGAAAAGCAGGCGTTGTCAGGTAGAATTGCCAGGTGGCAGATGATCTTGACTGAATACGATATTCAATACGTCTCGCAAAAGGCAATAAAGGGGAGTGTGTTGTCTGAATATCTGGCGGAGCAGCCTATTGAAGAGTATCAATCGATGAGATTTGACTTTCCTGACGAGGATATCATGTATCTCAAGATGAAGGATTGTGAAGAGCCGTTACCAGACGAAGGACCAGAGCCGGGGTCCAAATGGCAGATGATATTTGATGGAGCTGTGAATGCTTACGGTAGCGGAATAGGGGCAATTATCACTACGCCGCACGGGTCGCACATCCCATTTACTGCCCGATTGACCTTTGCTGTTACCAACAATGAGGCCGAATACGAAGCTTGTATAATGGGGCTTGAAGAAGCCATTGATTTGCGAATCAAACATTTAGACGTATACGGAGACTCAGCTCTGGTGGTGAATCAGATCAAAGGGGAATGGGAGACACGGCAGCCCAATTTGATACATTACATGAATTATGCAAGGAGATTGTTGCCTTTCTTCGACAAAGTTGAATTGCATCACGTGCCACGGGCAGAAAATCAAATGGCTGACGCCCTTGCCACCTTGTCTTCCATGTACAAGGTCAATTTCTGGAACGAAGCTCCCCAAATCACTATCTCTCGGTTAGACAGGCCGGCTTATGTATTTGCTATTGATGAAGCGTCTGATGGCAAACCGTGGTATTTTGATATCCTTAATTTCCTGAAGAATAAAGAGTATCCGGCTGGGGCATCCAGTCAAGATCAGAAGGCTCTCAGGAGATTAGCGGGTAATTTCTATTTGAACCCGGATGGCGTCTTGTACAGAAGGAACCACGACTTGGTGTTGTTGCGTTGTGTAGACGAGAAAGAGGCAAAGCTTCTCATGGAGGAAATTCACGAAGGTGCCTTTGGTACGCATGCTGGTGGGCATGCTATGACGAGAAAACTGCTGCGGGCAGGTTATTTTTGGCTGACGATGGAAACTGATTGTTTCAAATTTGCAAGAAAGTGCCACAAGTGCCAAATATATGCTGACAAAATACATGTGCCTCCGAGTCCTCTGAATGTGATGTCATCTCCATGGCCATTCTCGATGTGGGGAATCGATATGATCGGAAAGATTGAGCCGACGGCTTCTAACGGGCATCGGTTCATACTCGTAGCAATCGATTATTTCACCAAGTGGGTGGAAGCGGCGTCTTACGCAAATGTAACGAAGCAAGTAGTGGCTAGATTCATCAAGAGAGATATCATTTGCCGGTATGGGATCCCCGAGCGTATAATCACGGATAATGGTTCTAATCTGAACAACAAAATGATGAAGGAGCTCTGTCAGAATTTCAAGATCGAACATCACAACTCCTCCCCTTACCGACCCAAGATGAATGGCGCTGTCGAAGCGGCCAATAAGAATATCAAGAAGATTGTCCAGAAAATGGTGGTGACCTATAAGGATTGGCATGAGATGCTACCTTTTGCTTTGCACGGTTATCGTACGACGGTACGCACATCAACCGGGGCAACTCCGTTCTCGTTGGTATACGGAATGGAGGCGGTATTACCATTGGAAGTTGAGATCCCTTCTCTGAGGGTATTGCGAGACGTTCAGCTGGACGAGGCAGAATGGGTAACGAACAGATTGAACCAACTGAGTTTGATGGATGAGAAGAGGCTAGCTTCTCTGGCATACGGTCGTTTGTATCAGAGACGAATGAAGAAAGCGTACGACAAGAAAATACTTCCGCGAAGCTTTCAGACGGGCGACCTTGTGCTGAAAAGGATTCTCCCGCCGCAAGCAGATCACAGGGGCAAGTGGACCCCCAACTACGAAGGGCCATACGTTGTCAGTAAGGTCTTTTCAGGAGGAGCTTTATTGTTGTCCACCATGGACGGGGAAGACTTTGCATCACCTGTGAATTCGGACGCAGTTAAAAAATACTTTGCTTAAAATAGACCCGCTGGACAGAAAAAAGAGAGTCCAGGCAAAAATGGGGCATCCTGGCGAACCAAAAACAGAATGAAAGGTTCGGGCAAAAGTTAGGGATAAAATTGAAAAAATGTACACCCGCGAAGTTGAAAACCTACACTGGGCGGCTTCGGCAAAAAGGGGTATCCCGGTGAACTGAAAACCCGCAAAGGGCGGTTCACGCAAAAGTTAGGGATGAGAAAAGTAAATGACTGCGGTCCGAATTTGGTATTCAATGAGCATCAGTGCGGGAGAATATATTTGAGGAATTAGTTATCGGATACAACCTCTTCAGAAGACGGATACCGGGAAAGCATTAGAGTCGGACGAGTCATGGGAGGATCAGTTCGTGATGTTCATCTGCATCCAGTTGCCGACATGTGTACAAAATTTAATTTGTCAATATTTATGCTTCTTGTGAATACTTGCATACTTGTATATTTGCTTTGCGTAGCTTCCTCTTTTCAGGAGTTACATCCCGTGTACAAAAAACTCCGCCCATTCAGGGGCCCAATCAATGAAAATGTGTTATTCAGTACTTGATGCCTGTTCTTTACTGTTTTGCGCATGATAAAACGCCTAAGTTTATTGAAGCTAGCATGAGTATAACATTACTGGCCCTTGCCAACAATCGTTAAAGCTTTGAATTAACTGAGTGTAACGTCACTAACCTGAATTGATTTGATTGCATAGGCTTGTCGTGTCTTGTTTGTGTTGTTGCAGGTTTCATAACTGTACGAGGAAGGTGATCAAAAGATTGCAATAGTGAAAGGCTTGATCCTCACGCAGGTCATGCATGTTCTTCCTGAAGAAGGATAGAATTCTCCAGCTAGCCGTAGCTTATCCAAAGGACGTGCTCCAGAGAAGTTACTCGTCCTCAGCAGAGTTTAGTGATTCCGGGATCATAAGGCTGTATTCAGACAGGTTCATCTCCCCCCGTAGGGTCAGGCACTCTCCCCCAGTGGAGTCAGTTAATTTTCCCCGAGAGAATCATCCCATCCCCAGAGGAGTTCTCTTTTCAGCAAATGTTCTTTCCTTCCAGTGGAACTCGAAGACTAAGACTCTCCCAGGCAGAGTCGATGGTGGTTCCTGTCACTTATTTTGTCAGAGATACCGTGTGATATTAGTTCACTCTCTAGCAGAGGCTCAATCATACCAGGCGCATCTGCTATTCCCCAGCAGGGGGGTTACCTCCGCAAGGTATTTGGTTTGAGTTATATTCCCCAGCAGGGGGTACTTCAACAAGACGTGAGGTTTGAGTTCCCAACTTCCCAGCAGGGTCGACTTCATCCTATCAGCATTTATTTTGCTGGAATAATTTTGTAGCATCAGGCTATCCCCGGCGAGTCGGCGTTACCCTTCCAGCATTTATTTTGCTGAAGCAGTTTCTGTACTCTAGTAGTTCAGGTGGAGAGAGCTCTTGCTCAAATAAATCACCAAACAATCAAGATCTCGGCAGGAGATATTCAATGATAATGTCAGTTTCGGCGGTATTCCCCCACAGAGTTGTCATGATAAAACTCTCTTTGTCTCCAGCAGAGTCATTTATGCAAATGTATCTTATTTTCCCCAGCCAGAGTGGCCAGGAGAAGTGTCTTCTTATCCCCAAGCAAAGTTCGTTGTCATCAACGAGTCGCATGAATCAGAATTTCGAAGCAGGCGTCCGATAGTTGGTTTTCAGACATCCCCAGTAGAGTTCACCTTGAAGTCGCTGTCACGTCAGTGCTAAGAAGTTTGTGGGTGAGGATCATTGAAGAACTAAGTCCTGACGTGGACCATTTATTCCTAGAATGACGGGATTCCTTCAGAAGTGGGCGTCCTAACGTGGACAGGTTTGTTTTACCGGATTGGTAAGGTGTGTTAATCCTGACGTGGATAGATTCGGTCTCTCGAAATTTGGAGAAAGGGAGGTCATGACGTTGACAAAAGATTGGTTACTCTTCGTGTTGGTGTCCTGACGTGGATCATGTGTTTGCAGCAGATATCTTTATTCGTAATGGTGAAATGTGCGTCCTGACGTGGACAAGTTTGTAGTTCTTTGTGATGACAAAGTACAAGAATCCTGACGTGGACAAATTTATCCTTCTTCGTGTTGTTGGCAAAGTGTAAGTCCTGACACGGATACTTCCCCAGTGAGTCGAAGGTGTGAGTCCTTACGTGGACAAGTCTTATTTCCTCAGTGAGTCGAAGATGCCTGAGTCCTAACGTGGATAAATCAAGACGAGATCAGTGTCCTAACGCGGACAGATCAAAGAGATTATTATTCCTAACGTGGAAAGATGCAGTCCTTACGCGGACATATCAACAGAAGTGATTCCTAACGTGGAAAGACGGAGATTCCTAACGCGGAAAAGATGGAGTCCATACGCGGACATATCAGAAGATAGTTTCCTTACGCGGAAATGACTGTATTCCTAACGTGGAAAGAAGAAAGTCCTTACGTGGACAGATTGAGATGATTCATTACGTGGAAAAATGAGTCCTGACGCGGACAAATCAGAAAGAAGTTGGTATTCCTAACGTGGAAAGATTGAGTCCTTACGCGGACATATCGAGATGGATTCCTTACGGGGAGACAAGTGCATTCCTAACGTGGAAGAATTTAGTCTTGACGCGGACAGACCCAGACGAAGTCTTATTCCTTACGTGGAAAAATGGTGATTCCTTACGTGGAAAAGAGATTGATTCCTTACGTGGAAAGTTTAGTCCTGACGTGGACAGATTCGAGAAGTTGAGTCCTGACGTGGACAGATTTAGAACCAAAGGTGAATTCATTACGTGGAAAGATCGGAGTCCTGACGCGGACAGATCAAAGAAGGTATTCCTAACGTGGAAGAAGAAGTTTATTCCTTACGCGGAGAAATTGGGGTCCTGACGTGGATAGATTCGAGAAGTTGAGTCCTGACGTGGACAAGTTCAGAAATAGTTGTATTCTTTACGTAGAAAGATCGGAGTCCTGACGCGGACATGTCAAATGGCATTGGAGTCCTTACGTGGACAGATTGATGTAGTTCTCTTTACGTGGAAAGATAAAAGCGTTACTCCTAACGTGGACGATGTGATTCCTAACGTGGACAAGTGTTACTCCTAACGTGGAAGAGAGTTTTTCCTAACGTGGACGATTCAGTTTACGGAAATGCAGGTGAATTATCCCCAGCGGAGTTGCCGAGATTTTCCTGGGTTGACAGTAAGGGGAGTCCTAACGTGGACAAGTTTTAGTTGAGATTTCTTCGTGTTGATGACAGACAGAGTCCTAACGTGGACAAGCAAGCAATCTGTTATGACAGAATCCTCTTCAGAACGATGAAGACAATCCCCAGCACGGTCGCGCGAGATCAGTGGGTTATCGTAACAGTCAGATTCAGCTGACGAATGTCATTCCTCAAGCAGGAGCGCAGTTTATTTCTGCGGTTGGCAAATTTCTGGTTTCACTAGTATTCAACCGTCTCGTACCGCGAATGTCTGAAGGCTCCGGGCTCTTCATCCAATCGGGTCCAAGTCGCTTGAATAGGGGCAGCTGTTGCACCCTAAAATTTGCTCAACCTTATTCCTTGGATTCATGTTTCATTATCATTATCATTTGCATATAGAGTCATGTACATAGACTAACCATCTGCATAGCATAAGCATAGCAAGTCAGTCAACAGGGGACCAATCATTATTCTCATCTCTAGAGGCCTATCAAGAGGTTATTATCCCAATTCAATCTCATTCAAGTCATCAGGAAAAAATTTGAAAGCAAGGAGTTCAGCAGATCAAGCCTTGAGTCTATCTCCTAGCTGAGGGTATCTGAGGATCAACAAGAGGGTTATGAGCTGTGGATTGAAGGCATGGAGAGTATCTAGACATCTTGAGAGACTTACAAAGTCATTTGGAGAAGAAAACAAGTCATTGATGAAGGCACAAGAGCTATAGTTGAAGACAGTCAACTAGGGTTTCATCTGGGTCAACCCTAGGTCAACCCTAGGTCAATTGACTGACTTAAGAGGGCATTCAAGTCTATTGGAGAGATGTGGGGATCAACATTTGATATATGAAGAAGGATATGGAGATATGACAAGGAGAATTCAAGAGAAATCAAGGAGAAGAGGAGTTACTAAATTAGGGTTTCTCTGTAAAATCCCCTAGTTTAGGTCAAATTTCCAAGCAAGATAAGTCAAAATGCTAGCTTCAAATGGCTTCTTGGCCAACATGAAACTTGTAGAGGATCTCAAGACCTTTAATTTGAGTGGTGGAAGACCTCAAGGAGATTTATAGAACTCAAGTTATGGTCCTTGCAAGTTACAGGTCATTTGGGGTGTCTGAACTTTTGTCTGTGAAAGTGACTTGACTTCCAAGCTAGTTTTGCCCCTCAAGGAGATTTCAAATGAATTCTTGGTCAACATAAGAGTTGTTCCTCATTGTCTTAGCTTTCTATAATGGTATGGTATGCCTTCATATGATGTGTGGAACTCAACTTATGGTCTTGGCAAGCAAAGGGTATTTTGGGCATTTGTGAATTACAGGTCATTTTAACCTATACCCAAAACTCACACAAGGAGGCCTCAAATGGAAAAACTTACAACATCAAACTTGCTCCAAATGGGATTTTAAGTCTAGAAAGAAGGTCACAAGTTATTGGAGAAGCTCATAGCATGGAGTTGCATGATAGGTCAAAATATGAACTAAAAAGGCTTATAAAGTGAATAATTTCAAGTTGGAAAATGGTTTGGGAGATTTACAAGTCCAAATGGAGACTTCCAATATATGATTTTGAATGGAAAAACAATTCTAAGAACAATGGTTCACCCACTTTTTTGAGTTTAGAAGGAAAAAATGAAGTTATCCATGGTTGCTTATCATTTAAGAAACATAATCAAAAATGAGCCAAAGTTTGAAAACAAGGGAATGTGCAAGATGGATCTAGAATGTTCATTTGGGGTCTATATATTCATGAAAGGAGAATTTGGCAAGGGTTGGCCTCATTTGCACCAAGAATTCCACAAAATTTCTCACACTTTTTCATTGGAGTTTCATTACAATTCTCTCAAAACCTTCATCAACTTGCATCAAAATCAACTCAATCTGATTCCATCATCATCATAGATCATAATTGAAGCAAAGTTTTGGTGTGAATCATCCATTTTCGAGCACTTTTTCTCAAGAGCATCAAGATTGAAGTTGCAAGTGGATAGCATAATTCTGGCCAAATCTCATCCAAAGCTTGCATACAGAATCACATACATCAAGGATTGATCAGGATCCAGCACTTAGAAGCCTCAAATCATCAATCTCCATAGCTGTTTGCAAGATTTTACACAAGGTAAGTTTTCATTCAAACTGCTTGATCCAGTTAGTTAGACCTGATTTTGTTAGTGTAGAATTGATCTAGGTGGTTAGGAGATTAAGTTAGATGAATTTGGAGAGATTTGGTGATGGTTAGTGACAGGTGTAATGAACTGTTGGTGCTTATATCTCTCGGATTAAGGTGTTAGAATGTTAGTTTGATAGCATGTATTAACCTCCATTAGTTGTAGTTCAATTTAGGCTAAGTTTGGGGAAGATTGGTGATGATGCATATCAGTGCATTTCAATGGAGGCCGAGTGTGGATCCAATCGAATTTGTTGATGTGGTGAATTTCAAGACGAATTGATGCCCTAAGCTTGTAGAGGGAGAGATTTGGAGCAGATTTCATGTTTATATCGTGGAGATTGGTTGCCTGTAGAGTGAGAACAGGGAGATGGAAAGTTGCTCGTGCATGAGGTTCATGGTGGCAGAAACCCTAGTTCAGTTGAGCTGAGGAAGAAGACGAAATCTGGATCGTCTATCTTGATTAAGACCTTTGACTGGGATGACGATCCAACGGCTCTCGTTTAAGCTGAGTTTTGGGGGGAATTGACCTGGGTGCCAAAACGCACCGTTTCATTAATTGAAACGGGCGGGCCTCAGGATTTTATGCTATCCTCACCCCCAATGTTAGGCCCATTCTATTTTTGAACGTGTTTTCGCTGCTTTTCTCACCCCCAGCGCTCCTCTTTTATTCCATTGATTCAGAGTGGTATTGGGCTTAAGCCAGAAGCGCTACCAACACCCCCCTGTTGTTGGCCCATTGTGATTTTGAACTGAGCGAAGTTTCTTTTCATACCCCCTCCCCTCATTTAATTCATTTTATTTTTTCTTAATTCATTCTAATTTTCACCAATTTCATAAAATCATAAATAATTCATAAAAAATGCTTTTTAATTCATTCTTTTTACCATATTTTCATTAGAATGTCTAGAATATCATAGGAAAATAAAATTTCATTTTTAGTTTTATTTCATATTTTTTACATATTTTCTAAAATAAATGTCATATTAAATAATTCATTTCATGCATCATTTTTATGATTTTTGTTCTCTCACCTGCTTTAATATTTTTTGATCACTCTTTTCATATTGTTTAGAGGAGATATTAGGCTTGTAGAAATATTTTAGTTCCCATTTTTAGAGGTTAATTTTAGGTGATTAATAAATGCTTGAATATCATGAACAAAACTAGGGTTTTTAGGTGACAACTTAGGAAGTTCAATTTTCTCCTTTAGGACTTAGGGTTTGAATAGATTAGTTATGGGGCTATAGGGGCTATGGGTAGTTATTAGATCCCTTAGAGAAAAGTTAGGATTCCCCTACTGCTATTATTACTGTCTGTATATCTGCTGTCTGGTGTGGTGTGCCCTCTGGGGTTTATTGATTGTTTGTATGGGTATTGGGTTTGTCTGGGGCCCTGGGGAAGCTGAAGAATTGTGGAGATGAAGCCATTGAGGATTCAAATGCTGAAGATCAACTGTCAGAGTTGAGGGGGAGCTTCTTGCTAGCAGTTGCTGAGGAGACTAGGGTTTAGGAGCTAGGCAGAGCTTTAGATTAGAAATATTGTTTCTCAAACGTGGATTGCCTTGTCTGCATCCATTCTTCTCTGTGATTCAGAGTCTCTCTAAGATACTCACCCCCTTCCTTTGGAAGGCTTGGTGATGGCGTCTATGAGATAGAACTCTTGAGAGAAAATGTCTCCTGTGTTAGAAGCAGTCTGTTCACCACCTTTGGTAGTCAGCTGACTGCTTAACACTCAATTCACTCTTGTGACTGATTCCTCATCCTGGAGGTTTGAGCTTGAAGAAAAGCCATTGCAGATGGAAGACTGATGATCAAAGCCCTTGCCTGAAGGTCATGAAGATGGAGATTGATGATTGCTTGAAGCCGGTTGTTGATTTAGAGCTGCTGAAGCTGTTTGTTCTTTTGCTGTATTTCATTTGTTGATGTATTGATTGGTTTTCTGGACTGTATTGTTTGCTGTTTACCCCGTTGGGTTGAAAGTGAAGCCTGTTCACTGTCGCCTATTGTTTTCTAGGTTCGAGGTTGAGTGGGACTCCCTTGCCTCGCTTGTATTGCTGCATCCATGCATTTTACTGTTTTACTGTATATATCTGATATTGTTTCCGTTTCTGCCTATCCCGTAGGATCTCTGTTTCTCTCTGTGCAAGAGAGGAGCATGATAGACACTAGGTCTTAACCCATGCATGATAACATTAGGATAGCTTGTTTCCCTTCGCAACCGTAGGTTAGAGTTCTGTCTCTTTCTTTCTCAAAACAAACAGAAAAAACACATAAAGATTTCAAACACAATAAAAGACACTTCTTTCGTAAAAGAATGTGAACTCATCAAGACGTCATCTTTGTCCTCTTGGACTGTTAATCAGAAAAACCTTTTTCAGAAGGAATAAAATCAACCAAGACAAGCTTGTGTCGTACGTGGCCCGAACTACGTTTGCTCTGATCTTTCATGCTGTATGAAAGTACGTAGGCATAGGATGCGATATCCTAGCGAGCAACCTTCCCCTCCTTTCCCGTAGGTAGGCGAACTACGTTGACTCTGATTTCTCGTTCCAGACGGGAATACGTAGGCATAAAGTGCGATACTTTGCCGAGTCATTTTTATTTTCGTTTTATTTTCTTTTTCACCCTTGACCTATAGTTTAGATAGAATAACAATCCATACCCGAAAACAAGCGTGGATCCCATCGAGTACGATGGACGTGAGGGGTGCTAATACCTTCCCCTTGCGTAACCGACTCCCGAATCCAGGTTTTGGTTGCGATGACCATACCTTTCCCGTGTTGTGCGAGGTTTACTCTGGGCGTTTCCTTTCCCTCCCGTGGGATAAATAACGCACGGTGGCGACTCTTCTGTTCAGCCGGCGCCGATTTTCGCAGTAGCGACAGCCACCACTAACCCTCACCGGCAACCATCCCTCGCCCAGAATCCGGCCACATCCTTCATCCCTTCTCCTCCAACCTTCATCATCACCATCCATGATCCCCAGAAAAACCACCACAAACTCCAGAAACCTCCATCACCAACCTTCAATCCGTTCATCTTCCTCCATCTCAACCTTCATTCAACCACCAAATCACCAGAAACCTTCATCTCTCCTGATCAAGCTTCACCATCGATCAACCACCAATCTCCAGAATCCTTCATCAATCTCAACAGAAACTTCATCTCAAATTGTTCCTAGAAAATCACCATCATCGTTGTTCATCTTTCATCATGATCATCAAAATCATCTCAGAACATCATCAGAGAGGATGAATGTTCATCAGACCTTCAACGTGACCTTCATATCATCTCCAGGTCTTCATCCAGCTTCATCAGATCTAGGTCCAAGATCTTCATCAAACACGAACAAGATCCCAGATCTTCATCCAACGTTCCAGAGCTTCAAACGATTCGTCAGCAAACTTCCTTCAGAATTTCATCAGAAAACGTTTCAAGAAATGTTCAGATCCGTGCAAATCATTCATCGAGAGCCAATTCCAGAAAGTGGCAACAATCACCATCAAGTTTACAGAAGCTCCCTTCAACCCCCAAAATCTCCATCAGAGATCGTCTCGAAGACATCAGGGTAAAGGAGTTCTTGTTTCTAGGTTGTGATCGGATTACAGGTTGAGTTTGGTCCTTGTTGAGAAGATGGTAAAACGGGAATGGGGATGAAGATTGGAAAAGATTGAGAATGGAAGGATCAGGACGGAGGAGAGGGAGAGGCTGAGAGTGAACGGCGTAGGAGATGGCGGCGGCGGCGGAGAGAGTGGAGAAGAATCTAGGTTTTTTTCTGAAACATGGAAGGGAGAAGGGAGAAAGGATGGGTCGTGGGCCTCAGGCCCAGTCATCTTTTTTGACACGCACCTCCCTCACGTTTTTGGAACAAATTCTGGGCCTAAAGCCCAATGTGTTTCTGGCAACACCCCAGACCATCCCAACACACCCCCCTGCGTTTTCCTGAGAAGAATTGGGCTGGGCCCAAGCAATGCAGATTGTTTTTTTATTTTTATTTTGCTGTTATCCCCCTATTGACCAGTTACACCCCCCAGCCCCATTTTCTTGTATTTTTTTATTATTCTTTTTTTAAAGATTTGAAAAATATATTTGAAAAAGAATAAAGAGAAATGAGAAAAGAAAAGAAGAAAAAGAGGAGAAAAAATATATTTGAAAAAGAAAATAGAAAAAACAATAAAAGAGAAGATAGGAAAAGAAATAGAAAATAGAAAAAAAAGAAATAAGAAAAGAAATAAAGAAAAAGTGAAAGAAATATTGTGAAAAAATATAGAGAAAAATATTGTGAAAAATAAAAGAAAATATTTTTGAGAAAAGAAAAATATGAGAAAAGAAAAGGAGAAAAAAGGAAAAAATATTAAAGTGCCGATTTAATATTTTTAAAGTTCATTTTCTTGTAGGGATATTTTCATAGACTTTATTTTTCGACTTTTAGGATAGAATTAGAGGCCCATTTGTTAGGGGGCTATTTTCAGTCGACTTTTCAGGATAGAATAGGATAGTGTTTCCTAGGAGATTTATTTCAGTATCCACTCATTGTAATCATTTTTTTAGAGATGAATAAAACGAGATTTGAGCTGTGGTCCGATAGTAGCCGAACTACAGCTGCTCTGATTCTTCGTACCAGACGAAGATATGTAGGCATAGGATGCGACATCCTAGCGAGCACACTAACGACTGACTTTGTTGTTCTCTCGCGGCTGTGCGATCGAGACTTTCCCGCTGACGATTAATTGAGTACCCTTTTTCTCTCTTGCCCAAGTGCATTTGAGACTCAGCCATAGTTGTGACCATAGGTTCCCGACCCTGTGAAACCAGTTGTTTTTCTCACTGCTGTGTGAGAATGTGTTTGTCTAGCCGTAGTTAGTCTGAACTACGTAAAGCTCTGATCTTCCATCCAGTGGAAGTACGTAGGCACAAGACGCGAGGTCTTGGCGAGCCAATTTTCCCTGTAGTCCCGAACTACGTTGACTCTGACTTTCTCTCTTGAGAATACGTAGGCATAGAGTGCGACGCTCTATCGAGTCAATTCCCTTCCGTTTAGATTTAGCAGCCGTAGATAAGATTGTTTTGCATCCAGTAGACAACCCAAGCAAGCGTGGATCCCGTCGAGTACGACGGACGTGAGGGGTGCTAATACCTTCCCCTTGCGTAACCGACTCCCGAACCCAGGCTATGGTTGCGATGACCATACCTTTTCCCCGTTTTTGCGAGGTTTACTTCGAGCGTTTCCTTTCCCGCTCTGAGGGATAAATAACGCACGGTGGCGACTCTTCTGTCAGCCGGCGCCGATTTTCGCAGTAGCGACAGTCGATTATCAGATACAAGCTCTTCGAAAGTGTGAATACCGGGAAAGCATTAGAGTCGGGCGAGTCATAGGAGGATCAGCTCATGATGTTCGTCTGTATCCCGTTGCCGACATGTGTACAGATTTGATTTGTCATTATATTTATGCTTCTTGTGCATACTTGTATATTTGTTGTACGTAGCTTCCTCTTTTCAGGAGTTACATCCCGTGTACAAAACTCCGCCCATTTAGGGGCCCAATCAATAAAACATGTTATTCAGTATTTGATGCTGGTTCTTTACTGTTTTGTACATGATAAACGCCTAGGTTTAATAAAACTAGCAAGTGTATAACATCGCTGGCCTTTGCCAATAATTGCTAAAACTTTGAATTAACTGAAAATAATGTCACTAACACTAACCTGAATAGATTTGGTTGCATAGACTTGTCTTGTCTTGTTTGTGTTGTTGCAGGGCTCGTAGCCGCATGAAGTGGACGATCAAAAGATTGCAGTACTGACCAGAAGCTCGTAACGGAAAGACTCGATCCCCACGCAGGTCGCGTTTCTGAGATGACAATGTTCCTTACTAAAGAAGGATCAAATTCCCCAGCTAGTCGCAGCGTATCCGAAGGACATTCTCCAGCAGGGTCGTCCACCCTCAGCAGAATTGGCGATTCCGAGATCAAAGGTTGTATTCAGACAGTGTGGTGTCCCCCAGAAGGATTCCCCCATCTCGAGCGGAGTGGTTTAGCCTCAGAAGATTAACATTTCCAATTCGTGAGCTGTACTCAGGCAGTTTACCCTTCCCAGTATGGTCATATAATCTCCCCAACGGAGTAAGTTGATTTTCCCCGAGAGAGTCGTTTCATCCCCAGCGGAGTTCTCTTTCCAGCAAATGTTTTCTTTCCTCCCAGTGTAACTCGAAGATTAAAACTCTTCCCGGCAGAGTTGGCTGTGTGTCCTGGCATTTATTTTGCCGGAATACCGTGTGATACCCGTTCACTCCCCAGCAAAAAGTCCAATCATGATTGGCGCATTCAGTTATTCCTCAGCGAAGAGGGCTTCACTCTTCCAGCATTTATTTTGCTGGAACAATTCTGTAACGCCCGGTTACCCCCAGCGGAGTTGGCAGTACCTTCAGCATTTATTTCGCTGAAGCGGTTTCTGTATCCCAGCAGTTCGAGTATGCATTTGCATTGGCATATAGTGTCATATTTGCATCTACCGAATAAGAAACGCGTAGCATTTCCATGTCGAATGGAGCATTACGCCATTGTCGAACATATGCATTCCGAAACATAAGCCAGGTTGGTTAACCCTTTTGTTCTCAAGTGTTGTTTCCCTTGCAGGTGGAGGGAGCTCTTGCTCAAATTAATTGCCAAACATTCAAGATCTCGGCGTGAGACATGTAATGATAATGTCAATCGTGGCATTATTCCCCACAGAGTTGTTTGTTTAAGTTTCTCTTACCCCTCCAGCGGAGTATTTCTTCAAGGTTGTTGTTGTGACAGTATCAAAAGATTTCGTGAATCGACTTTTGGAGGTTGTCTGGCAGTGTGGATTCAGAAAATCCCCAGTAGAGTCCTTCTCAGATTTGCTGCCATGTCAGCACTGAAAATTGGAAGATTAGACTCAGATTGTGTTACCCATGTGATTGATGGAGCTAGCTGCTGCAAAGATAGGTAGAAAAGTTGTATCAGAGATTATTTTCCCGTAGTGGTGACGGAGTTATTTCCCGTAGTGGTGACGGAGTTATTTCCCGTAGTAGTGACGAAGTTATTTTCCCGCAGTGGTGGCGGAGTTATTTTCCCGCAGTGGTGGCGGAGTCATTTCCCGCAGTGGTGGCGGAGTTATTTCCTGTAGTAATGACAAAGTAGTACCCGTAGCGATGGCGGTGTTGTTATTTTTCCAGATTATCTTCCCGCAGTGGTGGCGGAGTGATGACGGAGTTATTTTCCCGTAGTGGTGACGGAGTTATTTCCCGCAGTGGTGGCGGAGTTATTTCCTGTAGTAATGACAAAGTAGTACCCGTAGCGATGGCGGTGTTGTTATTTTTCCAGATTATCTTCCCGCAGTGGTGGCAGAGTGATGACATAGTTATTTTCCCGTAGTGGTGACGGAGTTATTTCCCGCAGTGGTGGCGGAGTTATTTCCTGTAGTAATGACAAAGTAGTACCCGTAGCGATGGCGGTGTTGTTATTTTTCCAGATTATCTTCCCGCAGTGGTGGCGGAGTGATGACATTGTTATTTTTCTGTAATGGTGACAGAGTGATTTTCCTGTATCGTTGGCAGGGTCATATTGTGTTGACAGAAGTACTTCCCCAGTGAAGTCGTCCAGGTTATTCCAGAATTGACAAGATAATATTGAAATCAGATTTGTTCCCCAAACAGTCGTGCAGTTCATTTCTGCGATTGGCAAATTTCCGGGTTCTTAGTATTCAACCGTCTCATACCGCGAATGTTTGAAGGCCGTTCGCGCTTCACACAGTCGGGAACAAGTCGCTTGAATAGGGGCAGCTGTTGCACCCTAAAATTTGCTCAACTTACTTCACTTGGTTTATGTTTCAATTGCATTGTCATTTGCATATTAGGTCATGTACATAATTCACTCATCTGCATAGCATAGCATGAGCAAGTCATCCAACAAGGGACCAAGTACTATTCTTATTCTTATGGGCATATCAAGAGGTTATTATCCAAATTCAATCCTATCCAAGCCATCAGAAAGAAATTGAAATCTAAGAAGTCAGTGGATCAAGCAGTGGATCTATCTCCTATCTTGAGTGTATTTGAAGATCATCAAAAACGTTGTGAGCTGTGAATTGAGCATGGAGGGTACATAGACATCATGGAAGACCTAGAGGGTCATTTTGAAAGTGAGACAAGTCATTGATGTGATTACAAGAGCTGCAGTTGAAGACAGTCAACTAGGGTTTCATCTGGGTCAACCCTAGGTCAACCCTAGGTTAAATGCTTGATTGAAAGGCATCAAGGTCTATTTTAAAGACGTGGGGTTCATCATTTGACATGTAGATATGGATGTGGCGTTGTGCCAAGGATAAATCAAGAGGAATCAAGAAGAAGAGGGGTTTCTAAATTAGGGTTTATGTGTAAAATCCCCTGATTTAGGTCAAACTTCCAAGCAAGATAATTCAAAATGCAAGCTTCAAATGGATCCTTGGCCAACACAAAACTTGCAGAGGATCTCAAGACCTTTAATTTGAGTGGTGGAAGACATCAAGGAGATTTATAGAACTCAAGTTATGGTTCTTGCAAGTTACAGGTCATCAGAGGCATCTGAAATTTTGTCTGTGAAAGTTACTTGTCTTCCAAGCACCTTTTACCCCTCAAGTAGCTTTCAAATGGATTTCTGGACAACATGAAAGTTGTTCCTCATGATCTTAGCTTTCTATAAAGGTATAGTATGCCTTCATCTGATTTGTGGAACTCTACTTATGACCTTGGCAAGCAAAGGGTATTTTGGTCATTTGGAAATTACAGGTCATTTGAAGCGTATGCCTAAAACTCATACAAGGATGCTTCAAATGAAAAACTTCACAACATCAAAGTTGTTCCAAATGACATTTTGAGTCTAGAAAAATGGTCATGGAGGTTTGAAAATGGGTGTAGCTCATATTTGCAAAAATGACCTAATTAAGGCATGATTTAAGTCATTAAATAGCCATTTTTTGGGAATTTTTCATAACATGTCCAAATGGGATGAAACTATAGGTCATTTTGATTGGAAATAATGTTTTGAGAACATTGGCAATAGTGTATTTTTGAGTTTAGTTCAAAGTTTGAGAGTTATCATGGCTTGCTTATGATTAAAGTAACACATGCCAAATTACAAGGGATTTGTGTACAAGGAGCTTCCAGCAATTTCTAGATGATTCCATGGGCATCTATATAAACCCTAGAGCTCCTTCAATGCAGGGTTGCACTTCATTTTGATCCAAAACACATAGTTTCATTCTCTCTTGCATTTTTTGCAAATTCATTCAAATTCTCCCAATTCTTCATCATTCTTCAAAGTTCTTGATTCTATCATACTCCATGTTCATCATAGATCACATTGCAAGCAAGATCCAAGTGTATTGATGCAAGATTCGTGTGCTGCAATTTCATCATTCAAATTGCAAAAGGAGTTGGTTACAAGAATCCAAGGCATCTGAGCAAGAACAAGTGCATACAGAACCAAGATCCATAGCCATTGATCAGGTCTAGAGCACTACTAGCTGTGAATCCAAGAATTCCACCATCTGTTTTCAGTTTTGCACCAGGTTAGTATCTTCTTCGATTTAGCCTGATTTAGTTAGCATGATGTAGATTGGTTAGGGTAAGAATGATCTAGGTGGTTAGATGATTGTTTCTAGAGACTTTAGCAAGATTTGATGAAGATTGATACATGAGCATGAAATCTGTTTGGACATAGAACTTGGTGATTAGGCTGTTAGAGTCTTAGGTTGATAGTGATTCTTGCTCAGTGTGAAGCCAAGATGAGTTTAGTGTACTTAGATTGTGGATTGATGATGATGAAAATTCTGAGTAATTTTGAGGTGGAGATCGTGTTTCATGCTAGAGTTGATATTAATGGATGCTGATACCATAGGCTTGATCAGGGAGAGATTTGGAGTGACTTTGCTTTTTGCACTTTTGAGTTTGATGAAGAATTGAGCAGACACGAGTGAGGAGAAGATGATGCATGAGGTTCAGTTTCCATGGCTGTTTCATACAAACCCTAGGCATGAGGAAGACGAAGCATATCGTGCGTTGGATGAGCAAGACTTATTTGACTGAAATGTTGATCCGTTGGCCACGATTCAAAGTTGAAATTAGAGAGGGAAGTCTGTAGCATTAAAACTCTACGTTTCACTTAAAGCCTCATCTGGGCTTAATACACAAATTGATATTGCCACCCCTGTCCAAAGCCCACTTGCATTTTACGTTGACATTCGTTGCTAACCACACCGTGAACGTTTTATTTTTCTTGGAATTTACTGAGTTGATTTTAGTTTAGCTTTGGGCCTAACATATTTGCTATGCACACCCTGGAATAAGGCCCAACCTCATTTTACACTGAATCTAGTTGCTGACTACACCACACGTGTTTCTTTTTCTTTCTGATTTTCTGAAGTGAATTTTGTTTTAGTTTGGGCTTACTATTTTTTGCTACGCGCACCCCAGGTTTTGGGCCCATGAAGCAATTGAACTGGGCGCCCTTGCTGCTTGCACCCCCTGGCTTCCATTTTTTTTTTGTTTTAATTCATTTTCTTATCATTTTATAAAATCCATAATAAATTAAAAAATAAGAATTTTGACATGAGATTTTTTGCAATAGTTTAGAATTGACTTGAAGAAAATTAAAATGATTAAAAAATAATAGTTTAGCTATTTTTTCTATTTTTGCTTATATTTTACATTTTAATTGTTTTTAAATAGATTTAATTTGTATATAGTTTTGTAGAATTTCTTTTAGGTGGTTCTCATAATCTTTTTAGGCCAATTTTTTTAGTATAACTAGATACATATATTAGGTGCTCCCTTTGATTTTTTATACCAATTTTTTAGGATTTATTTTAGGTAGTTTGATTAGAAAACATTAGGCTAATCATTTAGGGTTGTGAATATAATATAGGTATAATAAAGCAATTTCTTTTGGGTTTTCTTTAGGACAAAATTAAATGATGGGACTATAGGGGTATTGAGGGTAAGTAATAGATACCTTAGAAAATGTTAGACTTCCCCTATTCTACTATTACTACTAGTATATTTCCTGTATTTGATTAATTGTATGGTGTGCCCTCTCTAGGGTTATTATTTGACTGTGTGGGGTATTGGGCCTGCTTGGGGTTTGGGTTTGAGCTGAAGACTTTGTTGATGAAGCCATTGAAGACAAAAGGAATGAAGATCAATTTCCAGAGTTGATGAAGAGCATATCTTGCTGGCAGCTGTTGAAGGTTATAGGATCTAGGAGTTAGGTAGAGCTCTAGAATAGCAACTTGATTCACAAACATGGAAGGTCTTGTTTGCCTCCATCCCTCTCTATGATGCAGAGTCTCTCTAGGACACTCACCCCCTTCCTTTGGAAGGCTTGGTGACAGTGTCTAAGAGATAGAACTCTTGAGAGAAACATTCTACATGTTGTTAACAGTCTGTTTGCCACCTTTGGTGGTCAACTAACTGTTTAACATTTCAGTTCATCCTCTTACCTGTTCCTCATCTTGGAGAGTGAGACTTGAAGAAAAGCCCTGAAAGATTGAAGATAGAGACCCTGCTTGAAGGCTGTGAAGATAGAGACCTTGCTTGAAGGCTGTGAAGATGAAGACTGATGCTTGCTTGAAGCCTGTAGATGGTTGAAGATGACTTGAAGACAGATGTTGATGAAGACTGCTGTTGGCTGTTTATTTTTGCTGTTTATAATTTTTGATGTATTGTTTGAATTTCCCGGACTGTATTGTTTGCCATTTAACCTGTTAGGTTGAAAGCGAATTTTGTTCGCTTTTGCCTGTTGTTTTCTAGGTTCGAGGTTGAGTGGGACTCCCTTGCCTCGCTTGTATTGCTGCATTCATGCATTTTACTGCTTTATTGTATATATGCTATTGTTTCTGTTTCCGTCTATTCCCTTAGGATCTCTGTTTCTCTCTGTGCAAGAGAGGAACATGATAGACATTAGGTCTTAACCCATGCATGATAACATTAGGTCAGTTTGATTCCCCTTTTCAACTATAGGTTAGAGTGCTGTCTCTTCTTTCTCAAAACAAACAGAAAAACACAATAATATTCCAAACACAATAAAAGACACTTCTTCCGTAAAAGAATGTGAACTCATCAAAACGTCATTTTTGTCCGCTTGGACCAGTAATCAGAAAAACCCTTTTTCAGAAGGAGATAAAAGCAATCAAAACAGACTTGTGTCGTACGTGGCCCGAACTACGTTTGCTCTGATCTTTCATGTTGTATGAAAGTACGTAGGCATAGGATGCGATATCCTAGCGAGCAACCTTCCCATTCACCAGTAGTTAGGCGAACTACGTTGACTCTGATTTCTCGTTCCAGACGGGAATACGTAGGCATAAAGTGCGATACTTTGCCGAGTCATTTTCTTTTCTTTTAACCCCAGACCTGTAGAGTAGATAGAATAACAATCCTTTCGACAGAAAACAAGCGTGGATCCCATCGAGTACGATGGACGTGAGGGGTGCTAATACCTTCCCCTTGCGTAACCGACTCCCGAATCCAGGATTTGGTTGCGATGACCATTCCTTTCCCGTCTTTGCGGTAGGTTTACTCTGAGCGTTTCCTTTCCCTCTTTGGGATAAATAACGCGCGGTGGCGACTCTTCTGTTCAGCCGGCGCCGATTTTCGCAGTAGCGACACATATATGTAGGAAAGGATGAGTTACAACTCAGAACATAAGCATATTGCAAGCAAGCAAGAATTTGGCATGGTCATGGTGAATTTGGCTTTAAATAATGCAGTTTGAGGGTGAAATGCAAAAGCAGGTAAACATTGATCAATCCAATCATCTACACACATCAAAATCATGGATATGGATGAGTTACAACTCAAAGATTAGGCATGTGCAAACAAAACAGCAATTTGGTAATTTTCATGGCATATTCTAGTATGAAATGCAATTGGAAATGAAATTGAGAAAGCAAGCAAGAACAACTCAAATAACCAATGTGTACACATCACAATTATGACAAGGAATGAGTTTCAAATCACAAAATAAGCATAGGACAGTTGGAATGAAAATTGGCATGTTGTGGTATTTAGTATGAAAAACTGTCTTGGCAAGAATGTGGCAGCAGGGCATTTTTCAAATTGTGAAGTTTTAAACCAAAACAATAACACACACACATCATAAATGTGATAATAGACACTTCAATGCTCACACACCAGTTCAAAATATCATCACACAAAAGGAGGCATATTGAGGCTTAATAAATGCACAAACAATAACATGCTAATGCAGTTGGCCAGTCCATGACAGATGGGAAGATTTGGTAGCATGCACAAATTTCAAATGAGTAAAGCAGTGATATTATGCACATAAATCATGTATAATGCAGTTGAAACAGAATATGAGGTGTTGGTGGTATCATGATATTTGAAAATGCAAGTGAAAGAAACAAAACAATTTGAACACATAATGGAGATTTTGAACTTACAAGTACCTCATACAATCTCAAAACATGATGACAAATGAGTCCACAATCTTAACATCAAGCAACAACTGATCCAAAATAGAAATGATATGTAAAACCAAGTTTTGACAGCAAAACCAACAATAGAATCTCACAACAAGCCTCAAAGTTTAAATCCCATGCTTCTCATATTTCTACCAAACAAACATCATGAGCAAGATTATGTAAGCATTAAAAAATGATTTAGAACAATGAGATACAAACATGGTAGGCACAACAGTCCACTACTCAATTCAATAGTGATAAAGCTAGAGTGGCACAAAAATAGCATAAGTGTGAAAACAAGAGCCAGATTGATTCAAACATGATCACAGGGCAAAGGAGATCCTATGACTATCTTACAAGTTATCCAAATCTCACTAATGAACTAAAACTAACAGGCCTAGGGCAAGCTCATCCATATCTCAAAGTTGAATCCACAAAACTACCATACAACCAAAACTTCAAAAAACAAGTTGTTCATGATATCAAAGTACAGACTTGGTAACACATCACCAATATATGAAAATACACCATAAAAAACAAGTAACATAATCATGAAACAAGAGTTCTTGACAAAGAACTAAAGTGGGGCAGAAATTGTACATTTTACAACAAGCATCTCAAAAATGATACAACATGATAATGTATGATCAAGAAAGGGTTTGAATGTCACATACCTCTTGTAGACAAGTCTTGAGCAAGCTAAGAAGCTTAGAAACCCAGAGATCCTCTTCCTTAGCAAAGTATTGAAGCTTGCTTCCTCTTGAAGTAACAAACCACTTTTCAAGATAGTTGGAGTTGTGTGATCTCCAGCTGGTTTTTTAGAGCTTAGACACTTGAGATATGATGTATAGGAGGTGTTGGGAGTGTTAGATCAACAAGAAAAAGCCTAGACCAAGATTTGGCAAGTTTTGAGGGTTGTGGTCAAACTTTCTTGGTGTGAAAGTTGACTTTTTGCAAAATGATGTTTTTAAGAGGTTTAAAGGTGTAGACAACTTCTATATGATATTTAAGGATTGTATAGATGATTTTTAGAGGTTTGGAAGGGATGGAACTGGTCTTGAGCAGAGTTTGCTCAAGACAGTTTTTTTGTGAAAATGGAAGTGTTGAAGATTTTAGGATTCTTGATGAATGAGACGAGAGTGGGAGCTGTAGTTTTCTAAGATTGCTCTGGTGTGTCTGAACTCATAGAGGAGGTCTCTATTTATAACAAGCAAGAGTGAGGGCAGCCTTGGTCATTTACCACTTTTGGAGGGAGTCTTGGAAGAAAATCTTTCCAAATCTAATGGCAGCCATCTTCACATCAGTTCCAAGGCTCAATGCAAGCAAAACCAGCTGATATGAAGGAGTGAGGTGACTTGAAATGAAGCTAGAGAGGTAGGGAGCTGCAGCTGCCACATCCTTGGGGAAAAGTTTCTCTTTCCTCCCTTTTATGATTATTTTAATATCAACTTGCTATCAACTTGTAATGCTCATCGAACAAACCTATCTTCTGGTTTTCTCCTCATACACACCTCACATTATCAGTTTGAATTACAATCCAAGGGTGGAGAATGACTCAAGTTGTGAAAATTATGTTTTGAGAAATTTTGACAAAGTGGTTCCAAGTGTGACAGGCCCAACTTCTATGGTGCATAACTTCCTGCTCAAACATGCTATTGAGGATTCTACCACAATTTGGAAAGCCCTCAAGTAGCTCTATAACTTTCATGTTTTTGGAATTTCCAAATTCTTGATGGAACTAGGTTAAAAAACCTTCAAAGTTTCTGAAAAAACCCACTTAAAAGTGCTAAATAACTTAGAATTTTTCTAAGTTATTTCCCCTTCAAAAATGAATTTTGCTATAACTCCAATTCTATGCATTTTTTGATCATGGACCACTTTGAGGATTTTTTAGGATTTGTCAAGACCTTTCCAATGAGCTTTGAACCACTTCATTTGGATGTGTGGTTGAGGAGTTATGGTCTTGCCCCTTTCGAAACCCTAATTCTCGATTTTTGCAATTACTTCTTAACCCTTGATCCAATGGTCATGAAATTTTATAGGGAGGTGTAATATGATATAAGGAACATTTTTTATTCACACCTTGAAGTCAAATTCCTTATTGTTGAAGAGTTGACTTTTTGGTCAAACGTTCGATCAATCGGTGACTACCGAGTCGACTATCGATGATCCGGACATCCTGAGGACTTGAAACTCTTTGAATGGACTTTACTAAGCCATAGGTGCTTAATGGATCAAAATCCCACCATTGAAATACTCTTTAAACCAAAGGTCAAACTACAATTGACTTTTCTTGATCGGAAAACCCTAATCGGGCGTCTTGAACTGCACTGTTCTCAATTTCCGGGTGACCACCTCAAATTGAATCCATACTTGATCCAATGTTGTATTCTTGATGATGTGGAGACTTATTTAAAGTTGAATCAATCCAAAACATTGATTGATCAGACCACCGAAATCTCGATTTTGACGGTACGAAACCCTAATTCATCTGCATCTTAATAAAGATAAACTTGAAATGGGTTAAGGTTAGTTAATCAAATGAAAATGATCCTACAATGATGATGAGGATCTAAGGGGTCAAAATTTGGGGTGCAACACCATCAGAGAAAGAAGTTCTTTAATGATGTAAGACAATTCTATCAGGACGAACCACTCCTTTTTAAAAGAGGCACAGACGGTATTTTCCACCGTTGCGTCCTAGAAGAAGAAGTAAGAAAGATAATAGAACACTGCCACTCTACACCTCATGGAGGACACTCTAGCACGTCTAAAACTCACGCCAAGATTCTCAGAGCAGGCCTGTTTTGGCCAACAATGTGGCGTGATATACCCACCTATATAGCCGAATGCAACCGGTGCCAGCGCACTGGAAACATCTCAAGACGTGACGAAATGCCTTTAAGGAACATTCAAGAGGTATAAATCTTTGATGTTTGAGACATAGACTTTATGGGACCATTTTTGTCTTCCTTAGGAAACAAATACATCTTAGTTGCAGTCGATTACGTGTCTAAATGGATCGAGGCCATAACTTCCCCCACCAACGACACACGGGTAGTCATTAAGCTGTTTAAGAATTACATTTTCCTTAGATTCTGAACCCCCCGTCTTGTTATCAGCGACGGTGGATCACATTTCATATCAAGAATCTTCAAAATACTTTTAAGAAAATATGGAGTTAAACATAGGATAGCAACACCTTATCACCCACAGACCAGTGGCCAAGTAGAAATTTCCAATAGAGAAATTAAACAAATCTTAGAAAAAACGGTCTCTATATCAAGAAAAGATTGGTCTCGAAAGCTGCAAGATGCGCTATGGGCCTATAGAGATGCCTCTAAAACCCCTATTGGAACAACTCCTTACTAACAAGTCTATGGAAAATCATGTCATTTACCCTTTGAATTAGAACATAGGGCCTATTGGGCCATAAAAACCCTAAACTTTGACTATTTGACTGTTGGACAAAACCGTGTCCTTGATATACATAAACTAGAAGAACTCCGACAATCCGCCTATGAAAATGCCATTATATATAAAGAAAGAACTAAAGCCTGGTACGATAAGAAGATCGTAAAAATAGATTTTCATGTAGGAGACCCTGTTCTCCTGTTCAACTCTAGATTACGACTCTTTCCTGGCAAGCTCCGTTCAAGGTGGACAGGCCCCTTTACAATTACTAAAGTCTTACAATCAGGAGCAATCGAGATCCAGAACCAGTCATGTAGCCCATTTGTTGTAAATAGGCAGAGATTAAAATTCTACGAAGGAGGAGACATTCCCGACGATTACTCCAGCCATACCTTGATCGATCCAATATTGCCTACTTCAGACATATAGGTTCTATTCGTCAAGCTAACGACGTTAAACAAGCGCTGCCTGGAAGGCAACCCACGGTTTTCTTTATTTTTCCTTTATCTTTTATTTATTTTTATTTTATTTTATTTTGTTTTGTTTTCTTTTATGTGTCAACTGACGGTTTATGATGATTGTGCTTTTAGGTTTTGTTCTCTGAGTTTTATTTTTCAGGATGCAGCAGCATGATGACATGTACATCGCCTTCAGAGACGACAAGTAGAGAGAGAGAGAGGTACTCAGTTCTTCGATAGCGTCCTATGGCACCGACTCAATATCCGAATCAAGCCTGCATGGAAGCTCTAGGGATCGAACCCAGCATACGGTTTCTCTGTCATCAGCTTCATTGAGGCGAATATGCTGACCAGGTGAACCAGACCTACAGGCACCTTATATTGGAGTTCCTCAGCTCGTTCCACCATGAGCCATATGTCGATCAGGATAGACTAGCCACATTTAGACTTTTTGGGAAAGAGTATGCATTCACCCATAAGGGATTCAGCAACCTACTTGGATTTTCGACCACCCCAGATGCTATTCTTGACCTTCCGATGGGCTATTTTATGAGCAGAGATATCGATCAGTTCTGGAGAGAGATTACTGGCGGAGGAAGCCTAGACCCATCGACTCAACTATCTCCGGTCATCCACAACCCAACTATGAGGTATTTTCAGATGACTCTGGCTCACACCTTTCTTGGAAAGGAGGACTCCGACATGCATGTTAGTGAGGAAGAGATATTCTTCCTATTCTGCGCAAACAGGATTCGCCTAGTGGCATGTAGAAAATTCTTGCTGCATAATCTTGAGGGTACAGCTAGATCCTCCGAAGGGGTTATTCATGTGGGAGGCACTGTCACGCATATAGCCACTGCATTGGGACTCACCAGCCAATTACTGCATGTGACTCCGTATTGTGGATACACCCTGTTGGACATCGATTTCTGTTTGGACCGTGGGCTGATGAGGAGAGCATCTTTTCAGCCTGATGCTTTCAGACTTCTGATTGATTACCAGACTGTCCATTATTTTACATTACCTGACCCAGTTGTGACAAGTGTACACGATCCTTCGAATTGGAGTTACACATTAGAAGGCTATGGAGAGACGATCGACGAGCCACATACACCGCCCTCAGCGGAATACCATCCTTCACCACCATTCCCAAGGACGACAGTGTACTCGAACAATCATGCATTGCAAAGGACCGACTTGCACACCCAAATAGCAGCGCTACGTCTAGAGATAGTTCGACTCCAGTAGATCGCAACCGATCTCACCTTACAGGTTCAGATTTCAGACATGACCCATGCCACTGAGGCAGACGTTCTGTATCATGAGATCTCGGATTTACACAGAGAGCTGCACTCACTCCGTCATCCCGATCATTTAGACGAGTAGCCAGTTCCTTGATGACACTATTTCATCGCTTTCGTTATTTGCTTTATTTCCCTTTGCATTTACAAACTTATTGCATTTGATTACGCTTTTTATTTTTATGACATTAATCTTACCGTTCGTATATATATATATATATATATATATATATATATATATATATATATATATATATATATATATATATATATATATATATATATATATATATATATATATATATATATATATATATATATATATATATATATATATATATATATATATATATATATATATATATATATATATATATATATATATATATATATATATATATATATATATATTTGTGACAATTTCTATTTCACGCAATTTATTTTTATTTTTAATTTTTATGTTTTCTGATTTTTCATGTCGAAATATGGAAAAAGAAAAAAAATATTTTACAGAGAAAATTAGTGTGCTAGGACAGATGATTTCTACTGCCAGTACACCCCCAAAAATCAAGAAGGAGCACCAAGGCTCAAACAAAGCACACAAATCCGGCCCAACCACCTTTACAAAGGATGGCGCCCGCCATGGGGTCTGGACTATATGCGGGGCAGAAGTTGAGAAACCACCATTTTTGCATCCAAAACCTCCAAAACTCCATTTTTGGCTACACAGAAATTCTCCCCAAAGCACCAAAAGTTCATACTTTCATCTTCCACCCACCAATCCATTAACCATTCCAACTTCCATTTTCACTCTCCCTCACCAAAATCCATCAAAAACCCATTTTTACAAAACTCCAAAAAAATACCTATTTTCCATCATCTTCCACCTCAAGAGTTCATCCATGGAGTATGAAGGTTACATCTTGCGCCAAGGGAAGCCCGGAGAACGACAGTAAAAATTCTCGACAAACTGCAAAGTCGGGACATATCTTCGACACGGTACATGGATGATAACTGTCTGCATTCTTTGGGTATTTACTATAGCATTTATCACATGTTAGACACTCTAGTACTGCATGAAATATTTGCCAGGCGTGATCCTACTTTTGAGAGGCTGACTAGGGAATTCTTGAGTTTCCTGATTTATGTTGTCAGACCCGACACTGCTAGTACCGTCGGAACTGTACATTTCCAAATGTTTAATGTGGAATATGCTTTTAGTACTGATGAACTCGCAGAGAGGCTATGACTGCCTTTTGGTGCGGGTGCTATTTGTGAAGCACCTCTGGATTCTGAATGGTCTGTGGAGGCATTTTCCTTCTGGAACAGGTTATCAAATTTCACTATTTCATCTTTCGAAGGGATACTTGCCTCTAGGATCCATAACCTGGCCATCCGCGTGTTTCGCTACATGCTAGCCTGTACTGTCTTTGGCCGGGAGAATCCTAACAAGGTAAACGCAAAAGAATTACTATTCTTGCAGGGGTGCCTTACAAATAGGAGATTTAATGTGGTTCCGTTCATGATTTCCCATATGAATGCCTCTATTAAGAGCACTGGGACCATTGCCTTCGGAGGACTTATTACGTCCATTGCAAAGGCTATGAACCTAGATGCTGAGATAGCCACTTTAGAACCTCTTCCTCCTCGCACAATTAATTTGAAATTTTTAAAAGATATGAAACTGTGCAAGGTCAGGAAGGAAGGGGGCTTCGAGCTTATAATACATGGGAGGGATATCCCATATGTCGTTCGGCCTTGCACTAGACGCACGGATGTGACTGTCGAGGGGAACTGGACCTATAATTTAGATACTCCACCCATTATAGGACCAGTACCCCTAAATATTCCTGTTGGTGAAGGCGATGATACCGATGACGAGTATGACCGGCGAGAGCGATCTCCCAATCATC
This sequence comes from Lathyrus sativus, assembly GCA_963859935.3. NCBI lineage: Eukaryota > Viridiplantae > Streptophyta > Magnoliopsida > Fabales > Fabaceae > Lathyrus > Lathyrus sativus. Next base: position 546,937,925 of record OZ012737.1, read on the forward strand.
CTATGTCGCCTCACCATGTACCACAGGCACACACTGCACTGTCTTCCTCTTACCATTCTGCAGGTACCGCTCTTGGCTTCTATATATCTGAGCAGATATGGCAAGAAGAATTAGCCAGAGAGGAGAGACGCGACAATTTGCTCACCACCATTCAGCATCAATTAACTGAGAATATGAGATTCATGCAAGAGTCTCAGTAGCAGATAAGCCAGTCCATGCAGAGCATTATGCAATCTCAAGCTGCTCTGATCACCCGATTCGACGTGTTCGATGTTTCTCAGACCGACCGTCGTCACAGCCGATCCCGCCGCTCTAGGTACTTGCCGCATGCTGGCGACAACACTAGTAGCATGCCTTAGGCCCCTCAGGTACCTCATCCCTTGCTTATTTTGAAACATTGGGGACAATGTTCAATTTAAGTGTGGAAGGAGACTTTATTTATTTTCCCTCTTTATCTCGCATTTTTATTTCTGTCATCGCATTTTAGTTTATTTCCCTTCATATTTTTTATTTTTTTTAGAACATACTTGTGCTTAACGAGTCACACCGCAGAATAATCTTATTCTCTCATTACTTTGCCCCACTAAAAATTTTACTGACAAATAGTGTACCATCCTGAAAATTTTCTGGGCTTTGAGGCAAGTTCGAGTTAGGATGCGGATGATTTGGAAAATTCTCTTTGAAACATCGGTACCATTATAACACCTTAGGCTTCGCAAATGCAGAAATCAACCCCGATACCCTGCGTACCTTAGCCTTAATAGAATGTCCATAGTGAGTCCTTAGTAGTTTATCCTAGCAGTCAGCTCCGGCCAAAAACATTATCTAAGTGAAGGATCGATGAAAATAAGTGAATGATCGGTATGCTAAAATAAAATAATTACAACTCGAGTATAGGTAACCCTCACAAGGTCATTTAATCCAAAAATTTGGAATTTTGAAAAAAGAAAAAAAATGATAAAGACAAAGCAAAACAAAAATATCTTCCCATTGTCAGTTGGTTTAGAGGTATTTGGTACTGAACTCGGTAGGGCGGATTACGATCCGATCCCCCGCAGCTGCAAGTGGGCCAATAAAAGGGGTTACACCACTTTGTGTACCAGAACCCCATGCTTAAGATCAGAAACACTAACCGGTCACTTCACCATGATTTCGTACAGATAACGGGCTTAATGTGATTGCACCAGAATGAGAAGGACTCTAAAGGAGATTTGAAAGTAGACCTAGGTACAATAGGGTTGTATGGATTGATTTGTGTAAAAACGAAGCTTATGTCCGTATTTACGGAGAAGTGTCCTTCCGATACCTGTGGTTCACAGAGTCATCACCTACCGCTTCATCCCAGCTTGAACTTATAAGACCTTTTTGCCTAGATCATTTACGGATATCACCCTGTTTTCTGTCATGATGTTTTGCTTGAGGACAAGCAAAGGTTTTAGTGTGGGAGAATTTGATAGACCTAAAATATACTGTTTTCTTGGCTCGATTTGCACACGTTGTTTAGGATTTTATTTCTGTTTTCTTGTATTATGCCTTTATTTTGTTTCTTTTTTAGGTTTTTGTATTTTCAAGGCTACTCGAGAAGAAATGAAGGAAAAACGTGCTAAAAACCTACTTTCTGAGGAATTGTACACATGGCTTCCACCATGGCGGGAGCCATAGGGGATGCCACACATTGGATAGAAGCCAAATGCTGACAAATGCCATGTCTCCCACTCTTTTCCACCCTAGTTCATGTGGTGGGCGCCACAAGGGGGTGGCGGGTGCCACCTTCACATGCTCGTTTCCCTCCCAAAAGGAGTTGAGGGGCATTCTTGTCCTTACCTGTACTTTCCTACCACTATAAATAGAGGAGTTATGTTTTATTTCTAATCATCCAAGCTTATTTACAGAGCTCAAGCCATAAATTTCACCTATTGTAAAGTGATAAACTTCTCACATCGTGGGGTTATCACACTTCTTAATCGAGTCTGTAATCAGGTTTGGAGCACTTGCGTAGAAGTTAATCCTGCCGCCATTTTATTTCAGCCTTTTTACTTCCAGTTGTACAAGATTTTAAAGCCTCTCGTTTAGAGCATGTTTCTGTCTATTTATCGCCTTTTATTTATTTATCCGCCGTTTATTTCCCGCACCGCTTTTATTTCTCGCACCGCACTTTATTTATTTACCCGCACTTTATTTACTCGCACTTATTTACCATGTCTATTTACTTTACTATGTTCGGCTAAATCTTAAAGGATAGGATGCAAGGATTGTAGTTATAATAGTATTCCATACGGCTGTCGATAAAATTACTTAGGGGTTATATTAACTTTTAACACTTATTTTCTGTACTTAAAATCTGTTGGGTAAGATCGAAAGCCTTCCAACCTTTAGATAAATTTGGTTGGTTTTAACTGTTCCAAGGAAGCGAAAGCGCTTGGCTCAGTTAATTAGGAATCTTTAATGTTTAAGAAAACCGATTTTAAAACTGCTTTCAGACGCGTTTATGGATTTAAAGTCCGGTTCGCAAGAACCTCTTTTTGTTAGAAATTCCAGGTCAAAATACTTTTCAACTAAGTTAAGAAACTATATTTCTTAAAAATAGGTTTATTAATCCTAATGCAATACGCGCCTTTTTATAAGTGACAATAAGAGGGATCGATTAGGGATAAACTCGGTTCTGATTATGCGAAAGCGACAGTTCCCGTTAAATTAGTTATTTTCATGAGTGGAAAACATTACCCCATAAGGCATCCTATCTGTACACATTTGGAATACTACGTAGCTATATGAATTGCATCTATGCTTGTTGTTTTATTATTGAATTTATTTCCGCACTTTACTTTTATTTCGCACAATCCAACCTTTTATTTGACTTGCCTTAGATAAACACCGTAACACTAGCGAACGATAGAATGACGTTTGGTCTCTGTGGGATCGATAATCTTTTGTATTACTTTGACGCTATTTGTGCACTTGCGAATCGCCCATCAGTCACATCGTTTTTGTAAACATCCATCATCTTGGCAATCTTTCTATTTATCATCCTTTTGGAGGGGACATTTTCTTTGGGCACGCCTTTAGTGAGATGGGTGATATACTTGCGCTTTTCTTTACTTGCCTTCTTGCTTTTGTTGTTAGTCCTGACATCTGTAGTCTTCAAAGGGGACTTACCTTTAGGTGATTCCTCCTTATCTCTTTTGCCCTACCTTGACATACTCAAATAACGATATTTCTTGATCAACCCTTCAATGGCATCCTTCAGCTGAACACAATCGTCTATGTTGTGAAAGTGACATTTATAGAAGCGGCAGTACTTTGAATTGTTAATGTGAGATGTTTCCCTGAATGGATAAGGAAGTCAGACTCCTACTTTCCAAAAAACCGGTGTTGGCCAAGTTCTGGTATATCTTTTTCGAGAGACTGTCAGGGGGTGTACCTTTCATATCGTCCATGCACACCTCGATCAAATTCATCTTGACGCCGGTTGTACACCCTAAACAATTTTCTGCCTAATATAAATAAAATCAGAGTAATTATCCACAAAATCATATTTAGGAATGTCACACTTTCAGCAAACACTTACTCATTCAATCAGATATGTAACACATGTTCTTTAAAAAATTATTTATAATAACATTATCAGCAAAACATAATTGAAGGTTAATTCATATAAGAGTGGAAATAACATTTAATCATTCAAGTTAACAACTCAAGGCATAACATAATTGATAGTGTCATAAAGAAACAACAGTTATAGGAAATAAAACATGGTAACCAACTACCAACAATAAAAAGCACGCAATGTTTCTGTCGCGGTGAGAATTGGATGTCAAATTATTAATTAATATCTTAATTCATTAGTTCACCACCGGTCTTTAATTTGTCCAAAGGAAGGGAAAAATATCGAATCATCCACAATGCAATGCAAATGCAAAAGCTAGAGAGTTTAGGTTCGGGGGTTGGTTAAACTTAGGGAAGGTGCTAGCATCCTAAGTTTCTGTAGTCCTCTACAGGAACCTCTTGTTTTATGTGTTTATTGCTAAGGGTTATCTGCTTAAGTGTGAAAGATCTAGTGATTTATTTCTAAGTATACTCGCCAAGACGTTACATCTTGTGCCTACATATCTTGACGAGAATGGAATTAGAGTATTTGTAGTTCCCCTAAAAGGGATTGAAGAACCATTAACTGTTGGTCAAAGTTCCAAAGGGATAAGGTTTTGTTGATTGATTGATTCTAGGAGAAAAGACAAGTCGTCATCTTAATGGAGAACACTCGACTTAACCACCACAACTTGTAGGAAATGGTCTTTGCATCGTCTTGAGAGAAGGGCTCAAACACTCAGATTTATCGACGAGTATGCCACTATCTCTCTCAAGCAGAAAAGATCCTATATCTCTTGATAATATTGTTATGGGGTAGGAAATTTATATCTCGACTATCAAGATGACTAACGTCTAATTCTCTTGTAGGGAGAAATAGTTTGATTTGAGTTGAAATCAGTTTATCTAAGTTATAAAATAAAAAAGGTCCCCCTTACGGGGTAGGATCTAAACTTAAGCTGATCAACTTGAAAATGATCAAGGATCAAGCGGGGAATAATGATGCATATTAGGTGCAATACGCACAACTTGTTAAATCATGCGTAGGTTCTTCCTTTGGACATACAATGCGAGAACAATAAATAACGATAAAAATAAGATCCAAACAATAGATATAGAATGCTAAAATCAGACAAACGTGGGGTCGCGAATATTAGATCGGTGCTTAGACAGATAGAAACGGGAGCGCGTGTTGATTAAGTTATGCGAGTTGATTTTAAGAAAAAAGTTACTAGTTTTATTAGTTTTAGTAAAAAAAATAAGATTATGAATTAATTATATTTTGAATAGAAATGAATTAAAATAAATATAGATTTTGAGAAAAAAAGTTTTTATTAACTAAAATGGGTTTTTTGTTATTATCATAAAATATAAAAGTTAATTTAAATTATAAAAAAAGGTTGTTTATTATTATTTGTTTAAAATTTATTTTAAATATGAAATGAGTTTTATTATAATATGAACAAATTATATTATTAAGAAAAGGGTTATTAAAATTGATGAATAAATTAAAGTGAATAAATGATTATTGAATAAATTGATACATTAAAGAAAAAAGGTTAATTAATAAAATAAATAAGCTACTAAAATTAAAAAGGTTATTTAAAATAAGGTTCATTAGTTGTTTAATTAAAAGAGGGGCTGATTTAAAAGGTTAATTACCTGGTTAGTTAATTAAATTAGAAAAGGATAATTATTAGATTAGTTAAAAAAACAGATTAATGAAATAATTAATTAGGGCTAATGAGAGGTTAGTGGTTCATTAATGGTTTAAGAGGTGGTTAACGAAGGGTTAAGGGATGGCGCGTGATCTCGTGTGTACAGGTGCATGTGGTTCACCGTAAGGAGTCAACATGGATCGCATGATGAGATCAGCTGGAGAACGGATGACTGTGGTAGTGAAGATGCACGGTGATTCATGTGGGTCGCACGCATAGGATTACAACATACAAAAACAAAAATAAAAAAAAACCTAAAACTAACCCCCCCCCCCCCCCCATTTCTCCCATCTCTCATCACTCTCTCTCCCCCAAATTCTTCATGGCTTTCTCTTCTCTCTCTCCATTGCGACCTTCTCTTCTTTCTCTACTCGAATCCTTCACTTTTTTCTTGCATGTCTATTTCCTTCCTCTCACCTGTAAACGAAAACCAAATCAATAAAAAAAAAGATGTTAAAAAGCTTACGGTTAGGGATTTGTTGAGGTTGGAGACAGTGGGTTTCACAAAGTTTTGCAATCTAGTTTTTTTGTGGTTGCGATCTGGTGGTTTTGTGATGATTTGTGTTTTTGTGAACTTCAAAACGATTTGCGTTTTTTTATGGCTTGCGGGTTTGAAGCTTTGCGACCGTGGGCTTGAAAATAGTTTTGCAAAGATGGTTTCGTTCCGGGTTTTTTACGGTGATGATGAGTGAACTTTTGTTCTCTCCGAGCCTTCGAGTTCTCTTCCTATTTATATACGGATCTGAAAGGTTTGCAATAAAGTTTCTCTTAATAATTTCCTCTTCCATTTTGATTTGATCTGATGTGGATTTGGAAAGATTTCAAAAAATCTTTAAAACTTTTCCCTTTTCGTATCATGATGGCCAATATTGTTTTTGGAAGGTTTGAAAAACTTTAATTTTCTCCTAATTCGCTTTGGATTTGTTTGATTTCTTTTGAAAAATGGATTTGTTCACTTTGGGAAACTTTTCATCTTCGTCATTTTTTGATGATGATGAATTCCAAATATTATTGATATTGATGATGCCGCTGGACTTCTGGATTTTTGTTCCATTATGGAATATCCCATTTTCTATAATTTTGGTTGCTGACGTGGTATCCGTCTTGGATTTTGATGACTTGGAAATATTTCCACTCTTTTTGGATCTGCGGTTGATGCTATTTCGGATCTGAATCTTTTTTGGGAATATTCCATTTTTATGATTTTGGCTGCTTTTGGAAAGTTATCTACTTGGCTTGTTGGAAAAAGCGTGTCCCTTCCTTGATCTTCTTGCTGCGAAAATTAGTTTTAATTAAAAAGAAACAGACACTGCCTTGATTTCTTGTGCTTGATGCTTTTGAAAAAGGTTGCACTTGGTGATGATGACGTAGTCTGAACCGTTAAAACAAAGTCGCTACTGCTCTGTCCATTTTCTCGGAAGCTGGTGGCAGTTCTAAATTGTTGCCCTTCCGTCTTTTGGCCTGATGATGATACTTTTCTGAGGGTCGTAAGCAAAACCAAAATCCTTTTCTTTTGAAATTCTTGTACTAATTATTTTTCCATTGTTTTGCACGTACAGTAGATGATGGAGATGAAGACGAAAGCTTGAAGGCCCTTGAATTTTAGAAGTCTTAGGATAGTCCTTAAGATTTAGTTAGAAACTTCTTGACGTAATCCAAAAAATCTTGTAACCAAAAATAGTAACTTGTAACCAATGTATCTTGTAAATAAAATGTAAGTCCATTTGATTATAATAAAGATCTGTCTTGTAATCAAAAAAACAATCTTGATTATGAACTTAAAATCAAAGCACACGGTTGAACTAAAAGAACTTGAATGCTTGCAACCCAAAAGTCCTATTCGTGTCTTAAGAAATTTTAATAAAATGAAAACCGTCTGGACAAATCTTGAAATCAAGCCCAACACGCTTGACGCACCACATTTCCACTGTGATCTTGATTTGCGAATTAACACGGCTTGAAAATGGTAATTGGAACACTTCAAATAAATAGAACCCCATCCTCTAGCGTAAGGACCAAAAAATAACACTGCCACATCTTGGAAGATCAGAAAATCCAAAGTATAAACGATTCTGCTCTTTTTAGAAATAATGCCCTTGTGACCTTGTGGGACTCTTGATAAAGACAGTGCACCCTCTAGAAATGACCCAGAGATAGCCTGAGGCGCTTAAAATTGGGAGAAACGGTATCGCTAATCTTGACATACCTGCACAAACTTGTTAGTCGCAATAAACATAAATATGAAATCATAAAAACAACGCGCAAAGAGGTGGGATCTTAAAGTAAAAAATTAAGGTGTGACAAATGCCCCTATTTAAGTTTCTTCTATCCGGAGATATGAAGATTGAACTCTTCGTCCCAACGCGATAGAAGGGACTTAAATACAAACATTGCACAAATTTTTGGCCCTAAGATACCGCCGAATGCATATGATATGCAATGACATGAAAATGCAAGACAGAGAGTCCTGTGGAGACATGATGTCACAGGGGAGAAACTAGACACAACACGCGAGAAACACAGGAGCAACGAAAAAACAGGCCCAACAAAGCGAGACTCCACGGGGAAGGATTCGACTCCACCAGGGATGAGACAAACAAGTCACCGCTGGTGAATCTCCAACAAAATAAATATATAGCACACAACACCAAGAATATGGTGACCTAGATACCAGGCAAGAACTTGAAATTGAGAGATAATCTACTACCAATGCGTGGTAGCCCAAACAACGGTAATAACTAAAAATGAATTTTCTTGATCGAAACAATAATTCAGTCTTTTAATTAAGTAATCCACTTGAAAAGAGTAGAAAATAAACCTACCCACGCTTTAAGGTGTGTGTGTCATGAACGAATCTCAGTTTCTTCTTTTACTTTATAAGGGAAAAATAAACCTCCCTACGCTTCAAGGTTGTATGCCAAGAACGGGTCTCAATTTCTTCTTTTACTTGAAAAGGGTAAAAGTAAACCTCCCCGTGCTTCAAGGTTTGTATGCCAAGAACGGGTCTCAGTTTCTTGAAATAAACTTCCCCATGCTTCAAGGTTTGTAAGCCAAGAACGGGTCTCAATTTCTTGAAATAAACTTCCCCACGCTTCAAGGTTTGTAAGCCAAGAACAGGTCTCAGTTTCTTGAAATAAACATCCCCACACTTCAAGGTTTGTAAGCCAAGAACGGGTCTCGGTTTCTTCCTGGAATGACGAATACTCGTGAGAGCATCTTCACAGGGTAATTGGAATTCTACTGGAGATAAAAGACTTTAGCGGTTAATCCATAATGTACTGGAGATTGTAAAACTTCACCAGGGATCTTCAGAAGAGATGTAGGTCGGTTGATTTGCAAAGTATGTCTTCTCGAATAAAGAGAGATTAATTGTAATGGACTTCACCAAACGTCTCGAGAGAGATGCCATTTGATGGAATCATACTTGAGTAACAGACTCACTGGGGAATACATTCCTGAGGAGTGTCTTTGTTGTAGCTGTAAAATTTATGAAACTCTTGAGGTGAAAATTCTCGAATATAGAAAATATCTGTAAAGTCTTCAACAAACTTCTCCGACAGATTTCCGAAGAGATGCCATTTGACGAATTTATAACCTTGATAAAATTGTTGAGGATGGACAAACTGTCTTGAGGAGATGGTTATTTGTCGTTTTAATAGAGATCCTGATCGAACGAGTTGCTCAAATAAAGAGGTCGCTTGTGATCCAAATATAAATTGTTGAGAAAATTTGGTAATATATGTCTTCAATGATAATCTTCAGAAAGAACCTTCTTAGGGAGCAAAGTGTAAAATAAATGCACGCTCAATCTAGGTTCAAAAGTTGGAGATATCCAAAATGTGATTGTCAAGGACCGAAGTTCAATTCAGGAAATAACTGAAGAGAAACTGTCAAGCAAGACACAGCCATTGAGGTATGAACTCAAATGGGTTTTAACTAAAACAACCGTCTTCCACGAGGATCGAGCTCCATGGGGAAATAGAAGTATTGCGCTCTTTCTGCCTAGGGCTGACGACTCTACTTGGAGGGAGAAGACAAACTCAGTCACTTGGGGATAAGCACGGCCAAAGCGACAAAACAAACAAACACAAAGATGCAAAATGCACATGTCATGCAATATACTTATATGCTATGTGTATGCTAAAGACAGAGATGAAACAAACATCTCAGGAGAAGGGCATTCAAACCAAATCTTCACATATCAAACATCGCCTAAGACAGAAGGAACACAGGATAAAATTGTAGATGTTCTTGATTGGCTGTATTTTATGGTAATACATGGTTGTGTGTGTAGATGTCATGATTGATGTCATGACATGCTTGTGTAGTGTTTTGCAGGGTACGTTTGGTTAGCTAGAACAAAGTGTATTGGATGTCATACTGAATGTTATGACATTAGGTTGCTGACATCAAGGGTGCGTGTTTGTTTTTCTGGTATAATGCATGAGTGAGCTCAGGCTAGATTTTAGGAAACATTTTAGGGATCCTAGTTATCTCAGGCGAAATACTAGGCAGTGCTGAGCATAACATGAAATGCCTATGACCTAATTAAAAGAACCCTGATTTATGGAAAAGGGGTTTAACTTGGTTAAACCTAACTTTTGCCACTCAGGCCTAAGATTCGTGTGCTGCATATAAATAGACGAGTGACAATCCTGATTGAAGACGAACTGACTTAGAGATTTTAGAGAGTTTGTGAGTGAAGAATTCTGTTTGTTCTTCACGTGTGTTTTGTGTCTTAAGATTACTTGTGAGCCAAGCAATTATCACCTGGATGATTGCTTTGGACTAGTGTATTTTGAGTTGTACTTTGTTTGTGTCACTCTAAGCTTTTAAGCACGAGTGTTGTGTCTCTTGATTGAAGCTGTGAAGCAAGATCAAGATTTGTTTGAAGTGTGTCTTCATTTTAATCTGTAACTTAAGTGCTTGATATCACTGCTGTGATTGAGGGGGAGTGAGTAGGAACTCAGGTCTAGTGTTAGGCTGAAGTTGCATTGGGTAGGTCTTAAGTGATGAGTGCAAACTGGTAGTTTGGCTCTGAATTAACACTACTTATAGTGGATTTCCTCCCTGGCTTGGTAGCCCCTAGAGTAGGTGTGATTTGCACCGAGCTGGGTCAACAATTCCCTGTGTTATTTACTACTTTCTTTAAGTGTTTTACTGCTTAGCTTAATTGTCTGTTCAGTAGTGGATGTCATAACATCCAGTATAACATCGACTGTCTATTACTAGAATTTCAATTGGCATCAGAGCAGGCACCCTGCCTGTTATTTTCTGGGTGAGATCTAGGGAAGAAAAATTCTGGTACTATGGACAAGGATATAGGATTCACAAATAGACCACCAATTCTGGATGGATCTAACTATGACTACTAGAAACCTCGTATGATAGCTTTCTTGAAGTCTCTGGATAGCAAGGCCTGGAGAGCAGCTAACTCAGGATGGGAACATCCAGTGAAAACAGATAAAGATGGAGCAATTGTGCTAATACCTGAAGAAGAGTGGAGCAAAGAGCAAGAAGCCTTGGCTCTTGGGAATTCTAAGGCCCTGGATGCTTTATTTAATGGGATAGATAAGAACATCTTCCGACTTGTGCATCATTGTGAACTGGCCAAAGAGGTTTGGGATACTCTCAAAATAACTCATGAAGGTACCTCTAAGGTCAAGATGTCTAGATTATAGATGCTGACAACTAAGTTTAAGAATTTGAGAATGAAGGAGGATGAGACTATTCATGAATTCTACATGAATATTCTGGAGATTTCCAATACTTCAGGAGCTTTAGGAGAAAAAATGTCTGAAGAAAAGCTTGTAAGGAAGATACTCAGATCATTTGCCAAGAGATTTGCCATGAAGGTTACTGCTATTGAAGAGGCTCAAGATATAAGCAACATGAAGGTGGATGAACTCATGGGTTCTCTCTAAACCTTTGAGATGGGAATGTGTGATCATGCTGAGAAGAAGAACAAAAGTATAGCTTTTGTATCAAATACTGCAGAGGACTCAGATGAAGAAAATGTTGGAATTGAGGAGAATCTATCAGAAGCTATAACTATGCTTGGAAGACAATTTAACAAACTGATCAAAAGAATAGATCAGAAGACTAGACCTAATGTCAAGAACATTCCCTCTGACATCAGCAGAAGAGGTTAATATGAAGAGAAGGCTAACCAAGGCAAAGGAATTTAGTGCCATGAATGTGAATGATATGGTCACATTAGAGCTAAATGTCCCACTTACCTCAAGAAGCAAAAGAAAGGTCTAAATGTCACTTGGTCAGATGGAGATTCTGAGAGTGGATCAGAAGAAGAATCTGCAAAACATGTCACTGCAGTAACTAGTGTATGTGTATCTGATGATGATTCTAGTGAAGATGAGCTAACTTTTGATGAGCTTGCAGCTTCATATAAACAGCTGTGTATCAGAAGTGCAGAAATGTGCCAACAAGGGGAGAAGCAAAAGAAAATTATAAAGGAGTTGTAGGCTGAGAAGAATGAGCATCTTGCAACAATAGACTCACTCAACAGTGAGGTCAGTTTGTTGAATTCTAAACTTGATCAGATGTCAAAATCAATCAGGATGTTAAACAAGGGGACTGACACTCTAGAAGAAATTTTACAAAGTGGTCAGAAAGCAGGAGACATGTCTGGACTAGGATTTGTTGGTGAACTAGGACCCATCTTGGGATTCAAGAGGACAAAGCCTGAAAATCATAGGTCAAATCGGATGTCACGACCAATGTCTCAACATCAGGGGAACAAAAGCATGAACCAGACCAAGAGAAAGTTTCAAAGGTGGAGGTGTCACTACTGTGGAAGATTTGGAAACATAAAGCCTTTTTGCTTCAGGTTTCATGGATTTCCCAGCCACACTCATCAAGTTAAACCCAATCAGGATGCTCCTATCAAGAAACAATAATGGATTGTCAAGGAGGTTGCTCTAGTAGCTCATACCACTCTAAGGGTGCCAACCAAAGAAGATTGGTATTTTGATAGTGGATGTTCTAAACATATGACTGTAATAAAGAACCTTTTGGTGGACATCAAACCTCATTCTACGAGTCATGTAACCTTTGGGGATGGAGCTAGAGGAGAAATCAAGGGTGTTGGAAAACTAGACTGTCCTGGTGTTCCAGAACTAGATAATGTTATGCTGGTTAAAGGACTGACTGTAAAACTTATTAGTATCTCAACTATGTGACCAAGGGCTCAATGTTAAATTCACTAAGGGTGAATGTGTTGTCACCAATGGAGAAAATGAGGAAGTCATGAGGGGATCTAGAGCTAAGAATAATTGTTACTTATGGGAGCCTAAAAGGAACTCCACTGTCTGTACTATGATCAAAGAAGAAAAGGAGGATCAACTGTGGCTTAAACAACATGGACATCTCCAAGGGATGAAAAATATCATATCCAAGGAAGCAGTAAGAGGAATTCTAAAGTTAACACCATATGAACGAAAAGGCTGTGGTAAGTGTCAGGTTGGTAGGCAAGCCAAGATGGCACATTCAAATAATGGACATCAGAAAACGTCCAAAAATCTAGATCTGTTACACATGGATTTGATGGAATTCATGAATGATGAACAACATGAAGGAAGCAATGTCACTCAGGATGTCATGACATTATATTGTGACAATATTAGTGCCATCAATATGAACCAAATTCAGCACCACAAAACCATGTATAGTGATAACAGACATCATTTTGAAAAAAAATGTGTAGAGCTTGGGGACTCTGTCCTACAAAGTGCTGACATTTTTACAAGAGATATCAAGACTACTCAAATTGAAAACTTAAGAAGCAAATTGGGAATGTGCCTCTATAAGGAGTTATAACAATTAATGGTATTTGGTAATTGTATTTTGAATAGTCTAAATTTTAATCATTTGCTGATTGGTCAAAAGTCTGAGTTCCCTCTTCTTTTGCAATCATATCACTCTACCCCTTACACACGATACGTTTGCTTCATTTGGTGCCCATACCACTTCTTCATCTTCCATACCTCCTTCAAAAATCACAAAAAACCTTCTCTCACACTGCTAAAGTCTCCTGAAATGTCTCAACAATCAAAATCTATCTCCTCCAAGAAGATGACCACCATCGCTGGTCCAAATTCTGGTGCTAGAGCTGACTCTAGCAACCCTAACCAAGTTCTTGAGGTGGCACCCCTGTGTATGGTGACCCCTGAAGGTATGAGTGTGAAGAAACCACGGACTTCGCATGCAAGAAGACCTAAAGAACTAGTCACAGGTCAGGACCCTGACATTTCAACCTCCGCCCCTTCTGAGGATACCAATAGGGAAGGCTCTAGGGATGTCCACAACACTATTAAAAATATGGTATCTAGGATATTGAATGAGCCACATGATGTGTCGGGGATATCCATTCCCCTAAACACTGAGGTTCCTGCTCCCCATCTGGACCAACAAACTGATGTGACTCAAGATGTTGAAACCATGGGTACGACCTCACGAAAGAATCAAACCTCTGAGAGTGATGATGATAATGTGCAAGTTGATAACAATGATGATGATGATGTCCAAAAGGATGATGTTGATGTAGTAAACCTTGATGATTATTTAGATAATGATCTGATAGCCACAATCAACCCTAGCATAGCCAAAAGGCTCATGACTAGGAAAGGGAAGAAGGCAGTTGCTCAGAGTCCTACCAAGAAGAAAGCTGTAACTAAGAGTACCCATGTTGGCCTTACAAAAGCTTAGAGCAAGGTGGTTCCAAAGAAAAGGAAGGCTCAAATCAGTACGGATTCTGACTCAGACTCGGATGTTGCTTGTGATGTCACTGACATCCCACCCAAGAAGAAGCCAACAACTAGCAAACTTGTGTCGCTACCGCGAAAATAAGGTGTCGGCAAAACAGAAGATTCGCCACCTTTCGTTATTTATCCCTCAGAACGGGAAAGGAAACGATCGGAAAAACCTGACGAAAAGGTATAAGACAAGGTCATCACAACCATTGCCTGGGTTCGGGAGTCGGTTACGCAAGGGGAAGGTATTAGCACCCCTCACGTCCATCGTACTCGATGGGATCCACGCTTGTTATGTTTATCTGACGAGTTGGTTTACTATCTACCTATCAAGGCTGGTCTGAAAAGAAAAGAAAATGACTCGGAAAAGCGTCGCACTTTATGCCTACGTATTCTCATCAGAGAATGAGAAATCAGAGTCAACATAGTTCGACTAACTACGGGTAACGGGGAAGGTGGCTCGCCAATACATCAGTATTGTGCCTACGTACTCTCAACAGGCTTGAGAGATCAGAGCTTACGTAGTTCGAGATAATACGGATTACGGGGATTCAGATTCATCTGTTTTTTTGAGTAGGGTTAATAAACAGTTCCAGCAGTTTGGCGTACGCAGCTCGACCCTCAGAGACTTAAGCTTTACCGTTTGCGATAGAACTGAGAGTTAACGACACTCTTTTCTTCAGAAAAGCTTCCTTTGAATTATGGGCCCACGGGGTAAAAAGGTTTGAAGTTTGTTTTCTGTCTTTTACGAAGGAACTGTTTTTTATATTGTCTGTAGTTTGTACAGCACTAGAGACTATGACCTGGGAACGAATGCGTCGCATATCGTCCAAGGGACGTATACTAAACATTATAGACGATTGAGAGGAGGCCGCTCAATTATCATTACCCAAGTAGCTTAAGGCTCTTAACGCGCTTATACTAACTTGCCTTTATTACGTTTTTTTACTGTTGTTTCAAGATGAGAAGAGAGAGGGACAACTACGGGGAGACTATCAAGTCCTAATGTTGTCATGCCAAGGATTCATCCTATAGTTGAAGTTTGAAACAAGGAACTCCTAGAAGTTATCATGCATAGGTTTCAACCTAAAGTTCTAATCATCACTTCCTAATCAAAGGAAGTGAGATTCCTAGGGGATCATGTCAATGATAAACAGCAACAGATAAAGCATCAGCTTAAACAGTAAACAATAAATGACTGTAAAATGCATGCAATGCAAGTGAGGGAGGAAATGTGTGTGGGGCATCAGCCTCCATAAGCTCGTCTCGAGCTCAAGCCAGATATGAATAATTGCAGTCATAAAAGAAAAATAAAATGCCATCAAGCAAATCACAAACCACACAGGCAAGGGAGTAGGGCTCTACCGAATACCCGCAAGCAAAGCCATACAGTAAAAATACAAGCAGGGGGAGCAACTCAACCTCTAGTGCAATCATGCTCCTAGATTAACACAATTTAAACATGAACTTATTCTAATTCATCACACCAATCAATTCACATCAATACAGTTGCACAGAAAGAAAACAGACAGTCAAGAAAGCAAATCAACAGCTTCCCCAGCTTCACAGCAAAGCAATCTTCTGACAGCAGTTCAGTCCACAGTCTGTAACTGTTCTTCAAGTCCATCATCTTCAAGAGAATGAAAGGTACTCCATCTTCAAGCTTCAATCTTCAATAGGCTCCACCAAGAATGAAGAGAATCAACAAGATGATGTTTTGATAATGGGAAGCAGACAGGAAACCAAAGGAATCCTATCTGACACTCAACCAGTCATCAGAGAAAGACATCCTCAAAAGTTCTACTCATTGTAAATGTCACACATACCTCCAAAGGAGAGATGAGACTTTAACATGAGGACTTTGAATCATAGGATGAGAATGGAATGAGAACAAAACCAACCATTACTTGAAGAAATATCTATTTCTAAAGCTCTCTCCTAAAGCCCTAATTTCCTAAGCTACACAAAGCTAACAAAAAGGAAGGGAAAACTCCAATCTAATCCATGATATCTTCCAATGAGATCCATAAGCCCACTATGCAAGGAAGCCCAACTTTGAGTCCATTCCACATCAATCACCAAAATTGAAACACCAAATGAACAACCAACTAGAATATTCTATCAAAAATACCAAAACACATTCTAAAAATCTGATTATTTTTCTATGGGAACATGCATTTGCTAATGATCGATAGTTAAAAAATCAGGACCTAATTCAATCTCTAAGTCCTCCAGTAAAATCCTAAGATGCAAGGTATCATTAAAGATATCCACTAAAAATCACTCCTAAACAACTATACTAAAAGAATTTTTAAAATCATTTAAAAATCATAACAAAAATTACACAACATTATCAACATGCATATAACAACAATCAAAAGGAATTAAAATTTTATCTCATGCTAAAAGTCATCAATGAAATCAATCAAAAGGAAAGACTATGTTATGAACATGTTAAGACTAGCCTAAGTATTAATTCAATCTAAAATACCAAAACTAATTCTAAAATCCTAGGAAAATTTCTAGGGGAATATAAGCATGTTAGGTATCTATAGTAGAAAAACCAGAGCCTAAAATTATGCTTAAAGGCACTAAAGAAATCACACACCAAAAGTGGTCAAAAGGGAAATCAAGTGGGGAAGCCTCTAAAGATCTAGTTCAAAACAGAACCTAAACCTACCTAAAAATTAACCTAAAAATTTCTTGAAGTTACTTAATATGTCTATAACAAACCAGCAAATAATTAAGTCTAAATTCTATACCAAACTCTAGAACAAAAATCGGCAAGAAACTATGCAGCTTTTGACATTTTATTATCCAACTAAAGGAGAAAAACGAAATCAAATTGAAAATTAAACGAAACTAAAATCCAATTGCGCACAAAGATCATAGACATGATAAGGATCATCCAAGAATTTTCTCATATTTTCTAAGCATTTTTTCTATTTTATATGAATTAAAATCAAACAGCACACAAAACAGAATTTTAATGCCATTAAAAAACAACAATCAAATGGTTAAATTAAATCGGAAAACCAACCTATGGATCGGAGATTTGATCCGTTGATCGTTGATCAAGTGAATTTGCAAAGATCCGAACAAGATTATATGGAAAACTTCAAGATCCACAATAATTCTTGCAAGAAGATGAAGATCGAACACTTCGAATCCGAATTGCTCCGAATAAGTGCTTCCAACTTACACACCAATATCCAACTTCAATTTGCACAAAAATTGATTATGAATCTTGATCCGATAATGATGATAAGTGGAGGTTTATGCTCAAGATTCCATTGATTTCAATGAAAAATCAATGGATCCAATGACAAGGAGCTATGGGTAAGGGTTTGGAGAATGAAGAAAATTGAGAGGATTGAGAGAGTGAGAGAATTCTTGAAAATGAAAAATGAAAATTGTGAGGAGTTTTTTTCTTTTGGTTTGGAGTAGATCACTTAAGTACTCCTTAGGCTTGGATCCCAAGGTAAGGTTTGGACTTTGGCTTGTGAAAGTTGGTTTGGAGCTTAATGGTATGATTTTGGGATATGTAGCTTATTCATGAAGTCACAAATTGGAACACCATGAACCAAGCCCCAAATGAAAATTCTAATAATTCCAAAGTGTTTAGAATATCATTTACAATCAAAATGAGTACAAATTTGGCTTGAAATCATTCAATTACCAATTGTTTTGAATTTTCACCTTTTAATTCATTAAAATGGCCTTTATGTGATTTTTCTTCAACCAATGCTTGATATAATCCACATCAATGGACTCTTGATACTTGGCCAAGCTAAAAACATCATTTTGAGCAACTTTCATGTTGAACACAAATCCATTTGAGGCTTGCAAGATGGTGAAATTGACTTATGATTCAAAATGACCTATAATGTCCAAATACCCGAAATACCCTTGACTTGTCAAAGCCATAACTTGAGTTCTACACATCCAATAATGGACTTCTAGTACTCTTTAGAAAGCTAAGAGAATAAGGAACAACATTCATGTTGACCAAAAGTTCATAGGAATCATCCTTCTAGGGAAAAAGTGTCATGCAAGTTGGGTAACTTTCAAGCTCCAAATTCACATGCCTCAGATGACCTGTAACTTGTCTGGCTCATAACTTGAGTTCTATAATCCCTATCAAGGACTTCTAGTACTCAAATTAAATCTAAGATCATTCTATACAACAATCATGTTCGGGTCAAGATGATATGACAATCATATCTTGAGTTAAATAGTCTTGAAGTCAGGGGTCAAACTAGGGGATTTTACACTGTCAAGTCTTAGAAACCCTAGCCTGAAACTTCTCAAACTCTTCAATCATGATGAGTTAACCTTGGAATCATCCTTAGAACATCTCAATGTATCAATCCATGATCACATGGCTCTTGAATTAGGTCTCAACCTTCTTCAAATCATCAGTTGACTTAGGATTGACCCAGTCAAACCCTAGCTGCACCACTCATGGCTGAGCCTTCTTAATCTTGCACAATGACCTGTCTAGGCCTCAAAGTGATATTAAACACTTCTCATGAGATCTCTCAAGACCTCCAGTCCATCCTCATGCCTTCAGAATCATCTGATGGATTTCCACAACTCTCAAGTTAGGAGACACACCTTCTTGGTTTCAACCACTCTTTCTGAGGATCTTTTAACTTCTCTGACATAGATATCAACCCTTGAACACTTGAATAACCTTCTTAGATGGCTTCATAGTCTTATATAGCTCTTGATTGGTAATCATACCTCTTGATCTCCTGCACATATGTCAATGAAATGCAAATGATAATGCTAATGTGAATGAAATGAAACACAAGCTAGGTGAAGAAATGTTGGGCAAATTTTGGGGTGCAACAGCTGCCCCTATTCAAACGGCTTGGACCTGACTGGGTGAGAAGCGAACGGCTCTCAAACAATCAAGGTAAAAGACGGTTGAATACCAACAAACCCAGAAATTTGCCAACTGCACAAGTACACGGTACTCTGATGGGGACAAATCTTCGGAAACTGAAACAATAGCTGCACGAAAAATAGCTGGAGAATTACTGATCTGAATCCCCGTCAGGATGATTCTCTGATTTATCTGATATCATTGCATCCTCAAATCATCAAGGGGTCACTGGTTACACGGTAACAGGCGATCTGCCAGCCGCACAGGTAAACAATACTTGGATTGGTAGGAACATCTTCAAAACTGAGCATGCCAGTTGCCCGACAACTCTGCTGGGGAATTAGTCACACGGTAATTGGTGAAGGGTCAAAGCTCAAATCTCCGTCAGGATGATCATCTGATTTTGCTGTAGATCTTTGTCCTCAAGTCATCAAGGGGTCACCGGTTACACGGTAACTGGTAATGGATGGTTGATCATGTCGTCAGGCATTCTGCGTCATAGCAGAAGAATTCCCTATCGTCGCCTATGGACTCATCATGTCGCTAGGAACGTCGACAACATCTTCGTCGGACTTCATCAGTATGTCAATAAGGGATCACCGGTTACTCGGTAACTGGTGAAGGGCTAATCTCAAATCTCCATCGGGATGATTATCAGATTTCGCTGCAGCTTCTTCCTCGAGTCATTAAGGGATCACTGGTCACTTAGTAACCGGTGATACATAGCTGGTATTGCCGTCAGGAATTCTGCGACACTACGGCAGAAGGATTCCTCGGGACTCATCAGGTCATTAGGAACTTTTTAACAATCGAGTTAATTATGCCGTCGGGCATTCAAAGAAATTTTCGGGCGTCAGCTGGACTTCGCCAGTAAGTCGGAAACAGAATCCTCGGTCAATCATGAACCAATAGGGATATCCAAACTTCTACCATCAGGCACTCCGCGTCAGCTGAGATAACTGCTTGGACATCGCAGTTGGACTTCATCAGTAAGTCTGGGGTTTTGGCACTGCTGCCGGACTTCAATCATCAAGTCTTCAAGGGAAGTTTTAACTTCGCCGTTCAGAAACCTGCTGGGGATGACACATTTCCGCTGGGGATTCTGGAGAACTATCAAGTAATTCTACTTCGGGGATCCAGAAATCATTCTGGGTGAATCATCTCTACTGAGGAAATCAAGAATCATCTTGAACAAACAACTTCGCCGGGGACTTCAAGAATCACCTTGAACCAATAACTCTGCGGGAGATTTCGGGAATCATCATGAGCAAACACTCTGCTGGAGATTCTAAGCATTAACTTGAGCAACCAACCCTGGCGACTTCACTGGGATTTTAAGAATCATCTTAAGCAATAACTTCGATGGGGAATTCAAGAATCATCTTGAGAAATCAACCTCGCCGGGGAATTCAAGAATCATCTTGCGCAAGCAACTTTGCTGGGGAACTCAAGAATCATCTTGAGCAAACCATTCTGCGGAGTAACACCTGCAAAACAAGAATGGTAACGACCTAGCTCATGTTTCATATGCATATGTTTGACTATGGCGCAATGCTCCACACGGTGGAAATGCTACGCATTTAGGGTAAATGCTATGCAATCATGCAGAAAGCTACGACCCCATTAGCAAAATAAATGCTGAAGGGAAAATCCTCCAGTCAAGGAGAAAGAACCACTCCGGTGGAGGAAGGAATCATCCTGCCGAGGAGAAGAAGTCACACAAATCTCAATTGGATTCCGCCTGGGGAAACGAACTTCAGTCGACTGCTGCAGGGGAACAAAGTTCTACAAGAACCTGAACCCGCTCAACTAGGTATTCAAACCACAAAATGTCGAGGGAACGATATCAATCGCAGAAATAAACTGCACGGCCTTCGCGGCAAAGCTTTCCTAGAGATAACGACTCCGGTGGGGAAAAACAGCATCAGCTATTCAACACTCTACTGGAGAGAACCAATCATGGCTTCAACGGCTTCGAAGGACTCGACTCTCTTGGAGAACTGCAAACTCGGATGGGGAGGGTAACCAGACGCTGGAATCAATCCTACTTGCCGGGGAAAATACAACTCTGTGGGGGACTTTCAATTCTGCTGGAGACATCAGTCTGCGCTATCGAGGGTTGAACACTTGTGAATAGTCTCCTTCGAGAAACTGCACACTGACCCAGTGTTGGGGAAATAAACCCAAACCCGTTTGTCAGGGAAAACTTCGATCCTAAACCGTTGGGAATGCACAATCAATCTGTCGGGGATGGCTACACTCTGCCGGGGATATCAATCTCGCCCTGCTGAGGATAATCTTGACCCTACTCTGATAAAGAAAAAAAGTGCAATCTCAACTTGCTGCAACCTCAAAAAGCTGAGGAGAGTCGATCTTAACTGCACATCTCTGCTGAAGAAAATTTCCTGATTTAACAACATCACCCCCTAAGGGCATACAGAACACCAATCATGGAGAATTGAGATCATTCGAGCCTCGTGTCAGGGAACGTGATAGCACATGTCACCGGGAATATCAGGCCAGGTACAGTTAGGCTTTTTCTAGTTTAGGGATAAGTTTATGGTGATAGGGATTTATTTCTAGTTACCGACAAAAGTGGATTTGAAAGGGACATACTAGACGAGAACTAGCATTCGAGGGTAGACTACCAGACGAGAACTGGTGGCAAAAGGGTTTAAGTTGTCAGACGAGAACTGACTTCTAGGTTTTGGATATCGGACGGGAACTGATTTCTGGTTTGCCAGACAAGAACTGGGCTTTAAAACTGTGTTAGCCAAACGAGAACTGGTTAAACAGTGGGTCGAGGAAAAGGTGACCAAACGGGAACTGGTTTAAAAGCTGACACGCACCAGATGAGAACTGGTATTCTGAAAAAAGGTGGATCAGGCAAGAACTGGTTACAAGTTTTCCAGACGAGGTCTGGGCTTTAGAGGTTTACCAGGCGAGAACTGGGCTTTGGAAATGACTTTGGTTACACGGTAAGTAACAAGTTTAGGCTGTAGGATAACAATCCAATGACAGCAAGGCTTTTTCAGAAATGACACGATTCCCTGACACTCAACTCTTGCTGGGGTGAACAAACTCGTTTGAACAACTTGCCCCAGTGCAATTCAACTTTCCCCAATCCGACTCTTGGGAAAATTCATTATGAACAGAAAGCAGCTTGCCATGAGGCGACCTCGAGATGGCTTGCCCAGGTATCTGTACAACGGAAGGATTCATCCTCAACTAACCAACTCTCAGCATGGTTGGTTTCAATATACTTCTGAAGTAGCTTTCCCCTGAACGAGCGTTGAGCGACTTAACATGCCCTGATTGAACACTGGAGGGATCTGCCCTCAAATCACAGGAACTCCGGGTAGTTGCCCCTGAATGTGTCTCGAGAAAATTCACTTCTGATCAACTGCTTCTTGAATAATTTGTCCTATAATCAACCAATACTTCGGGACTTATCCTCAGACTAACTGATTCCAAACTCTCTGGAAGTCAATGCCCCAAATTCACAAGGCTTCGCAGCATACCGTTCTGATCCAGACTACTAACAATTCAGTCCTGATTGACTATTCCCTGTTGGAATTCCTTCATATCACCTACCGACCTGCAATTAAAATTTTCTACTCACGAATGGTAATTTTAATGCAATGTTCATGCAGATTTCGGAAAAAAATGTTGTCACTCATTTACGTGTCATGATAGTGAGTGACGAATGAACCAACAGTTCAAACGTAGTGCTAATTTGATCAGTGAAAAATACAACAAGGATATGATTAGAAAATTATGTAGGAGTCAGGTTACTCAACCTTATCGTAATGCGCTTTCAGAATAAACCCTGCCTCAGTTAGGTCTTTTAAGGGTTGTATCGTGGTCGGGTTCACGGTTCGTGAAACAAGGGATATTAGGCTCAAGTCATGATTCGTACCCACCCCTTCTACGTGATGATCTCCGATCCTAATGTTCAGTTAACCTGGCACAAGCGCTCACCTCTTCAAGGAATGTTAGGAACAATGGTTAAGGAACTTGCAAGGTTTTCAGAGTGACAGATACTCCTATTTTGTTTTCGGTGTCTGTATCCACACGACTTTGTCCTTGTTTGAGGATTTTTCTTGTTGAGATCCTTTCTTTTTATTATTTTGATTCCCTAATTTTTGCCTGGACTGACTCTTGTGAGTTCTTTTTGATTTCTTTTGAAGTCCAGCGGGATGCCCTGGTTTTTGCCTAAGCATTTACTTTCCAGCTTTTCTTTTCTTTTTACTTAGCGGGCTCTCTTTTTTTCTCTTTCTTTTGCTTGGAAGAAGTCGTGTGACACTGGTTGTCTTGCTTGCTCCAAAAGGGTTATAACTGTCTCACTCCTGATTGGTGAGGTTTAACCACTGCAGTTGACGAGGTACGGCCTCTTGAGAGGAATAAACTGTGATTGGTCCTCGAAAGGCAACACTCCTCTATAAGACTTGAACGCTCGGTCAAGCTAACTGACGACTACCCTGCCCCGGGTTAAGATGAGAGGGTTTAAAAGTCCGAAAGAAACTCCTACTTCTCGGCTCGAAGTGGTTGACTAGGGACTAACTCCTTATATCTCTAGTGTTTAGGGGATTTGAAACAATGCCTGTACATCATAGGCGGGGTTTTATCCAAAAGCATATGATCCTCGGTTATGAGTATTCAGTTTCGTCATCCTCCCTCCAATCTTTACTAATCATAGTGATAAAGTGGAGTAAATAAAATGCAAGTGTCAGTGCAATGCAGTAAATGAGCGACAGCGACATGATTAATTCAGAAAAAATGCATAGTCACTTCATCAATATTACCACTCGAAACAAACAATGTTTAACAGCAAGTAGTAACTAACAGAACGGAACTACAAATGCAAATGATAAAAAGTCTGAGGACTGCCAATGCTGAGGATGTCTGCCTATCTGGACCACTGGCTTCTGGAAATAACCCTCTGAATCTGCGAGCTCAGACAGCTGAGAGGTTGTCATGCACAACCAAAACTCCTTCTGGAAAGGAAATGCACCCTTTGTCGATCAACTGTTGCACTTTTGCCTGGAAAGCTTTGCAATCTTCAGTTGAATTCCCCGGGGATCCACCATGATATCCACACTAAGCATGGGGATTGTACCCAGGAGGATAAGGCTCTGGCACGGGCTTAAGAGCTTTGGGTTCCATCAAAGAATTTTGAATCAAATGTGGCAGAATCTGGCTATACGGCACAGGCACCGGATGAGAAGGAGCATTCCTTCGTTCCAAGTTGTTACGAGGTCGGTTCTAATTCTGACGTTGATTTTGATAACCTCGGCCACGGGCTCATGGATTTGCAAGAGGAGCGACATAAGGTTCCCGATGTGGTGCCCTAGGCACAATTGTCTGTCCAGAATAACGAGACACAGAGGATACCGACCGCTGAGATGACGAAGAACCAACAGATTTCACCGATTCATCTTGAGAATACCCAACATCTGTCATGATTGCATTGACCACAATTTCATCTTCAGCTTGAAAGCTACAGAGAGATTCAGTTTCACCAGCCTGACTGCTTGAAACATTCTGAATTCTTCCAGTATTTACACCATACTCGATGCGCTTTCCCACCCTTACCAATTCAGAGAAATTTGGTGCAACTCCAAGCATTCTTTCGAAGTACGGGCTCTGCAAGGAGTTTACGAACATGCCTTTTAAATCTCGGTCTAGAAGCGGTGGTTGCACTCTAGCAGCAAATTCTCTCCATCTCTGAACATACTTCCTGAGAGGTTCATTGTTCCCTTGAGACAATTCTTGCAGCTGCATGCGACTAGGAGCCATGTCCAGGTTATAGTCATACTGTTTCAGAAAAGCATTGGCTAAATCCACCCATGATTGGATCTGATTACTCTCTAACTGCATATACCAACTCAGAGGTGCCCCAATCAGACTGTCCTGAAAGCAGTGAATCATCAACTTGTCTTTGTGCACAAATGAGGTCATTCTTTGGCAGAACATCACCAAATGTTGCTTCGGGCAACTATCTTCTTTGTACTTTTCAAACCTCGGCGCTCTGAACTTCGGAGGTAACACTAGGCCAGAAACCAAACACGTGTCTGCAGCATTGGGGTTAATAGCATCTTTAACTTCCAAGGCTCTGAATCTTTCATCCAACGCACGAAACCTTTTAGCATACACGAGAGCTAATGGGTCTTCAGTCTTTGCTATCGGGACCTCTCTTCGGGAATTTGGCACAGGGAAAACAACACCCTGATAGTCTGAGGTATCAATAGAAGGAGAGTGTTCACTTCGGACAACAAACTGCTCATGTAGATCTCGGTCTTCAACAGAAGGTTGTACAATTCGAGTTGCAGTAAGGTTGTTCACTTGCGGAAAGTCTTCATCAGGCATAGAACCATACAAAGGATTGGACGTCACAGTGAAACCTGACAAGGTATCAACAAACCGGAAGCTGCTCTCTGACATAGCTACCAACAACTTTCAACTGACTTCACTGCTTGATTCTACTCAATCTGCTTCAACCCCTTGGTCGTCTTCTAACAATCAACCCTTGCTCAGACCAAACACCGGAGAATCACCCTCTGAAGCAAAACAAAGGCTGGATAAGAGTTCTGACTAGCTGGAGAATGATATGCGATATGATGCAAAGATGATTATGCAAATGAAATGCAAGATGCAGCAAACACGGGATCACAGCCCCCACAAAGCTCTGATTACTGTTGCGCTGCTGACGGGATAAGTCTGCTCTGACGAGAGAAAACCAAAATACCGGGTAGGCTGGAAGTCAAGTTTCCTGTAAAAACCCTCCCACTCATGGGTATGGACCTAAACTGACACAAGTTCGGCATCCTATACGGTCATCAGCGTCACAGACTTTCAAGAACGATGGTACGATACCCAGAAGGTGTGGCATCATCGTCTCTTGAAGCGGCCTCACTTAGCTGAATCCCAAATGATCGGTTCCCAGAGTCGACAATCCTCAGATCCGACAGCCCCTCGAGTCCAAAGGACCGATAAAAAGTCATCAAAGAGAACCTCGTCTGAGTGTGAATTACATGTGAACTGATGCAAGCAAAGCAAGCACGTCCACCACTAATCCACTCTAATACTATGTATATGCTCTCAAGCCTGGGTCTGGCCTATCACTCATCAGAATGCCCCTCCCACAACAGCACAGATAATCATATCATACTGAAAATAAAGTGCGGGAAGTAAATGCGATAAGTAAATAGAACCCAACAGGTAAACATACAAGCGCTAGGATTGACTCTCGCACAGGGACATTGGATCCCTAGGAAACTATCGCGTCCCCAGCAGAGTCGCCAGCTGCTGGGGATGACCCAGACAGCTAGGAAGAAAATCCAAGGCGAGACTCGCATAGGGAACCATCGCAGTCCCCAGCAGAGTCGCCAGCTGTCGCTACCGCAAAAATAAGGTGCCGACAAAACAGAAGAGTCGCCACCTTTCGTTATTTATCCCTCATAACGGGAAAGGAAACTATCGGAAAAACCTGACGAAAAGGTATAAGACAAGGTCATCACAACCATTGCCTGGGTTCGGGAGTCAGTTACGCAAGGGGAAGGTATTAGCACCCCTCACGTCCATCGTACTCGATGGGATCCACGCTTGTTGTGTTTATCTGACGGGTTGGTTTACTATCTACCTATCAAGGCTGGTCTGAAAAGAAAAGAAAATGACTCGGCAAAGCATCGCACTTTATGCCTACGTATTCTCATTAGAGAATGAGAAATCAGAGTCAACGTAGTTCGACTAACTACGGGTAACGGGGAAGGTGGCTCGCCAATACATCAGTATTGTGCCTACGTACTCTCAACAGGCTTGAGAGATCAGAGCTTACGTAGTTCGGGATAATACGGATTACGGGGATTCAGATTCATCTGTTTTTTCGAGTAGGGTTAACAAACAGTTCCAGCAGTTTGGCGTACGCAGCTCGACCCTCAGAGACTTAAGCTTTACCGTTTGCGGTAGAACTGGGAGTTAACGACACTCTTTTTTTTCCAGAAAAGCTTCCTTTGAATTATGGGCTCACGGGGCAAAAAGGTTTGAAGTTTGTTTTCTGTCTTTTACGAAAGAACTGTTTTTTATGTTGTCTGTAGTTTGTACAGCACTAGAGACTATGACCTGGGAACGAATGCGTCGCATAACGTCCAAGGGACGTATACTAAACATTATAGACGATTGAGAGGAGGCCGCTCAATTATCATTACCCAAGTAGCTTAAGGCTCGTAACGCGCTTATACTAACTTGCCTTTATTACGTTTTTTACTGTTGTTTCAAGATGAGAAGAGAGAGGGACAACTACGGGGAGACTATCAAGTCCTAATGTTGTCATGCCAAGGATTCATCCTATAGTTGAAGTTTGAAACAGGGAACTCCTAGAAGTTATCATGCATAGGTTTCAACCTAAAGTTCTAATCATCACTTCCTTATCAAAGGAAGTGAGATTCCTAGGGGATCATGTCAATGATAAACAATAACAGATAAAGCATCAGCTTTAACAGTAAACAGTAAACGACTGTAAAATGCATGCAATGCAAGTGAGGGAGGAAATGTGTGTGGGGCATCAGCCTCCACAAGCTCGTCTCGACCTCAATCCAGATATGAATAATTGCAGTCATAAAAGAAAAATAAAATGCCATCAAGCAAATCACATACCACATAGGCAAGGGAGCAGGGCTCTATCGAATACCCGCAAGCAAAGCCATACAGTAAAAATACAAGCAGAGGGAGCAACTCAACCTCTAGTGCAATCATGCTCCTAGATTAAC
Source organism: Lathyrus sativus (assembly GCA_963859935.3). Lineage (NCBI taxonomy): Eukaryota > Viridiplantae > Streptophyta > Magnoliopsida > Fabales > Fabaceae > Lathyrus > Lathyrus sativus. Next base: position 546,965,655 of record OZ012737.1, read on the forward strand.
ACAATTTAAACATGAACTTATTCTAATGCATCACACCAATCAATTCACATTAATACAGTTGCACATAAAGAAAACAGACAGTCAAGAAAGCAAATCAATAGCTTCCCCAGCTTCACAGCAAAGCAATCTTCTGACAGCAGTTTAGTCCATAGTCTGTAACTGTTCTTCAAGTCCATCATCTTCAAGAGAATGAAAGGTACTCCATATTCAAGCTTCAATCTTTAATAGGCTCCACCAAGAATGAAGAGAATCAATAAGATGATTGTTTGATAATGGGAAGCAGACAGGAAACCAAAGGAATCCTATCTGACACTCAACCAGTCATCAGAGAAAGGCATCCTCAAAAGTTCTACTCATTGTAAATGTCACACATCCCTCCAAAGGAGATATGAGACTTTAACATGAGGACTTTGAATCATTGGATGAGAATGGAATGGGAACAAAACCAACCATTACTTGAAGAAATATCTATTTATAAAGCTCTCTCCTAAAGCCCTAATTTCCTAAGCTACACAAAGCTAACAAAAAGGAAGGGAAAACTCTAATCCAAGATCCACCAGCCACTTCACATAAGCCTCATCATGTCCATGATATCTTCCAATGAGATCTAGAAGCCCACTATGCAAGGAAGCCCAACTTTGAGTCCATTCCACATCAATCACCAAAATTGAAACACCAAATGAACAACCAACTAGAATATTCTATCAAAAATACCAAAACACATTCTAAAAATCTGATTATTTTTCTATGGGAACATGCATTTTCTAATGATCGATAGTTGAAAAATCAGGACCTAATTCAATCTCTAAGTCCTCCAATAAAATCCTAAGTTGCAAGGTATCATTAAAGAGATCCACTACAAATCACTCCTAAACAACTATACTAATAGCATTTTTAAAATCATTTAAAAATCATAACAAAAATTACACAACATTATCAACATGCATATAACAACAATCAAAAGGAATTAAAAGTTTATCTCTTGCTAAAAGTCATCTATGAAATCAATCAAAAGGAAAGACTAAGTTATGAACATATTAAGACTAGCCTAAGTATTAATTCAATCTAAAATACCAAAACTAATTCTAAAATCCTAGGAAAATTTCTAGGGGAATATAAGCATGTTAGGTCTCTATAGTAGAAAAACCAGAGCCTAAAACTATGCTTAAAGGCACTAAAGAAATCACACACCAAAAGTGGTCAAAAGGGAAATCAAGTGGGGAAGCCTCTAAAGATCTAGTTCAAAACAGAACCTAAAGCTACCTAAAAATTTCTGGGAGTTTCTTAATATGTCTATAACAAACCAACAAAGAATTAAGTCCAAATTCTATACCAAACTCCAGAACAAAAATCGGCAAGAAACTATGCAGTTTTTGACATTTTATTATTCAACTAGAGAAAAACGAAATCAAATTGAAAATTAAACAAAACTAAAATCCAATTGCGCACAAACATCATAGACATGATAAGGATCATCCAAGAATTTTCTCATATTTTTCTAAGCATTTTTTCTATTTTATATGAATTAAAATCAAACAGCACACAAAACAAAATTTTAATGCCATTAAAAAACAACAATCAAATGGTTAAATTAAATCGGAAAACCAACCTACGGATCGGAGATTTGATCCGGTGATCGTTGATCAAGTGAATTTGAAAAGATCTTAACAAGATTATATGGAAAACTTCAAGATCCACAGTAATTCTTGCAAGAAGATGAAGATCGAACACTTCGAATCCGAATTGCTCCGAATAAGTGCTTCCAACTTACACTCCAATATCCAACTTCAATTAGCACAAAAATTGATTATGAATCTTGATCCGATAATGATGATGAGTGGAGGTTTATGCACAAGATTCCATTGATTTCAATGAAAAATCAATGGATCCAATGACAAGGAGCTATGGGTGAGGGTTTGGAGAATGAAGAAAATTGAGAGGATTGAGAGAGTGAGAGAATTCTTGAAAATGAAAAATGAAAATTGTGAGGAGTTTTTTTCTTTTGGTTTGGAGTAGATCACTTAAGTACTCCTTAGGCGGTAGGGTTTGGACTTTGGCTTGTGAAAGTTGGTTTGGAGCTTAATGATATGATTTTGGGATATGTAGCTTATTCATGAAGTCACAAATTGGAACACCATGAACCAAGCCCCAAATGAAAATTCTAATAATGCCAAAGTGTTTAGAATATCATTTCCAATCAAAATGAGTACAAATTTGGCTTGAAATCATTCAATTACCAATTGTTTTGAATTTTCACCTTTTAATTCATTAAAATGGCCTTTATGTGAATTTTCTTCAACCAATGCTTGATATAATCCATATCAATGGACTCTTGATACTTTTCCAAGCTAAAAACATCATTTTGAGAAACTTTCATGTTGAACAAAAATCCATTTGAGGCTTGCAAGATGGTGAAATTGACTTATGATTCAAAATGACCTGTAATGTCCAAATACCCAAAATACCCTTGACTTGTCAAAGCCATAACTTGAGTTCTACACATCCAATCATGGACTTCTAGTACTCTTTAGAAAGCTAAGAGAATAAGGAACAACATTCATGTTGACTAAAAGTTCATAGGAATCATCCTTCTATGGAAAAAGTGTCATGCAAGTTGGGTAACTTTCAAGCTCTAAATACACATGCCTCAGATGACCTGTAACTTGTCTGGCTCATAACTTGAGTTCTATAATCCCTATCAAGGACTTCTAGTACTCAAATTAAAGCTAAGATCATGCTATACAACAATCATGTTGGGGTCAAGATGATATGACAATCATATCTTGAGTTAAATAGTCTTGAAGTCAGGGGTCAAACTAGGGGATTTTACACTGTCAAGTCTTAGAAACCCTAGCATGAAACTTCTCAAACTCTTCAATCATGATGAGTTAACCTTGGAATCATCCTTAGAACATCTCAACGTATCAATCATGATCACATGGCTCTTGAATTATGTCTCAACCTTCTTCAAATCATCAGTTGACTTAGGGTTGACCTAGTCAAACCCTAGCTGCACCACTCATGGCTGAGCCTTCTTAATCTTGCATAATGACCTGTCTAGGCCTCAAAGTGATATTCAAAACTTCTCATGAGCTCTCTCAAGACCTCCAATCCATCCTCATGCCTTCAAAATCATCTGATGGCTTTCCACAACTCTCAAGTTAGGAGACACACCTTCTTGGTTTCAACCACTCTTTCTGAGGATCTTTTAACTTCTCTGACAAAGATATCAACCCTTGAACACTTGAATAACCTTCTTAGTTGGCTTCATAGTCTTATATAGCTCTTGATTGGTAATCATACCTCTTGATCTCCTGCACACATGTCAATGAAATGCAAATGATAATGCTAATGTGAATGAAATGAAACACAAGCTAGGTGAAGAAATGTTGGGCAAATTTTGGGGTGCAACAACTTGCTGCTAGTGTTCCTGAAGTTCCTATTGAAAATATCTCATTTCATTATCCCTCTAGTGTCAACAGGTGGAAATATGTGCATCAGAAGAGGCTGGAATTGGAAAGAGAGTTGGCTTAGAATTCCCTGGAATGTAAGGAGATCATGAATCTTATTCATATAGCTGGCCTAATGAGGATTGTCACTCGGTTTTATAAATGCTATGAAACACTTGTGAAGGAGTTCATAGTAAACCTATCAGAAGACTGTGCTGATAGAAAATCAAATGAGTTTGGAAAAGTTTATGTAAGAGGAAAGTGTGTCACTTTCTCCTCAACTGTCATCAATAAATATCTAGGAAGATCAGATGAAGCTCAAACTGATCTAGCTGCTTCTGACAACAAAGTTTGTCAAGTTATAACTGCCAACCTGGTCAAAAGCTGGCCTTCAAGAGGGAAACTGGTTGCCAGTAAACTGAGTGTGAAGTATGCTATGCTGCATAAGATTGGAGCTGTCAACTGGGTGCCTACAAACCACAAGTCAACTATTGCTACTGTCCTTGGAAAGTTCATCTATGCTGTTGGGACCAAAACAAAGTTTGATTATGGGACCTACATTTTTGATCAAACTATGAAGCATGCAGGTAGCTACAATGTAAAAGGCCCCATTGCATTTCCATCTCTTATCTGTGGGATCATATTGAGTCAGTATCCTAATACCCTAAAGGACAATGACCCTGTGTACAAGAGAGAAAATCCCTTGGCTTTTCATCACAAGCTGTTTCAAGGAACTCATGTTCCTGACATTGTCATGACATCAACTGAGACATCCAAGGGGATCTCAAGAGCAAGGAAAGCTGAGGTCATTGTTATGCTCAAGAATACATGCAAAGAGCTAGAGACACGCAAGCTGAATCTAGAAAAGTTGATCAGGTCTCTTAAGCAGGATGAAGATACTGAGTTTGCTGAAAATAATGAGGAGGAGCATGATGATGGTTCTAGGAAAAGTGATGATCAGAAAGCTGAATCAGAAGAAGCCACTGCCAGTTTTGAGAATGGCACTGATGAAGAAAGTGATAGTGATGATGCTGGCTCTGAGTCTGATGACTAGAGTTCTTAGTTTGTTTGCTCCAAAACAAATTATTTTGTGAACATCTTTTATGTGTTGCTTTGTTGTAATGTTCCTTTAACCTTCTGTGTTTCCAATTGTGTTTGATCAATGCTAATTCATTATTTAGGATCATAATTTTGTGGCTAAAAAGGGGGAGAAGTAGTAGTAGAAACAACAGGTTCAATTGTTTGTGCTTCATAGGTGGGAGATGATATGCTGCTGCTCTGAGTTGATTTGCAGGTGTGCAGGTGTGCTGGAGTTGATCTCTTATGTGTGTGAGCAGGATGATGATCCTGTGTGTTTGATGTTTGATGATCCTGTGTGTTTGATGTTTGCTATTGCAATTATATGTGTGTGTATGTTCCTGGTTGGAACTTAGTAGTATCCTAGCTATTGGTGGAAGTGTGTGTTTCTGCAGGTTGCTTGCAGATGATGTATAGTTGTGCATCAGTTGAGGGGGAGTATCACAGGATGTTGTACCATATGTTGTGACATCTGTAGTCTGAACTAACAGGTGGTATTATGTGTTGTGGAATAGGTGCTTTTCAGGATGTCATCCTAGATGTCTTGACATTCTGTATGATTGTGTGTGTGATGGTAGTACGAGCAAGTCTAGTTGATTGGTAGGATTAGCTATTCTGCCTGATTAGAAGTATGTTGTGAACTTTCCTACTGTATATGATCTCTGATATGGTGATAGATTGTTTTAGCCAAAAATTTTCCAAAGGGGGAGTTTGTAGATGTTCTTGATTGGCTGCATTTTATGGTAAAACATGGTTGTGTGTGTAGATGTCATGATTGATGTCATGACATGCTTATGTAGTGTTCTGCAGGGTATGTTTGGTTAGCTAGAACAAAGTGTATTAGATGTCATACTGAATGTTATGACATCAGGTTGCTGACATCAAGGGCGCGTGTTTGTTTTTCTGGTATAATGCATGAGTGAGTTCAGGCTAGATTTCAGGAAACATTTTAGGGATCCTAGTTATCTCAAGCAAAATGATAGGAAGTGCTGAGCATAACATGAAATGCCTATGACCTAATTAAAAGAACCCTGATTTATGGGAAAGGGGTTTAACTTGGTTAAACCTAACTTCTGCCACTCAGGCCCAAGATCCGTGTGCTGCATATAAATAGATGAGTGACAATCCTGATTGAAGATGGATTGACTTAGAGATTTTAGAGAGTTTGTGAGTGAAGAATTTTGTTTGTTATTCATGTGTGTTTTATGTCTTAGGATTACTTGTGAGCCAAGCAATTATCACCTGGTTGATTGCTTTGGACTAGTGTGTTTGGAGTTGTACTTTGTTTGTGTCACTCTAAGCTTTTAAGCACGAGTGTTGTGTCTCTTGATTGAATCTGTGAAGCAAGATCAATATTTGTTTGAAGTGTGTCTTCATTTTAATCTGTAACTTAAGTGGTTGATATCACTGATGTGATTGAGGGGGAGTGAGTAGGAACTCAGGTCTAGTGTTAGGCTAAAGTTGTATTGGGTAGGTCTTAAGTGAAAAGTGCAAACTGGTAGTTTAGCTCTGAATTAACACTGCTTATAGTGGATTTCCTCTCTGGCTTGGTAACCCCCAGAGTAGGTGTGATTTGCACCGAACTGGGTCAACAATTCCCTGTGTTATTTACTGCTTTCTTTAAGTGTTTTACTGCTTAGCTTAATTGTCTGTTCAGTTGTGGATGTCATAACATCCAGTATAACATCGACTGTCTGTTACTAGAATTTCAAAAATAAATATCCGCTTCTTTGGAACAATCTTCGCTTGTAGGGGCAAACTGAATATCCTCTCAAAAGGAGTCTTGTACAGAAATCAGAATTCGGTATTTCAGGGACGAAAAAAACATCTGTGAACGTCCATTTATTATTCATATATCAAGTAAAACAATATATTTAAAATGGCTTTACACTTGTTCTAGAACTTTGCTATCGAAATAAAAAAAATTATCGCGCAAGTAGTAAAAAAGAGAAATACTTGAAAGAAAAGCGGTTTTATTTATTGAATCGTAGTCAACAAAAAGGCACGACTCCAGTATTACAATGTTGGAAAATAATAATAATGATTACACCAGGGGAATAATAACCCGTTTCTCCCTAAGTTAACTTGAACTTCCTAAGTTCTAAGCAAAATACTTCTTGATAACGTCTACATTTACTGGGCGAGTGATCTGTTCTCCGTCCATGGTTGATAACATCAAAGCACCTCCTGAGAAAACCTTCTTCACTACATATAGACCATCATAGTTCGGAGCCCACTTTCCTCTGGTATCAGTGAGGAATGACTGAATCTTCTAGAGCACAAGGTCGCCTTCCTTGAACTCACAGGGTCGAGCCTTCTTGTCAAACGCCTTCTTCATTCTCTATTGATATAACTGACCATGGTACAATGCCGTCATTCTCTTTTCTTCGATCAGATTCAGTTGATCATATATACTCTGGCACCATTCAGCTTTTGATAGCTTTTCTTCCAACAAAATTCTCATAGAAGGAATCTCAACTTCTATCGGGAGCACAACTTCCATACCGTAAACAAGTGAAAATGGAGTTGCCCCAGTTAACGTGTGTACCGAAGTCCGATATCCATGTAGAGAAAATGGGAGCATCTCATGCCAGTCCTTGTACGTAACAACCATCTTCTGAACTATCTTCTTAATATTCTTGTTGGTAGCTTCAACAACCCCATTCATCTTTGGCCTGTAAGGAGAAGAATTATGATACTCAATCTTGAATTCTTCGCACAGTTCCTTCATCATTCTATTGTTCAAATTGGACCCATTATTTGTAATAATCTTATTGGGTATACCATATATGCAGATGAGCTGATTCTTGATAAATTTAACAACCACATGTCTAGTCACATTAGCATAAGAAACTGCTTCGACCCATTTAGTGAAATAGTCAATCGCCACTAGGATGAATCGGTGTCCATTAGATGCTTTTGGTTCTATCATACCAATCATATCAATGCCCCACATGGAGAACGACCAAGGAGATGAGATAACATTCAGTAAAGTTGGAGGCACATGAATCTTGTCTGCGTAAATCTGACATTTGTGACATTTCTTAGCAAACTTGTAACAGTCGGATTCCATTGTAATCCAATAATAACCAGCTCTAAGGAGTTTCTTAGCCATGGCATGTCCGTTGGCATGAGTGCCAAAATACCCTTCATGAATTTCCGTCATTAACATGTTTTCTTCCCACTTGTCAACACATCTTAGCAAGACCATGTCAAAGTTCCGTTTGTACAACACATCATTACTCAGGAGAAAATTACCAGCCAATCTTCTCAAAGTCTTCTTATCCTTGTTAGAGGCTCCCAATGGATATTCTTGCTTTCGGAGAAATACTTCAATATCATGATACCAAGGTTTACCGTCTTCAACATCTTCAATGGCAAAGATGTAGGCAGGTCTGTCTAAATGTCTCATGTCAATCCGAGGACAATCATTCCAAAAGTTTACCATAATCATGGAGGCCAGGGTTACCAACGCATCTACCATCCTATTCTCATCACGAGGGATATGGTAGAAATCGACTCTATCAAAGAAAGGTAACAGTGTTTTTGCATAATCTATGTATGGAATCAAATTATCTTGGCGAGTCACCCACTCTCATGTGATTTGGTAGATTACCACAATGGAATTGCCAAATACGTCCAAATTCTTGATCCTTAAATCCACTGCCTCTTCAAGGCCCATGATACATGCTTCATACTCGACTTCATTATTGGTACACTTGAATGTTAATTTGGAAGTAAACGGGATATGAGACCCATGAGGAGTCACAATAATTGCACCTATTCCTTTTCCATGAGCGTTGACAGCTCCATCAAAAATTAAACCCCACTGAGAACCTAGTTCAGGTCCTTCGTCCGGTAAAGGCTCCTCACAATCTTTCATTTTCAAATACATCACATCTTCGTCAAGAAAATCATCATTAGCAGAATGGCGGTCCTCAATAGGTTGGTGCGCCAAATGATCGGCTAAAACACTCCCTTTAATAGCTTTCTGAGTGTGGTATTCAATATCATACTCTGATAACAACATCTTCCATCTGGAAATTCTCTCAGTTAATGCAGGCTTCTCAAAGATATACTTGATAGGATCCATCCTGGAAACTAACCAAGTAGTATGACTCAACATATATTGTCGCAGACTTCTGGCGGCCCATGCTAAAGCACAACAAGTCTTCTCAAGCATAGTGTATCTGGTCTCACAATCTGTGAACTTCTTGCTCAAATAATAAGTAACATGCTCTTGTTTCCCCGTTTCATCTTGCTGACCGAGTACACAGCCCATTGAGTCTTCTAACACAGTCAAATAAATGATTAGAGGTCGCCCCTCAACCGGAGGAATTAGAATAGGAAGTTCAAGCAAATACTCCTTGATACTATCAAAAGCCTTTTGACAATCTTCAGTCCAAACATAATCCTGTTCTTTCCTCAAAAGCTTGAAGATAGGTTTACACATAGCAGTCATATTAGATATAAACCAGGAGATGTAAGTCAAGCGTCCCAAAAATCCTCAGACCTGTTTCTTTATAGTAGGAGCTGGCATTTCTTGAATAGCCTTAACTTTATCAAGATCCACTTCAATACCTTTCTGGCTAACAATGAAACCTAAGAGTTTCCCTGATCGCACACCAAACGTACACTTGTTGGGGTTCAAACGAAGCTTGTATTCTCGCAGTCAACCAAATAACTTCAAAAAATGTTTAACATGATCATCCTCGGTCTTGGACTTGGCTATCATATCATCCACATAAACTTCCATTTCCTTATCCATCATATCATGGAACAAAGTAGTCATCACCCTTTGATACGTTGCCCCGGTGTTCTTCAATCCAAACGGTATAACTCTATAACAGAAAATGCCCTAGGGTGTGATGAAAGAAGTCTTCTCTCTATCCTTGGGAGCCATCCTGATCTGATCGTATCCTGAAAATCCATCCATAAAAGAGAAGATCTCATACCTTGCAGTGCTGTCTACCAGTATGTTAATGTGACGCAATGGGAAATCATCTTTTGGACTGGCTTTGTTCAAATCTCTGTAGTCCACACACATACGAACCTTTCTATCCTTCTTCGGAACGGGCACTATGTTGGCTAACCAAAGCGGATACTCGGCAGTGACAAGAAAACCTGCGTCAATCTATTTTTGTACTTCTTCTTTGATCTTCAGAGCCATATCTGGTCGAGTTCTTCTGAGCTTCTGCTTAACCGGCGGACATTCTGGCTTCAAAGGCAAATAGTGCTCAACTATAGTAGTGTCGAGACCAGGCATGTCTTGATATAACCAGACAAACACGTCGACAAATTCTTTAAGCAACTCAATCAACTGTTCTTTCACATCAGACTTGAGCAAAGCTCCAATTTTCACTTCCTTACGGATTTCTTCTGTACCCAGATTAATCACTTCTACAGGCTCCTTATGAGGTTGAATAACTTTATCTTCGTTTTCGAGCAGTCTAGAAATCTCTTCTGGAATATCATCTTCTTCGTCTTCAGCCTCAAACACATGAAATTCAAAGTTCCGTGAAGGAAGTGGGTCATTATTCCTGAGATGTGGTTTGTGCAGCAATCTACGCATGTGATATGGTTTTATTCAGTTTTTATAAAGTGGAAAGTGTGTGTACGCAAGATGCTTACTATTATTATTATTATTATTATTATTATTATTATTATTATTATTATTATTATTATTATTATTATTATTATTATTATTATTATTATTATTATTATTATTATTTTCCAACCGAATAATAAAAAGATAGAAGAACACAAAAATGAAAAAGACAACGTTTTATTAATGATAGCGAAGTCTGAACAATATGCCCAACAAGATCACCTTTGCCTTGGGCAGAGCAAAGACAATTATTAAAAAAAGTAAGCCCATACAACAAATTTTCGCCTTGGGCAGAGCGAAAACTTAAAAAAATGTTTACTTTGATATATGAATAACAGCGGGGACTTCAACCACACCCCAATTCTTAACCACCACTCCTGGCGTTACAAAGTCAGGAACATCTTCATCGGAATCCTCTTCAGTGATAGCATTGACTCCAAAATTGTAATCAAAGTCGTCTGAGACGTACCCCGGGTATTCCATGTAAGGTTCATAGTCTTCATATGGAATGGAGAGGCTTGCAGAGCCATCTGATATGTAGCCTTCAGATTCATCTTCAGACATTGCATTGATGTGAGGAGGATAGATGACTCCTCCGTTGCGGAATATTTCTTTGATCGGTGGAAACTCTTGATTTCTGATGACCTGTTGAGCAGAAATAGTAGTAAAGCCAAGACCTTTCTTGTTCTTATTCTCTGTTAGAAACAACATCTTGCCCCAACCTGCTTGAGAGCCACTGTTCACAACCTGCTGCGCATCCTTGAAGGATGACATAGGTATTCTAGACTTCTGAGTACCATTGTCCACAATATATAAGGCTTGGAACTGTGTCCCAACTTCTTCTTCAGCTTCAACATAAGAAAATGATGATAAGTGGCTCACCATTAAAGCTCGTTCTCTGCAAACTGTAATCGTTTTGCCTTCAAAAGTATACTTCAGCTTCTGATGTAGAGTGGAAGTAACTGCCCCGGCCTCATGTATCCATGGCCTTCCTAACAAACAACTATAGGCGGCGCGAATGTCCATGACCTAAAACGTCATCATAAATATTTATAAACCAATGGTCATTGATAGATCCACTTCACCAATTACCGTCTTTCTAGATCCGTCAAAAGCTTTGACAATGACATGGCTTGGCCTCATCGGCGGTCCCTGATACGACAGCTTTGACAGAGTAGTCCTAGGCATCACATTCAAAGAGGACCCAGTGTCAACCAATACATTAGACAAGGAGTCATTTCCATAATTCACCGAGATGTGCAACGCCATATTATGTTTTCTTCCCTCTTCCGGGAGATCTTCTTCACTGAACTCGAGGTTGTTGCAAGAAGTAATATTATCGAAAATGTTATCAAACTGCTCCATGGTCACGTCTTGTTCAACATATGCTTGCTCCAATACCTTCTGGAGCGCTTCTCTACGGGCTTCAGAACTCATAAGTAACTGTAACACATAAATCTTAGATGGAGTTTGTAGTAGCTGATCTGCAACTTTGTATTCACTTCTCTTGATTAGCTTCAGAAATTCGTCCGGCTTGGACAAGTCAGATCCACTAGATTGCTCTACACTTGAACCCTTTGAAATTGGTTGCTCTGATGAAATGCCTTTATCTTTCGAGGGCGCCGAAGGATAAACTCGACCACTCCTTGTTACTTTGCTAACGTCGGCGATATTAACAACTGAAGGCAAAGTAGGCAAAGGCACCTCCTTTCCGTTTTCCATCATCGTGGCGTTATATCTGTAAGGGACCGTCTTACTAGAAGTGTAAGGGATGGGCCCAGACACATTGATCACCAAAGGAGTTACAACTGGTCTTCTATTATCATAGGTAACTTCGATGCGCTCTACTTCTTTAAAGTGGGGCACTATAACAAAAGCTTCCTCAATCTTTTCACTTGAAATCTTCTGATCACCTTTTTCCAAATAGCCTTGGATCATTTTCACGGAGGACGAACCATGCTGGGGTAACGGATTATCCTGCACGTTAGGATTGGAATCTTTGAAGGATAAGATTACATACTTAACTAGCCTTTGAACATCAGCTTTCAAACCAAAACAACTCTCGATATCATGACCTGGAGCCCCTTGATGATAACGGAAAAACTTGTCAGCTCTATACAAAGGGGGGAGGGATTCTTGGGAACCTCAGGTAGAGCCTTCTTCTGAATATGTCCTTTGTGGATCAAAACCGGGAATAGCTCGGTGTATGACATAGGAATAGGATCAAAGCTTATTCTTCTGTGTACACGGCCCTGATTGTTGAATTGTGGTCGGTTCTGCTGAGGAGATTGCTGATTTTGTTGATGTTGTGGTTGTGGAGCTCTGGGGGATTGTCGATGCTGATACGACTGAGGGAACTGTGGTTAGTATACTGGAGTGTTGAGCACTGGTGTTACCGTGACAACCTGTTGTGATGATGAATACCTTCTTCTAAGTCTTCCCTGTTGTACAACACTTACGTCTTGTTCTTTCTTCTTTACGAAACTACTCCCGTACGTTTTAGCATTGCTGGGGGTACTTCCTTCTTTGGCTAACCTTCCTTCACGGACCCCCTCTTCCAAATGCATACCCATGTTTACCATTTCGGTGAAATCACTGGGCGCACTTGCTACCATCTTCTCATAGAAAAATGAACCGAGATTCTTCAAAAAGATCTTAGTCATTTCCTTATCTTCTAATGGCGGCATAACTTGGGCTGCTAGCTTGCACCAATGCTGAGCATACTCTTAGAAATTCTCTTTGTCCTTCTGAGTTATGGCCCTTAACTGATCACGGTCAGGTGCCATATCTACATTATACTTGTATTGCTTAATGAAGGCTTCACATAGATCATTGAAAGTTCGAACCTTTGCACTGCCTAACCCCATATACCACTTGAGTGCGCACCTGTTAGACTGTCTTGTAAGTAATGAATAAGTAACTGATCATTATCGATTTGCGTGCACATCTTCCGAGCATACATAATAAGATGGCTTTGTGGACAGGTGTTTCCCTTGTATTTCTCAAAATCAGGGACCTTGAACTTCAGAGGAACCTTAACATTCGGAACCAAGCACAAATCAGAAGCACTTTTACCAAACAATTCTTTCCCATGAAGAGCTTTCAATTCCTTCTGAAGTTCAGAGAACTTATCTTGAAACCCATTCATTCTCTCTCTGAATCCAATAGTTTCACTTGGTGACCCATGGAATATTGGCTCATCTAGAACATATGGAGTAGAATTCACATTCGGAGATGGCACAGTCATCATAACAGTAGTTGCAGGAATGGCCTGAACAGTAGTCACAACAGGAACCTCGGAAACAGGTGGACGGTAACCGGGTGGAGTGAAGTGAGGAGGCATCCCCCATGGGAAGCCTGGTGGCATGTTGTAAGTAGGCTCAGTGGTAACGGGCACCACTGGGATCGGTACTGATACAACTTCAGAAATAATAGTCCTTTGAATGTTGTCTTGATTGTTGAGTGCAAATTGATTAGACAGAGCTTCAACCAACCTATTCAACCTTTCCAAGCTTTCTTTCAGAGTGGTAAATTCATCACGGAGCATTCTGTTTTCTTGTTCCAGTTGATCCATTCTTCGGTGTTGACTGGCTCGAGTGATGTACCGGTGATTCAGCTTGTCTGTGAAGATGAGGCAAGAGTGAGAGCCTGGAATGCAAAGGATGATATACTGATGCAAATGCAGATGCAAGAATGAAACTTCAAGAAACTCAAAAGTGTTTTTACCAATACTATAACATAGGATAACTGAAAAACTTATTTTATTACTGAAATTTGAGAAACATTACAAAATGGAAGTACTCCTTCAAGAGTTTTATTACATCAAAACAGAGCAAAAGAAACTTAGAAGTCTACTCCAAAGGTTACTTCTTCGCCTGAAGCTCTTCTATGAGTTGATTGATGCGTTTCTGCAATTTTGCTTTTTCATTGATGAGCCGGTCCACATATTGCTTCCAAGCTATAGTAGTCGGAGGAAGGTCAGCACTGGTGATAGGCCTTGATGAGGTATGAGGGGAAAATAAATCCTCTTGCGCCTTTCTCTTCTTTGCAAATTCTCCTTTTTTGAGCTGCAGCTTCTGAAATTTCTCCTTTTCCAACTTGAGGATGAAGTATTTGTTCTTCCAAGCGTTCTTCAATTTCTCAGCTTCGTCCAAAGCAGTCTTCAGTGTCCCTATTTAACTTGTATCGAGCCAAGCAGGATCCCGAAGGGTCAGCACCATGGGTTCGTGAGAGGAAAAAGGCATCTTGAGTTCGAGAGCTCTTCTCTCACTCAGTGTAGATAACCTTCTGAAACAGTATAATCGGGGTACCCCAATGAGGTCATTCCTTTCTTGTTGATGTGATCCCAAGCTTGTAGTATTCTAACTTTCAGGTATGGGTTCTCTCCTTCTTTGAGAAAGATTCCTTCTAGCAGAGTGTGGTCTGGTACTTCTTTCATAGGGTGTCCTAGTTGTCGGTGGGCCAAGACAGGGTTATAACTCATACATCCCTTAGTCCTAATAAGAGGTACATTTGAGAAGTCTCCACAACTGTTGATCATTCTAATGCCTCCGTACGCAGGGTTATACCATACAATGTCAGAATGGGTAAGAGCCATAACTATTTCCGACCAACAAGGTGCCTCCTTCAATTCCCAGATAGTTGGATACCATGTCAGGCGAGAAATGAACCATTAATAAAGAAGAGTTGTACAGCAGACTATATGCCCCCCTCCTTCAGCATTCCGCAGATGGATCGAATGATAAGTATCGGCTAGTAAAGTAGGAACAGGGTTCTTGAGAATGAAAAGTTTGATTGCATCCATGTCAACAAAATCGCCGATCTTTGGGAACAGGAAAATCCCATAGGCTATGGCTTCGAGTATCGGGACCTCTTTCCTTTAAGCATGGTAAGGGATCTTCTCTATCAAGAAATCGGCTGAAAATCCAAGGACTCCTTCCTTGGTGATTAGGTGGGCTTGAACATCAGCTAAACTGAGGCACGTAGCATTTGCAATCTCCTGGTCACTGGGTGTATCTTCCAATCCAGAAAACAGAGGTCGGGTAGTTACAGTCATTCTCATAAATTGAGAATATTCCTCCAAGGTCGGCATCAGTTGGTAATAAAAAAAAGTGAAACATGGTAGAGGGGATTGTAGAACTAAACAAGTGCATCCAACAACCCATCTATCATCTTGAGTCTGAGAAGCGGGAAGATTCCCCCATATTCATCTGAGAAAGTGCATCGGTTGTCAATTAGACCATCTAATTCTCTTAAGCTTTCGATGTTGGGACTCTGGAAGGTGTACTTCAATGTTTCTCTTCTAAAATCCATTGTTACAATACCTGCAAAGCAAAATTGAGTTTCTTGAAGTGCTAGAGAAAAAATGCAATGCAGAGATGCGAAGACTTCATGGAACTCCAATATTTATGAACATTGTGGCGAAAAGAAAAACGTTTATTATTTTATAACAGATTACAAATAATTATTCCTTAAAAGAGTCTCAAATAAATAGCTAAATAAAAGCTAATAAAGTCCTAAGGAAGCTTCATATTCTGCTCCTGGATCTGCTATTCTAGTTGGGCCTTCTCGAGGATGAGCTTGTCCACAATCAACTTCCAAGGGGTAGACTGAGGGTTGGAGGAAAATAAATCCTCCTGGGCTTTTCTCTTCTTGTAAGAAAGTGATTCTTCATTCTTCGACTGAAGTTGCTTCTGAAGTTCAACATTCTCTTTGACAACCACCTGATATTTATTCTTCCATGCTTCTGACTCCCGTTGTGCTTTTCTCAAAGCGCTCTTCAATTCTTCAGTTTCAGACATGAATGCCAGAACAGGTTCCCTTCTCGGAGGAATAGGATCTTGACGAAGATAAGGCATCTTCAGTTTGATTTCTCTCTCTGACCCAATGAAGATATGGCTCCAAAGACACACAATTAGGTTTTTCCAGACTTTCTTTCCCTTTCTTATGCAAGTGACTCCATGAAACCACAATCTTTTCTTGAAGTTCTTTGACGTCCTTGAAGAAAATACTCTCCATATGAACACTCTTGGGTTGTTCCTTGAACGGATATCCTAACTGTCAACGAGCTAGAACGGGATTGTAGTTGATTCCTCCATTAAAGCCAAGTAAAGGTACGTTAGCAAAGTCTCCACAACTATCGATGATTAACGTCCCATCATACACACGGTTATACCAATCGATATCCGAGTGAGTTAGAGCCATAATCCTTTGTGACCAGCGTCCTTTATCGAGATCCCAAAAAGAAATAGACTTGGGCAAGTGCGAAATAAACCACTTGTATAATAAAGGCACATAGCAGGTGATCATTCCTCCACCATGAAAGTTTCGGAGATGCACATAATGGTAAGTGTTGGCCAATAAAGTTGGCACCGGATTATTCTTCATGAAGATTTTGATGGCGTTAAGATCAATGAATCCTTCTAAACTTGGAAAGAGTAGTACCCCATAAATAAGTAAGGCGAGGATCACCTCAAATGTATTCATGCTCATATGATCAGTATAGTATTGAGCTTTCTTGATTAAGAAGTCCGTAGGTAACCCAAAAGTTCCACCTTTGGTAATCATATTGTCCTTGATATCGGATAACTTCAGATATATGGCTCTAGCAAAGTCTTGCTCCTTAGGGTTCATCTCCAAGAAAGGGAAAGGAGATTCATCCAGAATAGGTAAACCAACCAAATGAGAGAACTCTTCTAAAGTAGGCAAGAACTGATAGTCTGGGAAGGTAAAGCAGTGATAATCCGGATCATAGAACTGTAACAAAGCAGAAAGAAGTTCGTCGTCCACTCGGAGTCTCAACAAAGGTAACAGCTTCCCATACTTGTTTCTGAAGCCTTCTTGATCTTCAACCAAAGCTCCTAACTTCCTTAGGTCATCCAACTTAAGACTCTTAAAATAATATTTCAAAGCATTTTTCCTTTTGTAATCCATAGTGTCCTACAATGTTCATAAATAACGTTGAATTCCATGAAGTCCAATGCAGTATGATGCTTTATGGATGCACAAACATAGGCAAGCATACAGAGATGCACAAAGATAAACAAACAGGAAACCTAGGCTTGAAACGAGCATGGAGCAAAGGGTATACCCATCCCCAAAGGGTGTGGACTAAAGGTTGATTGTACTTGTAGAACAAGGTTCTAAAAAGGTGCCCAAAATCATTAGTCCATCCTTTGGATATTATCAATTTCCCGACTGACTCGGTGGTTAATAATATTCTCGAGAGAACCTCTTTTGAGTGTAGCATTGCGTATCAACTATTTCGGGTCTACTCCCTCATAGTCATCGCACTACGTCATAGAAAAGGCCAAAGTGGGGTTAAAGGTAACTACGGTCCCCAGTATCACAGGCTTCACAGTCGAAAATAGTGAATGTTTTCACGACTACTCGTTCAAGAGTACCATTTTCGAGAGGGCCTCAACTGATTGGTGATTCTCAAGTCAACTTGATCGAGACTCACTCCCTATAAGCCCCGTCGAATATATCACCTTCCTATCATAAGCACACTCAAGTCCGGGTGTAGGACTTATCTCACCATTCAAAGGTACCAGCCCGAAGCATAAATAAGAGCAATTATACAAATAAGAAGATATATATATATATATATATATATATATATATATATATATATATATATATATATATATATATATATATATATATATATATATATATATATATATATATATATATATATATATATATATATATATATAATAAACAAGCAGAATCAAACAAGTTAGGGAAATCCACAAGAAGTAATCCCTTGTGAAGTCGCCATCTCTGTCGCGGTGAGAATTGGATGTCAAATTATTAATTAATTTGAATCTTAATTTATTAGTTCACCACCGGTCTTTAATTTTTCCAAAGGAAGGGAAAAAGACCGAATTAACCACAATGCAATGCAAATACAAAAGTTAGAGAGTTTAGGTTCGGGGGTTGGTTAAACTTAGGGAAGGTGCTAGCATCCTAAGTTTCTGTAGTCCTCTACAGGAACCTCTTGTTTTATGTGTTTATTGCTGAGGGTTATATGCTTAAGGGTGAAAGATCTAGTGGTTTATTTCTAAGTATACTCGCCAAGATGTTGCATCTTATGCCTACATATCTTGACGGGAATGGAATCAGAGTATTTGTAGTTCTCCTAAAAGGGATTGAGGAACCATTAACTATTGGTCAAAGTTCCAAAGGGATAAGATTTTGTTGATTGATTGATTCTAGGAGAAAAGACGAGTTGTCATCTTAAGGTAGAACACTCGACTTAACCACCACAACTAGTAGGAGATGGTCTTTGCATCGTCTTAAGAGAAGGGCTCAAACACTCGAATTTATCGACGAGTATGCCATTATCTCTCTTAAGTGGAAAAGATCATATATCTCTTGATAATATTGTTATGGGGCAGGAGATTTATATCTTGATTCTCAAGATGAATAACGTCTAATTCTCTTGTAGGGAGAAATAGTTTGATTTGAGTTGAAATCGGTTTATCTAAGTTGTAAAAGAAAAAAGGTCCTCCTTATGGGGTAAGATCTAAACTTAAACTGATCAACTTGAAAAGGATCAAAGATCAAGTGGGGAATAATGATGCATATGAGGTACAATACGCACAACTTGTTAAATCATGCGTAGGTTCTTCCTTTGGACATACAATGCGAGAACAATAAATAACGATAAAAATAAGATCCAAACAATAGATATAGAATGCTAAAATCAGACAAACATGGGGTCGCGAATATTAGATCGGTGCTTAGACGGATAGAAACGGGAGCGCGTGTTGATTAAGTTATGCGAGTTGATTTTAAGAAAAAAGTTACTAGTTTGATTAGTTTTAGTAAAAAAAAATAAGATTATGAATTAATTAGATTTTGAATAGAAATGAATTAAAATAAATATAGGTTTTGAGAAAAAAAGTTTTTATTAAATAAAATGGGTTTTTTGTTATTATCATAAAAGATAAAAGTTAATTTAAATTATAAAAAAAAGTTTGTTTATTATTATTTGTTTAAAATTTATTTTAAATATGAAATGGATTTTATTATAATATGAACAAATTATATTATTAAGAAAAGGGTTATTAAAATTGAGGAATAAATTAAAGTGAATAAATGATTATTGAATAAATTGATATATTAAAGAAAAAAGGTTAATTAATAAAATAAATAAACTACTAAAATTAAAAAGGTTATTTAAAATAAGGTTCATTAGTTGTTTAATTAAAAGAGGGACTGATTTAAAAGGTTAATTACCTGGTTAGTTAATTAAATTAGAAAATGATAATTTTTAGATTAGTTAAAAAAACAGATTAATGAAATAATTAATTAGGGCTAATGAGAGGTTAGTGGTTGATTAATGGTTTAAGAGGTGGTTAATGAAGGGCTAAGGGATGGCGTGTGATCTCGTGTGTACAGGTGCATGTGGTTCACCGTAAGGAGTCAACATGGATTGCATGATGAGTTCAGCTGGAGAACGGACGACTATGGTAGTGAGGGTGCAAAGTGATTCATGTGGGTCGCACGCATAGGATTACAACATATAAAAACAAAAATTAAAAAAAGCTAAAACTAAACCCCCTATTTCTCCCATCTCTCATCACTCTCTCTCCCCAAATTCTTCACGGCTTTCTCTTCTCTCTCTCCACTGCGACCTTCTCTTCTTTCTCTACTCGAATCCTTCTCTTTCTTCTTGCATGTCTATTTTCTTCCTCTCACCTGTAAACGAAAACCAAATCAATAAAAAAAGATGTTAAAAAGCTTACGGTTAGGGATTTGTTGAGGTTGGAGACAGTGGGTTTCACAGAGTTTTGCGATCTAGTTTGTTTGTGGTTGCGATCTGGCGGTTTTGTGAACTTGAAAACGATTTGCGTTTTTTTTATGGCTTGTAGGTTTGAAGCTTTGCGACTAAGGGCTTGCAAATAGTTTTGCCAAGATGGTTTTGTTCCGGGTTTTTTACGGCGATGATGAGTGAACTTTTTTTCTCCCTGAGCCTTCGAGTTCTCTTCGTATTTATATACGGATCTGAAAGGTTTGCAATAAAGTTTCTCTTAAGAATTTCCTCTTCCGTTTTGATTTGATCTGATGTGGATTTGGAAATATTTCAAAAAATCTTAAAAACTTTTCCCTTTTCGTATCTTGATGACCGATATTGTTTTTGGAAGGTTTAAAAAAACATTAATCTTCTCCTATTTCGCTTTGGATTTGTCTGATTTCTTTTGAAAAACAGATTTGTTCACTTTGGGAAACTTTTCATCTTTGTTATTTTTTGATGATGATGAAGTTCGAATATTCTTGATATTGATGATGCCGTTGGACTTCCGGATTTGGTTCCATTATGGAATATCCCATTCTTTATAATTTTGGCTGCTGACGTGGTATCCGTCTTGGATTTTGATGACTTGGCAATGTTTCCACTCTTTTTGGATCTGCGGTTGATGCTATTTCGGACCTGGATCTTTTTTGGGAATATTCCATTTTTATGATTTTGGCTGCTTTTGGAAAGTCATCTACTTGGCTTGCTGGAAAAAGCGTGTCCCTTCCTTGATCTTCTTACTGCGAAAATTACTTTTAATTAAAAAGAAACAGACATTGCCTTGATTTCTTGTGCTTGATGCTTTTGAAAAAGGTTGCACTTGGTGATGATGACATAGTCTGAACCATTAAAAAAAAGTCGCTACTGCTCTGTCCATTTTCTCGGAAGCTGGTGGCAATTCTAAATTGTTGCCCTTCCGTCTTTTGGCCCGATGATGATGCTTTTCTGAGGGTCGTAAGCAAAACCAAAATCCTCTTCTTTCGAAATACTTGTACTAATTATGTTTCCATTGTTTTGTACGTACAGTAGATGATGGAGATGAAGACGAAAGCTTGAAGGCCCTTGAATTTTAGAAGTCTTAGGATAGTCCTTAAGATTTAGTTAGAAACTTCTTGATGTAATCCAAAAAATCTTGTAACCAAAAATAGTAACTTGTAACCTATGTATCTTGTAAATAAAATGTAAGCTCATTTGATTATAATAAAGATCTATCTTGTAATAAAGAAAAAATCTTGATTATGAACTTAAAATCAAAGCACACGGTTGAACTAAAAGAACTTGAATGCTTGCAACCCAAAAGTCCTCTTCGCGTCTTAAGAAATTTTAATAAAATGAAAACCACCTGGTCAAATCTTGAAATCAAACCCAACACGCCTGAAGCACCACATTTCCACTGTGATCTTGATTTGCAAATTAACGCAGCTTGAAAATGGTAATCGGAACACTTCAAATAAATAGAACCCCATCCTCTGGCGTAAGGACCAAAAAATAACACTGCCACATTTTGGAAGATCACAAAATCCAAAGTATAAACAATTATGCTATTTTTAGAAATAGTTCCCTTGTGACCTTGTGGGACTCTTGATAAATCAGTGCTCCCTCTAGAAATGACCCAGAGATAGCCTGAGGCGCTTAAAATTGGGAGAAACAGTATCACTAATCTTGACATAATTGCACAAACTTGTTAGTCGCAATAAACATAAATACGAAATCATAAAAACAACGCACAAAGAGGTGGGATCTTAAAGTCAAAAATTAAGGTGTGACAGTTCCATAACCCAAGTGTTACATATCAGAGCAGACGCCAAACTAAAAGAATAAACGAAAGACTTCATCTACCACTCACATCTGAGCTCCTACTGCGGATTATCTGCACATTACCCACATGGAGGCAATATTCAAACAGGAGGGGTGAGATATCATGATAATATAAAGAAAAGCATGAGAAACAGTATGCATTAGGTTAACACATGCATTATCACCCATTCTACCACACAGCACACCCAACACCAACACTAAGTTATCCAAACATAAAGATAACACAACAACAATTCAGCTAAATATCTCATATTAATCAACTAACAACATTAACACCAACACTAAGTTATCCAAGCATAAAAATAACACAACAAAAATTCAGCTAAACATCTCATATTAATCAACCAACAACATCATCACTAATTATGCACCAACCAACATGGAAATCACATGATAACAAAATCCAATTAATCACAACAATATCACATATTAGAAACATAGCGACATAGTTAATATATAATGCAATGAGACTCACAACCAGACTCAATGCATATGCATGTGGTACCAATTTTTATGAACACTCAGGTTCACCGTTTTGATCCCCACCTCCTAGGATCAGAACCACTCACGAATCTGTCACCTTCACAATCAGCTACCGATCAATCCACACAATGGGATTTTAGGCTCCTCAACAACGAACCATTGTCCATAAATGTATGCAATGCGATTATTTAGGCATACAACAATGACAACATCATCATGCACAATAACCCACCACCATGGTTATTATACACCGCCCAAATTGGCCAACAGGCATAAAATATAGTTAATACAACATATATATGTTTTATGCAATGACAACAACTACAAATAATCACATAGCATGTATACACATTAAACATTCACATCATCAATTTCACTCATCATAGAAACTTCACCAACATCAACATCATAGCAACATCACCAACATCAACATCATATCAACATCACCAACATCAACATCATAGCAACATCACCAACATCAACATCCTAGCAACATCATCGTAACATTATCAATATAATATCATAATCATACTTCATCATAACATATCCTATTACTCATCATTCACAATAATCAACAACCGACAATAATAGTAATAACTTTACATTTTCACAACTGTATACACTCAATCATGTTACTTCATTATAATTCCATGATTCGCTAATCGAGCATACAAACCTTTAAAAAAATCCATATAATAGAAACCTAAATATTAATAAAAACAATTAACCAATAATTTTCATGTTATAGCCCTATGCGTTAGCTTTCTAACGCTTTGAACGATGCCTCAAACGGACTTACGGATCAAACGTTATGATCGAAACGATTTCGAGTTACAAAACCAGAGAGCTACTACGACCACCTGTAGCATGGGCTACGGCTCGTAGCACTCCTAAGAAAAAATTCACATTTTTTACATGCCCATGATGCCCTAGTCCAGAGGGCTTCTACAGGTACCTGTGGTAGCTGCTATGGCCCGTAGCAGGGCCTAGAAAACCCTTTTTTGTGCGATTTCTCTTGTTTCTCAGCCTTGCAACACACCCCAAACCCCATGTTTTGACCTCCAACAACCCCAAAATACAACATAACATATAGAGCATCATTCAAGGGAGTTAAACACATATTATTCATCAATTCCTTCACAACATTCATAGCATTATTGAGAAAAACACACAATTTATCAGCAAAGATAGATCAAAGTTCATAGCATAGGAAAACACAACAATCCAACAATGCAAAAACCTAAACCCTTACCCATTATTCATCGTACAATCCCTTAAAGAATCAGAACCCCGCCCTTACCTTAGAGTTCTTGGAACAACGCTTCTTTTACCTCAACAATGGTTATTCTCTTCCCTTTTTCCCTAACTCTACTCTTCTCCACTTCCTCTCCAAAACACATATTGGCATTTTTATTCCCAAATCCTTCTTATTATATTATTATTTTTTTTATTATTATTATTATTATTATTTTCCAAATAAATAAAAACAAATAATACTAATAATACTAATTATCTAATTCGAATAATATTCACCTACTATTATCCAAATAAATAATTACTAACTAATATTACTAATTAGTTACTAACCACGTGATCCATCTCTATGCAATTGGTCACACACCCCGACCATTTTCTCAAGGTCTAGTTTTAAAGTTACTACCACACACCAAGGGTACCCCAAACACAAAAAAACACACATAACCACATACATATACCCAACGTCCGATAATTTCAATAAATTAAAATAAAACGGGTCAGTACAACTCTCCCCCACTTAGAATATTTTCATCCTCGAACGTTACTTGATGCGAACAACTCAAGATACGCCTCATGCATCCTGCTCTCCAACTCCCAAGCACCTCCTTGTTAAAGAACATAAGTCCCCAACAAATCCTCCAAAGACTGTATAGTCATTTGCGTCTGACCATCTGTCTATGGATGATAAGCTGAACTCAACCTCAACTTCAAACCCAAAGCCTCTTGCAAACTATCGCAAAATCTGGAAGTGAACCTTATATCTCTATCTGACACAATATTCAATGAAACTCCATGTAGCATCACAATCACACAAATATAAATCTCTGCCATCTTCTGCAAGGAAAAACTGATGTTAATTGGAATAAAATGCGCCGATTTCGTCAGTCTATCAACAACCACCCAAATGGCATCATATGCCCTCTTTGAGTATTCAACAACCCAGTCACAAAATACATAGAAATTTTATCCCATTTCCACTCTAGAATATCCAACGGTTGCATCAAACCAGCAAGTTTCTGATGTTCCACTTCCGACATCTGACAAGTCAAGTAAGCATACACAAATTGAGCCACATCACGCTTCAATCCAGGTCACCAAAATATCTTCTTCAGATCTTGATACATCTTTGTAGCTCCTGGATGAATATTCAAGCTACTTCTAAGACTTTCTTCCAGAATCATCTTTTTCAATTCAGAATCATCGGGAATACAGATTCTATCACAGAATCTCAACATACCTTGCTCATCCACTTTGAATTCATTATCCTCAGTCTGATTACTTCCAATCATCAAGTCCACTAACTTCACATCCAACTTCTGAATCTCCCTAATATTATTAAGAAAATCATTGTTGATCTTCAGTATACCCAACATCACACTCTGCGGTGTCATCTCACAGACCAAGCTCGAGTCTCTGAACTGCTCAATCAATTCCAACTCTCTAACCATCATAGCAGACATATGCAGGGACTTTCGACTTAACATATCAGCCACGACATTACTATTACCGGGATGATAATTCAAACCATAATCTTTCAAAAATTCCAACATTCTCCTCTGCATCATATTCAACTCTTTCTGATCAAATAGATACTTCAAGCTCTTATGATCACTATAAACCTCAAATCTTGAGCCATAGAGATAATGTCTACAAATCTTCAACACAAAAACCACTGCAGTCAACTCTATATCATGAGTAGGATAATTCCTTTCATAAAATCTCAGTTATCGCGAAGCATAAGCCACAACCTTTCCATATTGCATCAACACACCACCTAAACCCATCAAGGACGCATCACAATACACCACAACTGGTCCATTCGGTTCAAGTAGAATCAAAACTGGAGTTGTAGTCAACCTCTTCTTCAGCTTAATGAAACTCTTCTCACAGTGAATATCACACATAAAAGCTTTACCTTTGCAAGTCAACTAAGTCAACAGAAGTGCCAACTTAGAAAAGCCTTCAATAAACCTACGGTAATAACCAGCTAAGCTTAAAAAGTTTCTAATCCCAATCACCGACTTTGAAGTCTCCCATTGTAGAACTGCATCTACCTTAGATGGATCCACAAAAATACCATCGCCTAAAATAACATGACCAAGAAAACTCACCTCTTTCAACCAGAATTCACACTTTGACAATTTAGCATAAAGCTTCTTCTCTTTCAACACTTGCAACACAATCCGCAAATGTTCAGCATGTTCCTCTTCTTACTTAGAATATATCAAAATGTCATCAATCAAGACCACCACAAATTGATCCATGTAAGTATGAAAGATTCGATTCATATACTCCATGAATACACCAGGTGCATTAGAAACTCTAAGTGACATCACTAAATACTCATAATGTCCATACTGAATACTCAAAGTCGTCTTCTGAATATCCTCATCCTTCACTATAACTTGATGATAACCCGACCTCAAGTCATGTTTACTAAACTCGGGAGCACCCACCAAATGATCCATCAAGTCATCTATTCTTGGAAGTGGATACTTATTATTAATCGTCACTTTATTCAACGGTCTGTAATCCACACACAACCTCATACTACCATCCTTATTTTTACCAACAACATCGGAGCTCCCCAAGGTGGAACACTTGGTCTCACAAATTCCTTTTCCATCAACTCTTCTAATTGTTTCTTCAACTATATTAACTCTAATGTCGACATCCTGCATGGTGCCAAAGAAACAGGTCTGGTACCAGGTGTAACACGGTGGGAGAACTGACTTTAAACAATGTTGCGGATAGCAAGAGTCGCCACCGACTTTTATTTTATCCATAAGGAAAGGTTATAAAAGAACAGGAAAGACCTTAGAGAATATTTTGGGTCCGGGGGGTAGGTTATGAAAAGGGAAGGTGTTAGCACCCTTTTCATCCATGGTTATCCATGGGCTCTTAGGTACTTAAGCTCACTTTTGAATTGTTTTGAAAGTGTAGTGTGTGAATAGAAAATTTTCAGAATAGTTAATAAATAATCCATGTAAGGATGTGTTAAGAACTTGTTTGAAAACTTGTTGAAAATTTGTTTAAGTGTGAAACAGTTTTGAAGTGAGCAAGCACCTAGGAGTAACCTACCCTAATGTTTAAAGGTCTTTCTTATTCTTTATTCTTTCCTTTAGTAAGACTATCCCTACTATAATGGAGTAGGTAGTCCTTACTTTGGATGTTAAGGGACATGTGAGGGACAATTGGATTTTTGAAGGCCATTGTGGGGTGTAATAAGCAAACTAGAGGGACTATCATCATTTTTCGAAAGGGACTCGATTCGTAAAGGCAACCATAAGGGACTTTGATGATTTTCTTTTTGAGGGACTTGCTTTATACACCCCACTTAACCAATATTCATAGGCAACTTGAGGGATATCCTTAAGAAGTGAGACGGCGATTAAAATCGACTTACGTGTGTGAAATGTTTAATTTAATTATCTTATATTAAAATGATCTAATTTATTTTTTTAAATATCATACATATTGGCACTCCCTAATTACTAACCATAATGATAATAATAATTAAATGATTACAATTTACATCTAAGAGGCAATTACAAAATTATAATAAATAAAATAAATAGTAAAATATGATCAAAATAAATATAATAAAAAAAATAACAAATAAGTAAATAAAATATTGGGGTTAGTAAATAATAAGAAAAATTAAATAAGGTTAGTATAAATATAAAGTTAGTGAAAATAATTAGTTGAAACAATAATAATGAGAAAAATAGACAAAGTTAGAAAAAATAATAAGATAGAAATTTCAAAATAATAATAAGCAACAAAATATGATTAGCAATAATAATTAATTAATAACGTGATTAAACATAAGATTTAATTTTTATTTAGAAACATAAATGATTAAATAATTACTATAATATAAAGTTCTAAGTATCATAAGATTTGATTTTTATTTAGAAACATAAATGATTAAATAATTACTATAATATAAAGTTCTAAATATAACATAATTATAAATTTCTTAATCATTTACAAAAATTTAATTATCTCTAATTATATATTAACAATTATTAAGAAAAATATTTACACATTATGATGAAAACAAATTTTAACTAATCAATAATCACATTCACCAAAATTTTACATTAAGTGTTTATAAGGTTTAATTTTATTTACAAAAATTTACAAGAATTATAATAAATATATACATAGAATCATATAGAAAATTAAAATTAGGTTTTCATATTAATTTGGAAAAAAGATGTTAATGTCATTTATTTTAAAAAAACAGATTTTTATATTACAACAAATTTTAATAAATTAATGATAACAATAATAATAACAATGATAATAATAATAATAATAATAATAATAATAATAATAATAATAATAATAATAATAATAATAATAATAATAAAGCAATAATGAATTTTAAATGTGCCAAATAACCCAACAATGTTGCTAACGCAGAAATGCGCTCATCGCAACCAGATCGAACTAACACAAATGTCACGCGTCATGCACACAAATGTGCAAACATCGTATCGACATAATTCGATCAAAAATCTTATATATATAAACTCTAACAATTTAAAAATTATATATATATAAACGTAACAGTAATAGATAAAGAAAAAGAAATAACGGTAATAGATGAAGAAAAAGAAATAACGGTAAAAGATGAAGAAAAAGAAACAACAGTAATAGATGAAGGAAAAGAAATAACGGTAAACGATGAAGAAAAAGAAACAATAGTAATGGATGAAGAAGAAAACTAAATAACGGCAAACGGCACTCACTCCTCTTAGGTTTTTTTCATTCTCCCCCTCTTTTCCAACAAGGCAACACATATATATATATATAGGGAACAAATTAGGGTTAACACCAAATTGTCAATAATGTCCCTAAAGCCCATTTTAAAGCCCAAACTAAATAATTAGTTAAGAAAAAATAAAATTTAAATAATTTAAAATAATAAACTTAAAATAAAAACTAATAATCCTATTGATTCCTAAAATAAAAAATATTATAAAAAGAACAAAAAATTTTTTCAATATTTTTTTATTTTATGATTTTTTGGATATTTTTATGAATAATTTAGAAAAAAGTGAAAAAAATAATATTTTAAAAAATGATTTAATTAAAATACGAAAATAATAATTAAATAATAATAAAAAACTATTTTTGTTATTTTTTTTAATGAAAGATAGAAAAATTTAGAGTAAAAATAATAAAAACAACAAAAAGTGCCAAAGGTGAGATTCGAACTCTCAACCTCTCACACTCATAACTCCTTACACATGTCCTCCTACCAATTGTGCCATTTTTACTTTTTAGAAAAAAAGTGCATGCCATATGATATTTACCTGCAAAAAGTCAAACGACTACACAAATTTGTTAGTAATTGATTAAATGCAATGAAATGCGACGACAAATCTTAGGGCAAAATTTGAGGTATTACAGTTATTATGATAATATTTCTCACCCAACCTCTCTTTGATGTTGGCAAAAAAAATCATGAAGTTTGACTTTGGTTTGACCACAGTTGACCTCAGTTTGACCTTTTAACTGCATTGACTGCTTTTGACTTATCTGATCATCTGACTGAGCAAACTTTTGAGAAAAGTCTTGAAACTTGACATGGGGGTTCTTATACACATATAAGATGTTATGAAGCTCACTTGAAGTCTTGGAAGTCCATTTAGCCTGATTAAAGTCAAAACCCTAGTTTTGGATGCACTGCTTAGGAGGTGCATTGTCTGAGGGAATTGTCAACTCTTCTGACCAATTATGAATTTTGTGAACCTTGTGAACCTTCTTGGAACACAAAGTCTTGTATTGTGAGGGCAAATTTTGGGGTGCAACAGCTGCCCCTGTTCAATTTTCTGAAACCTGAGGGGTTAGATTGGTATATTTGCCAGTCGTAACCTGGAAGGTTGAAGGGGATTGAACACAAAAGCCCAAAAATTTGCACTCACCAGTGCATGGAGTGATATTGATGGTTGGTTGAACATGATTGAGTGGACTTAAAGATGCCACTAGGGGAAAGTTCTTCAGTAGTATAATGAGAGCTGTCAGGAGTCTGGAGTAATACTGATGTAACAGCATGTCTTCATGAGGATAGAGCGATCAATAATGATAACCCTAAAGCAGTCTTGAAGTGATAAATCGGACCTCAGGAGGATAGAGCAATCAATAGCTCTAAAGCAGTCTTGAAGTAATGATTTCAGGAGGATAGAGCAATGAATAGCTCTAAAGCAGTCTTGAAATAATAACGTGATATGTCTTCAGGAGGATAGAGCAATCAATAGCTCTAAAGCAGTCTTGAAGTAATGATTTCAGGAGGATAGAGCAATGAATAGCTCTAAAGCAGTCTTGAAATAATAATGTAATTTCAGGAGGATAGAGCAATGAATACTCTAAAGCAGTCTTGAAGTAATGATTTCAGGAGGATAGAGCAATGAATAGCTCTAAAGCAGTCTTGAAATAATAACGTGATATGTCTTCAGGAGGATAGAGCAATCAATAGCTCTAAAGCAGTCTTGAAGTAATGATTTCAGGAGGATAGAGCAATGAATAGCTCTAAAGCAGTCTTGAAATAATAATGTAATTTCAGGAGGATAGAGCAATGAATACTCTAAAGCAGTCTTGAAGTAATGATTTCAGGAGGATAGAGCAATGAATAGCTCTAAAGCAG
Organism: Lathyrus sativus; assembly: GCA_963859935.3. Lineage (NCBI taxonomy): Eukaryota > Viridiplantae > Streptophyta > Magnoliopsida > Fabales > Fabaceae > Lathyrus > Lathyrus sativus. Next base: position 546,995,810 of record OZ012737.1, read on the forward strand.
TCTTGAAATAATAATGTGATATGTCTTCAGGAGGATAGAGCAATCAATAGCTCTAAAGCAGTCTTGAAGTAATGATTTCAGGAGGATAGAGCAATGAATAGCTCTAAAGCAGTCTTGAAATAATAATGTAATTTCAGGAGGATAGAGCAATGAATACTCTAAAGCAGTCTTGAAGTAATGATTTCAGGAGGATAGAGCAATGAATAGCTCTAAAGCAGTCTTGAAATAATAACGTGATATGTCTTCAGGAGGATAGAGCAATCAATAGCTCTAAAGCAGTCTTGAAGTAATGATTTCAGGAGGATAGAGCAATGAATAGCTCTAAAGCAGTCTTGAAATAATAATGTAATTTCAGGAGGATAGAGCAATGAATACTCTAAAGCAGTCTTGAAGTAATGATTTCAGGAGGATAGAGCAATGAATAGCTCTAAATCAGTCTTGAAATAATAACGTGATATGTCTTCAGGAGGATAGAGCAATCAATAGCTCTAAAGCAGTCTTGAAGTAATGATTTCAGGAGGATAGAGCAATGAATAGCTCTAAAGCAGTCTTGAAGTAGTAATATGACCTCATGAGGATAGAGCAATGAATAGCTCTAAAGCAGTCTTGAAGTAATAGGATGATTTCAGGAGGATAGAGCAATCAGCAACTCTAAAGCAGTCTTGAAATAATAATATGATATGTCTTCAGGAGGATAGAGCAATCAATAGCTCTAAAGCAGTCTTGAAGTAATGATTTCAGGAGGATAGAGCAATGGATAGCTCTAAAGCAGTCTTGAAATAATAATGTAATTTCAGGAGGATAGAGCAATGGATAACTCTAAAGCAGTCTTGAAATAATAATGTGATATGTCTTCAGGAGGATAGAGCAATCAATAGCTCTAAAGCAGTCTTGAAGTAATTCTTAAAATAATAATGTAATTTCAGGAGGATAGAGCAATGGATAACTCTAAAGCAGTCTTGAAATAATTAGATGGCTTCAGGAGGATAGAGCAATCAATAGCTCTAAAGCAGTCTTGAAGTAGTAATATGACCTCATGAGGATAGAGCAATGAATAGCTCTAAAGCAGTCTTGAAGTAATAGGATGATTTCAGGAGGATAGAGCAATCAGTAGCTCTAAAGCAGTCTTGAAATAATAATGTGATATGTCTTCAGGAGGATAGAGCAATCAATAGCTCTAAAGCAGTCTTGAAGTAATTCTTGAAATAATAATGTAATTTCAGGAGGATAGAGCAATGGATAACTCTAAAGCAGTCTTGAAATAATTAGATGGCTTCAGGAGGATAGAGCAATCAATAGCTCTAAAGCAGTCTTGAAGTAGTAATATGACCTCATGAGGATAGAGCAATGAATAGCTCTAAAGCAGTCTTGAAGTAATAGGATGATTTCAGGAGGATAGAGCAATCAGTAGCTCTAAAGCAGTCTTGAAGTCATGAGAGGCTATCAGGAGAATAAAATAACCCTGAGGTTACAATAAAGCAGTCCCAAAGTAATAAGAAGCTCATCAGGAGGATAAAGTAACCCTGAGGTTACAATAAAGCAGTCCCAAAGATCATAAGCTTGTTTGTTGGATAATTAACCTGAAAACAAGGTAGCATTCTGTATAACAACATTAGTTTATGCTTTATGTATGCATGTATGACATGATGCACTTAGGTAATGTACTATAGACATATATGTTATGGTATGATGTAAATGATGCATGTATGATATGACACTGCTGGAAGTGTCTGGATATCCTTGTATAACAACTGCTGGCCAAGGAAAATAAATCCCGATTCGTTGTTGAAGAATACATAACCCTCCGTCTGCTGGGGATAACAAGGTATAGATAACCTCCCATTGTTGGGGATAACAAGGTATAGATAACCTCCCGTTGTTGGGGACAGTAGGGTATAGATAACCTTCGTTTTCGTTTGATAGTAGGATAAGTATAACATCCTGTCTTCGTTCATCGTGCCCTTATTGGAAAGTAATTTCCCGTATATCCGTATGAGGATAAAAGAGATGGATATAAATTCCAGGGGAGATTAAACTTTGTGAAAATGGATTAGTCCTACTGATGGTTTGTAACTGCCTTGTAAAGATGAACCGGCGAAGCTTCGTTGAAATCCTTCCCTCGTTCGTCCTTAGTAAATACTATTACTGCATTTTCATGCATTTCTGGTAAACATCAATCATATTAAAAGCATACATGCATTTCTGGTAAACATCAATCATATTCAAAGGCATACATACATTCAAACACAACCAATGGACGTTTCGCTTATGTAAATAGGGTAAAAGTAAATCTGGATTCAAAAGATGGAATTTATTTATATCAAAAGTGACCCATACACGGGTAAGTTTGTACAAGGAGACATAAACCCTAGTAAGAGAATTTTGTCATGAAGTTTTACAAAAAGAATCAGCTATGTGGGAAATAATCCTATTGAGTTTCAATTCTACTATTGCCCCTCAAGTATCTCATCTTCTTGCTGTTGAGACGGAAACGATTGGATTGAGCTTTATCTGTTTGAGCTTGAGTAAGTAGTACAACTGGTTGCAGTTTCATGAGTGATCCAAACGAGACATAGTCATACGCTTTAATCCCTAACTTTTGCCTGGATTGCCCTTTCAGGTTTTCAATCCACCGGGATACCCTTTTTTGCCCAAGCCGCCTTTTCAGGTTTTCGACTTGCCGGGTGTACATCTTTTTATATATATATCCCTAATTTTTGCCCAAACCCTTTTGGTTTGCCGGGATGCCCTTATTTTTGCCTAGGCCTGTCAACCTAGCGGGTCTCTTTTTATGCGTAGTATTTTTTAACTATGTCTGTGTTTACAGGTTGTGGGAAGTCTTCACCATCCATTGTAGTCAATATCATGGCACCTCCTGAGAACACTGTCTTGACTACAAATGGTCCCTCATATGTTGGAGTCCACTTGCCCCTAGGATCACCCTGTGGTAATATGATACGCTTGATTACCAAGTCACCAGCCTGATATACCTTTGGCTTAACCTTCTTGTTAAAAGCTTTGATCATCCGTTTCTGGTACATCTGGCCATGACAAACTGCTGCTAACCTTTTCTCATCAATCAAATTTATCTGGTCAAGTCGAGTTTGAATCCACTCATCTTCATCCAAGCCTGCATCCTTCATAATTCTCAAGGAGGGGATCTGAACTTCAATAGGCAGAACTGCTTCCATACCATAGACCAAGGAGAATGGGGTTGCCCCGGTTGAAGTACGTATTGTAGTACGATAACCATGCAGAGCAAATGGTAACATCTCGTGCCAATCCTTGTAAGTAACAGTTATCTTCTGTACAATCTTCTTAATGTTCTTATTAGCAGCTTCAACTGCCCCATTCATCTTTGAAATCAACAAGGTAGTATGGGTCAACATATACTGTCTTAGTCGGCGAGCAGCCCGTGCCAAAGCGCAGCAAGTTTTCTCGAGCAGTGAGTATTTTGTTTCACAGTCGGTAAACTTTTTGCTAAGGTAGTATATTGCCTGCTCTTTTCGACCAGACTCGTCATGTTGCCCCAATACACACCCCATTGAGTTGTCTAATACTGTTAAATACATAATCAAGGGTCTTCCATCAACTGGTGGCATTAAAATTGGAGGTTCTAGCAAATATCTCTTGATTTCATCAAAGGCAGTCTGGCACTCATCATTCCATTCCATCACCTGATCTTTCTTCAACAACTTGAAGATTGGCTCACAGATGGTAGTTAATTGGGAAATAAATCTTGCAATGTAGTCCCAAGAAACCTCTAACCTCCTTCTCAGTACGGGGAGCTGGCATCTCTCGTATAGCTTTCACTTTTGCAGGATCCACTTCAATACCTTTTCCACTGACAATGAAACCCAGGAGCTTTCCAGATCTAACTCCAAAAGTACACTTGTTTGGATTTAATCTCAACCTGTATTTCTTCAACCTCTCAAACAACTTGTGCAGATGATCAAGATGTTGTTCTTCATTCTGAGACCTGGCTATCATATCATCCACATATACCTCTATCTCATGATGAATCATATCATGAAACAAAGCCACCATAGCACGCTGATATGTTGCCCCTGCATTCTTATGCTGAGCAGTGTTGTCTAAATCAGCCCCTATCTGGACCTCTTTTCTGTTTTCTTCAGTTCCCAGATTCACAACTTCGACTGGCTCTTCATGTGGCTGTATAGCTTTCTCTTCTTGTTGTAACAACCTAGCAAGCCCTACAGATATTTCACAATCGTCCTCGTTTCCGTCTTCAGTTTGATAGATCGGATTCTCGAAATTGTAATTGGCAATAGTAGAACTGTTATCAATTGGATCCAGAGTGGATGAGGATCGGCATTTTAGTGACGTGGGTGTGTGTAAGAACACATAGCTGATAAAGCAAAAATAAAAGAAAAAGAAAGACAAGGAACACAATATTTACGAAAACGAAACGTCCACTGATTTTATCGAATGAAGTATGCAAATGAGATGACAACCCGTAACAAGCACACCATTGTGCCCCGGGTAAGGCACATGGCTTGAAAGTTTTAATTGTTCCAGAAATTATAAATTTAAAAACATAACACAGTAATAGTATTTACTCCTGACTAAAGGAGATAGGGATAACATCTTCAGCTGTCCAATTATTGAGTCCAGCACCCACAGTAGGAAGAATCCATGCCTCCAAGTTGTAGTCTTCATCTTGATCTCCCACGGCATTGATAACCCCTTGATTGGTGATACGAACAGCACGGGCACGACAGACAGCCTTCTGGGACTCTTCTTCCACCATAGCTTTTGCATCATTGAGGGAGGCCATTGCCATTGTTGGAGGGTTTCTGATGACCACAGGAACCTTCTTCACAGCAGGAGGAGTCACACAATCCTTAACAGCCCAGGGAACCACTTTAAATGACTGACATGGAGTTTCAATGTATTCACCTTCTACTTCCAGATACTTGAAAGTGTTTACATGGCTGACAAAGTATTCTTCCTCTCCAAAGACAGTAACAACTTTTCCATTCACCGGATATCTCAATTTTTGATGTAATGTGGAGGTCACCGCACCTGCCCCCTGGATCCAGGGACGACCAAGCAGACATGAGTACGAAGGACGAATATCCATCACATAGAATGTAGCAGTGAACACCTGAGAACCAACCTTGATTGGAAGATCAATTTCCCCATGCACTACTCTTCTAGAACCATCAAAAGCCTTTACCACAATATTACTGGGCTTCAATACCGTATCTTCAGGACTCAGCTTGTTCAGGACTTCCTTAGGCAACACATTCAGAGAGGAACCATTGTCTATCAGCACATGAGACAGGGTAGTGCCCCTGCATTCAATTGAAATATGCAAGGCCCTGTTATGATCCCTCTTGGCAGGGGTCAAGTCAGCATCAGAAAATCCTAACCCGTTGTCATAGGTCAGGTGAGCAACACAATTCTCAAACTGGTCCACAGAAATTGCACTGGGTACATTAGCCATCTTTAGAAACTTGATCAATGACTTGGCATGAGCCTCAGAACATAATAACAGGGAGAGCATAGAAATCTTTGAGGGAGTATGCCCCAGCTGATCAACAATATCATAATCACTCTTGCGAATGATTTTCAATACTTCTTCCATCTGCTTAGAGAGGTCATCAGCAGCTGGCACATCAGTAGATACAGGCTCAATAACAGGACCCTTGCCCCGAGCATCAGTGGTGGAAGTAACAGCAGGAGTAACCGCACTCTTAGAAGCAACTGGAGGAGAGAAGACTCTTCCACTACGAGTGATCTTGCTAGATCCGGCAATATTATCAATGTCAACAGGCATATCAGGTAAAGGCTCCTGTTTGACACCATGGATGTAAACATCAGACCCATAGTGCCAAGGCACAGCTTTGTCAGATGTATAAGGAATAGGACCAGGAGTGGTAATGATCAGAGGAGCTACTCTGGCTTCAGTGACAACTTTCACAGGACCTTCAGCAGTAATCTTGATTGGGCCCTGATGAGTGATTTTAATGGGACCCTTTGAAGTGATTCTTAGTGGTACTTTGTCAACCATGTCAACCTCTTCAATCTTTTTACCCTGAGTCAGATGATCCACCATACTTTCTACAGATGCTGGTCTTCTTTCAAACACTATAGTATATTTATCCATGAGACGTTGAATCCCATCTCTCAAAATGAAGCAACTATCCGGCTTATAGGTACAATATAGACAATCTTCATGACAACCTGGAAAGATCCCAGCTTGTACTAACCTCTTTTTGATAACAGACAATGGCGTGCTCAACTCCATAACTGAATAGACATGCAGATCTTCATCAATATCTTTATCAATGGCGTTGACAGTCTTCTCGTGATTTGGCATTGGAGCTGTAATCACATTTGGAGTACCTGGTGGATCAAACTCAATTTCTCCAGCATCAATCATATCCTGAATTTTGTTCTTCAAGACCCAGCAGTTATTAGTATCATGTCCTGGACAGTTTGAATGATATGCACATCGTGCATTGGGATTGTACTTGGGAGAGGTAACATTGGGATTCCGAGGGGCCTCCCTCAGGGTAATAAGTTCAGCTTTCAACAAGTGTTGCAATGCCTGAGCCATTGACATGTTGATCTTCGTGAACTGTCTTCTAGCCCTCTGTTGGTTGCCTTGAGGCTGCTCTGTTGTTGCAGGAGTTGGATTTGAAATATGAACTGCACTAACAGACTGATGCCTTCTGTTACGATCAGGCTGACCATACACAGCATTAGATTCTTTCTTCCCAGTGGGAGGCTTCTTTGCGGCACCTGATGAAGAAGTGCCCATTTGGATCTTACCACTCTTGATGCCATTCTCTACTCGCTCTCCTGTCATGATCAACTCAGTGAAGCCAGATGATGAGCTTCCAATGAGATGACTGTAAAACGGACCATTCAGCGTACACATGAACATATCAACCAATTCCCTATCAGTCAAAGGGGGTTGAACTCCTCCAGCTAAGTCTCTCCACTTCTGAGCATACTCCTTAAAGCTTTCTTTGGCACCCATAGACATGCTTGCTTTATGAAGTAGCTTTGTTAGCTCTAGGATCCTTGCTTGGCTTGCTTTGTAATGAGCCTCGAAAGTATCCCTTTGCTCTTTCAGTTGGATCCATGATCTCTGCAAGTCTTCCACATCAGTAGGCATGTCTGGGTGAAGGATGGTATAAGCTGTGTCTCCTTCAGCAACAGGTTCCATGGTAACTGGTAGGATGGCAGGATATGGCATCATGAGTGTCTGAGCACGAAATCGTACCCATCTGAGATAAGCCTCCATAGGAATGGTGTACTTAGGCTCCAGTGTCTTGCTGTCAATCCTGTTTACCTTTTCCCAAGCTCGTATGAATCTCTGACGGTAACCCTGAAGATCGTTGTCGTAGTCAAACACAATGCCCTGAATCAACATGTCATGTGGACCATCGCTCTGGGCGTAACCAAACTGTCGTAAAGCTAGAGATGGGTTGTAGGTGATGCCTCCTCTTATGCCTAGAAGCGGCACGTTAGGAAACTCCCCACAACGGTCAATGATGGTGACATTCTCCGTAGATCTGGAGCACCAATGGATGTCTGAGTGAGAAAGTGACATGATCCTCTTGGACCATCTGAACCCTTGCTCATTCTTCATTACTGAGCGAGGAAGGTGAGAAATAAACCACCTAGAAAGTAAAGGTATGCAGCACATCAAAGTTCCTCTTGCTCTTGTAGTACGGGTGTGAAGAGAATGTAGGATGTCTCCAAGTAAGGTAGGCACTGGATTGTGACTCAGGAATATGTTGATGGCATGAACGTCTATGAACTGATCAGGATTGGGGAACAACACTAAGCCATAAATCAATAAGGCTAAGATCTCCTCAAAAGCATCGTAGCTCATAGCTTTCAAGAACATTTGAGCTTTATCCACTAATACCTTGGCAAGAATACCTTTAACTCCACTTCTCGTCTCTAGAACAATGTCAGACTTCTTCAGATGTAGAGCTGCAGCAACAACTTCTGGTTTAAGCTCCTTCTCTAAGCCTGTGAATGGCTTCTGATCAAGAACAGGTATACCCAGAAGTTTAGAGAACTCCTCCATGGTTGGAACCAGCTGATAATCAGGAAATGTAAAGCAATGGTGCTCAGGGTCAAAGAACTGAAACAGCACACTCATCATGTCTTCACTGAACCCTGAAGTAACTAGATCCAATAAGTGACCATGCCTCTTGTTGAACTGGGAATGATCAGGCACTAGGGAAACCAACTCCTTGAGCTTAGCAGGTATCCCTACAAAGTTGATCCTGATGGTGTTTCTACGAGCAGAAGCCATGACCTGCAACAAAGAACAAAGATAAATCCTTTGGTCCTTGAAATGGTTAGGGAAAATGATATGCTTATGATGCATGATGATGTCATGATGTTATGTTCAATTACAAACATGTGGCACACACAAACAAGTCACACAATTGCCCTAGGTTTAAAGGCTTGTATGAGGTTTAAAGGTAAGTACCCTCCCCTGAAGTTAGATGGTTCATCCTGTCCTACAAAAGTAACCAGGTTCTAAGGGATCTCAATATCATTGATCCTTCACAAGGGTGGTTGTTCAGAAGGCAACTTACTTGCCAACCAAAACCCTCCAAGTTTAAGATCTCAATGAGCGTAGTATCGAGTGTCAACCAACTTCAGTCTGCACCAAAGCCGGTTACCTCACTACTTTCTAAAGGCCAAGATGAGTTAACTAGGGTTCTAAAAGTCAGTTAGTGCATTGACAACATATGGCAGCCTCAATATTATCCTCAACTTGACTTAAGGAATATAAGCACCAACCAAGAAGTCGCACTAACTATGGCCACCAGATCAACCGTATCGATATACGTCGTACAGTTTCCTTGGTCTATTGCCATTTACCTAAGGTACACTAGATCCGGGTTAGGACCTTTCACACATAAGAGCACCCCAACAATATAATAATAAAGCAAACAAGGCAAACAATTTAAAGTGATCTTAATTCCTAAGGGTACCCCTCTTAAATAGATCCCCAGCAGAGTCGCCAGTTCTGTAACACGGTGGGAGAACTGACTTTAAACAATGTTGCGGATAGCAAGAGTCGCCACCGACTTTTATTTTATCCATAAGGAAAGGTTATAAAAGAACAGGAAAGACCTTAGAGAATATTTTGGGTCCGGGGGGTAGGTTATGAAAAGGGAAGGTGTTAGCACCCTTTTCATCCATGGTTATCCATGGGCTCTTAGGTACTTAAGCTCACTTTTGAATTGTTTTGAAAGTGTAGTGTGTGAATAGAAAATTTTCAGAATAGTTAATAAATAATCCATGTAAGGATGTGTTAAGAACTTGTTTGAAAACTTGTTGAAAATTTGTTTAAGTGTGAAACAGTTTTGAAGTGAGCAAGCACCTAGGAGTAACCTACCCTAATGTTTAAAGGTCTTTCTTATTCTTTATTCTTTCCTTTAGTAAGACTATCCCTACTATAATGGAGTAGGTAGTCCTTACTTTGGATGTTAAGGGACATGTGAGGGACAATTGGATTTTTGAAGGCCATTGTGGGGTGTAATAAGCAAACTAGAGGGACTATCATCATTTTTCGAAAGGGACTCGATTCGTAAAGGCAACCATAAGGGACTTTGATGATTTTCTTTTTGAGGGACTTGCTTTATACACCCCACTTAACCAATATTCATAGGCAACTTGAGGGATATCCTTAAGAAGTGAGACGGCGATTAAAATCGACTTACGTGTGTGAAATGTTTAATTTAATTATCTTATATTAAAATGATCTAATTTATTTTTTTAAATATCATACATATTGGCACTCCCTAATTACTAACCATAATGATAATAATAATTAAATGATTACAATTTACATCTAAGAGGCAATTACAAAATTATAATAAATAAAATAAATAGTAAAATATGATCAAAATAAATATAATAAAAAAAATAACAAATAAGTAAATAAAATATTGGGGTTAGTAAATAATAAGAAAAATTAAATAAGGTTAGTATAAATATAAAGTTAGTGAAAATAATTAGTTGAAACAATAATAATGAGAAAAATAGACAAAGTTAGAAAAAATAATAAGATAGAAATTTCAAAATAATAATAAGCAACAAAATATGATTAGCAATAATAATTAATTAATAACGTGATTAAACATAAGATTTGATTTTTATTTAGAAACATAAATGATTAAATAATTACTATAATATAAAGTTCTAAATATCATAAGATTTGATTTTTATTTAGAAACATAAATGATTAAATAATTACTATAATATAAAGTTCTAAATATAACATAATTATAAATTTCTTAATCATTTACAAAAATTTAATTATCTCTAATTATATATTAACAATTATTAAGAAAAATATTTACACATTATGATGAAAACAAATTTTAACTAATCAATAATCACATTCACCAAAATTTTACATTAAGTGTTTATAAGGTTTAATTTTATTTACAAAAATTTACAAGAATTATAATAAATATATACATAGAATCATATAGAAAATTAAAATTAGGTTTTCATATTAATTTGGAAAAAAGATGTTAATGTCATTTATTTTAAAAAAACAGATTTTTATATTACAACAAATTTTAATAAATTAATGATAACAATAATAATAACAATGATAATAATGATAATAATAATAATAATAATAATAATAATAATAATAATAATAAAGCAATAATGAATTTTAAATGTGCCAAATAACCCAACAATGTTGCTAACGCAGAAATGCGCTCATCGCAACCAGATCGAACTAACACAAATGTCACGCGTCAAATGTCACGCGTCATGCACACAAATGTGCAAACATCGTATCGACATAATTCGATCAAAAATCTTATATATATAAACTCTAACAATTTAAAAATTATATATATATAAACGTAACAGTAATAGATAAAGAAAAAGAAATAACGGTAATAGATGAAGAAAAAGAAATAACGGTAAAAGATGAAGAAAAAGAAACAACAGTAATAGATGAAGGAAAAGAAATAACGGTAAACGATGAAGAAAAAGAAACAATAGTAATGGATGAAGAAGAAAACTAAATAACGGCAACCGGCACTCACTCCTCTTAGGTTTTTTTCATTCTCCCCCTCTTTTCCAACAAGGCAACACATATATATAGGGAACAAATTAGGGTTAACACCAAATTGTCAATAATGTCCCTAAAGCCCATTTTAAAGCCCAAACTAAATAATTAGTTAAGAAAAAATAAAATTTAAATAATTTAAAATAATAAACTTAAAATAAAAACTAATAATCCTATTGATTCCTAAAATAAAAAATATTATAAAAAGAACAAAAATTTTTTTCAATATTTTTTTATTTTATGATTTTTTGGATATTTTTATGAATAATTTAGAAAAAAGTGAAAAAAATAATATTTTAAAAAATGATTTAATTAAAATACGAAAATAATAATTAAATAATAATAAAAAAACTATTTTTGTTATTTTTTTTAATGAAAGATAGAAAAATTTAGAGTAAAAATAATAAAAACAACAAAAAGTGCCAAAGGTGAGATTCGAACTCTCAACCTCTCACACTCATAACTCCTTACACATGTCCTCCTGCCAATTGTGCCATTTTTACTTTTTAGAAAAAAAGTGCATGCCATATGATATTTACCTGCAAAAAGTCAAACGACTACACAAATTTGTTAGTAATTGATTAAATGCAATGAAATGCGACGACAAATCTTAGGGCAAAATTTGGGGTATTACAGTTATTATGATAATATTTCTCACCCAACCTCTCTTTGATGTTGGCAAAAAAAATCATGAAGTTTGACTTTGGTTTGACCACAGTTGACCTCAGTTTGACCTTTTAACTGCATTGACTGCTTTTGACTTATCTGATCATCTGACTGAGCAAACTTTTGAGAAAAGTCTTGAAACTTGACATGGGGGTTCTTATACACATATAAGATGTTATGAAGCTCACTTGAAGTCTTGGAAGTCCATTTAGCCTGATTAAAGTCAAAACCCTAGTTTTGGATGCACTGCTTAGGAGGTGCATTGTCTGAGGGAATTGTCAACTCTTCTGACCAATTATGAATTTTGTGAACCTTGTGAACCTTCTTGGAACACAAAGTCTTGTATTGTGAGGGCAAATTTTGGGGTGCAACACCAGGGACAAGATTAATAGCAAACTTCACCTCTCTCTTTGGTGGCACATCTGAAATATCATCTGGAAAAATCTCTGGGAATTCGCGCACCACCTGTAACTCACCAATCATTGATCGACTATCCACAGACAAGGACGCGAACAACACAATCACTTGAGCTTCCTCTTCCAAAAGCTCTTTCAACCCTCTAGTAGATAAGAAAACCAGCTTCTTCCTTATTATCAGGAGCAAGAAACCGCACCAACTTGTTATAACAATTTATATGAACATGATTGAACTCCAACCATTTCATTCCCAAAATAACATTAAGATTTCCCAACAAAAAACAAATAACATCAACACCAAAGTCTCTATCAAAGATCGGCAGAGGACGATTCAAACAAACCAAAGAAGTAGTCACCAATCCCTTAGCAGGAGTTTCGATAACCATTTCTCCCTTCATAAAAGAAACAACAATGTCTAGCCTTTCCACACAAGTCCCACCTCCCAAGAATCCTTCTACCTGCGTAGCGGATGGAAAAAAAACTTTTTACCTTCATCGAACTCGACTTCACCGTCTGAAGGCAAGTCGCAGATATCTTTCAAGATAACATCAGGGATCACACACCATTGGCATAACACTAGCCATCACATTGCTCTCTACTCTTAGAGAATCCAACATCAATAATACCTGATCGTTCTCCCTAAAGGCATCCCAACTTATCTGACATATAGGAATCTTAAATCCATAACATCTTTAGTGTCGAAAACAACATAGCTTTGGCATTGCCTGAGCTCTCGTAATCAGCAGCACACCACACCACTATTCAAACGATTGGTAAACACGTGGTTTAATTCCCACCAATCCCCTCCAAGACTAACATCAATTGGTTCCAAATAAAGAAAAACTCTGCCCATCCTTAGGAAAGACGTCAAGATACTCCAACATCATTGGGCCAACTCTAGCCAAAACATCGCCTCCCCATCACCAGGAAGCGACCAACAAGAACACCTGATCGTCTTCCCTCAAGGATCACACCATTCTCAAAACAGTGGAACTATCCAACAATGCACTCTCACATGCAACAACATAATATCCAAGCTCTCAACAATTGGAATATCCAAGAGAAGCATACGCTTTTTCCCCACTTGTTTCATTCCAAACCTGCAAATGGAAAACAAAACAAGCATCGACATTATTTTCACACACATGTTGCATACTAGGGAACAAACATGATTAAACAACCTGGTCGGACGAAACGACCTGCTCTGATACCACTATGTAACACCCTAAATAATTCCACGCGTAATATAAATAAAATTAGAGTAATTATCCATAAAATCATATTTAGGAATGTCACACTTTCAACAAACACTTACTCATTCAATCAGATATGTAACACATGTTCTTTTAAAAAAATCATTTATAATAACATTATCAGCAAAATATAACTGAAGGTCAATTCATATAGCAACGGAAATAACATTTAATCATTCAAGTTAACAACTCAAGGCGTAGCATAATTGATAGTGTCAAAAAGAAACAACGGTCATAGGAAATAAAACATGGTAATCAACCACCAATAATAAAAAGCATGCAACATTCTATAACCCTGGTGTTACATATCAGAGCAGACGCCAAACTAAAAGAATAAACGGAAGACTTCATCTTTCACTCACATCTGAGCTCCTATTGCGGATTATCTGCACATTATCCATGTAAAGGCAATATTCAAATAAATATGGTGAGATATCATAATAATATAAAGGAAAGCATGATAAATAGTATGCATTAGGTTAACACATGCGTTATCACCCATTCTACCACACAACACACCCAACACCAACACTAAGTTATCCAAACATAAAGATAACACAACAACAATTCAGCTAAATATCTCATATTAATCAACCAACAACATCAACATCAACACTAAATTATCCAAGCATAAAGATAACACAACAAAAATTTAACTAAATATCTCATATTAATCAACCAACAACATCAACACCAACACTAAGTTATCCAAGCATAAAGATAACATAACAACAATTCAGCTAAACATTTCATATTAATCAACCAACAACATCATCACTAATTATCCACCAACCAACATGGAAATCACATGATAAAAAAATCCAATTAATCACAATAATACCATATATTAACAACATAGCGACATAGTTAATATATAACGCAATGAGACTCACAACCAGACTCAATGCATATGCATACGATACCAATTTTTATGAACACTCAGGTTCACCGTTCTGATCCCCACCTCCTAGGATCAGAACCACTCTGATCCATCACCTTCGAAATCAGCTACCAACCCAATCCACACAATGGGATTTTAGGCTCCTCAACAACAGACCATTGTCCATAAATGTATGCAATGCGATTATTTAGGCATACAACAACGACAACATCATCATGCACAATAACCCACCACCATGGTTATTGTACACCGCCCAAATTGGCCAACAAACATAAAATATAGTTCATAAAACATATATATCTTTTATGCAATGACAACAACTCCAAATAATCACATAGCATGTATACACATTAAACATGCATATCATCACTTTCACTCATCATAGCAACTTCACCAACATCAACATCATAGCAACATCATCATAACAACATCAATATAATAGCATAAACATAATTCATCATAATATATAATATTACTCATCATTCATAATAATCAACAACCGACATCAATAGTAATAACTTTACATTTGCACAATTGTATACACTCAATCATGTTACTTCATTATAACTCCCTGATTCGCTAATCGAGCATACAAATCTTTACAAAAATCCATATAATATACACTTGAATATTAATAAAACATTTCACCAATAATTTTCATGTTATAGCCCTGTGCGTTATCTTTCTAACGCTTCAAATAGTGCCTCAAACGGACTTACGGATCAAACGTTCTGATCGAAACGATTTCGGGTTACAAAACCAGAGAGCTACTACGGCCACCTATAGCATGGGCTACGACCCGTAGTGTAACATCCATTTTAATTATCTAGTCTTTTTCGGTGTTATTTTATTTTTGGTGTGCCTTTTTGTGGGGGTGTGGTTGAGTGCGATAGTGAGTGTCTTAAGTTTGGAGATTAGTTACTAAACTTTGGACTTGGATATTAATAATATAATTATTAGTGATAATAATTTAATAAATAATGGTAATATTATTATTATTATTATTATTATTATTATTATTATTATTATTATTATTATTATTATTATTATTAATATTATTATTATTATTATTATTATTATTATTATTATTATTATTATTAATAATAAGTGAGTAAGAATAGAAAGGAGGTATTAGGGAGTTTTTGGGAAGAAAGGAAAGAAAGGAAAGAACACGATCAAAGAGGAGAAGAGGAAGAACACGGTCAAGTGAAAGAGAGAGCGAGGAGAAGAATCAAAGAGGAAGAAGAGAGGAAGCTAGGATTACCGAGTCTTCTTCAATCTGATCGAGTTATCGAAGTAAGGGGGGGGGAGAAACGGGTCGAAATTGGTATGTTTGCATGAATGTTGGGTAGAAGGGATTTTCCCCAATCCCATAGGAATTGATGAACATGTTTGATGTGTTGTTGTGATTTTAATTGTTGCTGGTATGATAGGCTTGTTGCATGTGGTTGTAGAATAATTGTTTGGATGATTTGGGGATTTCGGGTAGTTTACAATTTTAAGCCGAAAATGATTTAATCGGTAGAGCTGATGTTTTATCGGGTGGAATCTAGAATAGATTATGTAGCTAAGTCGCAGAATGTTGAACTAGTGTTGTGGGAACTGGTTTGAGTGAAATCGGGTGATTTCGGAGAATTTTGCCGATTCTGAACAGTGGGGTTTTTGTGAAATCGCAGACATTCGCCAGCACTTTCGCTAGGCGAGCGAGTAGCGAACCTTCGCTAGGGATTCGCTATGCGAACTGGGTAGCGAGTGCTTCCAGTAGCCACTGTCTGCCTTAGCTAGGGAGTTCGCTGGGCGAGCGAGTAGTGAACATTTGCTGATGCTTCGCTAGGCGAACTGGGTAGCGAGTGCTTCCAGTAGCCACTGTCTGCCTTCGCTAGGGAATTCGCTGGGCGAGCGAGTAGCGAGCATTCCATGATGCTTCACCAGACGAGTGAGCCAGCGAGCATGACAGTAGTTTTGTGATTTTGTGTTGTTCTGTTCTGTTCGCTTGTATCGTAGGACCCCTGTTGGTCATGATTGAATATAGATTGGTGTTGAACGGTGAAGAGTGTATGTTTGATGTTGGAATGTGATTTCCTTGTTATTCGTTTAAATAGAATAATTAAATTGGTGTATGTTATTATGTATGAATGTGGTGATGTGTGGAATATGTATGTGCGATGTATAAAATGTGATCAGGAGGATCGTGTGCACCTTGTGTGCTTGGATTGTTGTTGTGCATTGGTGTCGTGCATATCATGATGTTTTGGTGGGATGGATCATATCTCAGATGGAGCGTAAGTGATCCATCCGTACTCTTTTGTGGAGGATGGTAGGGTTGAATCATGTCTCGGATGGAGCGTAAGTGATTCACCCGTACTCCTTTGTGGAGAATGGTGGGGATAGATCATTGCCATTGGTGGGTGTATGTGATTTATCTGGGTTCGATTGAATGAACCAGTGAGTCGGTACCGCATATCATGGTGTTGAGTTGCATATTTTTGCATTGTCTTGTATGTTGTGTTGGTGTTGGACAGTAGGTCCTGGTTGATGTATGTTGAATGATGTTCGTATGATTACTGCCTTTTATTCATGTACATTATTACCGCTATATTTTTTATCATGATTTCTCACCCCTTTTGTTGTTGTTATGGTCTGTGCTTCTTCGGAAGTACAGATAATCCAGGTGCGTAGCTAGCTTGGATAGTGGCGAGTCGAGTCGTAGGGATGCTCTGATACGTAACACGGGGCTTGGGAGTTTATTGTTTTTCTGATGATTTTGTTTTACTCTGTGGCGTATCATGTTTTATTGGAACCTTTGATGAATATTGTGTATATTTTGGGCGGATGGCCGAATATGACGTATATCTGTATATATGATATTCCGCTGTTTATTTTTGAAAACCATATAATGAAGTGTTTTTGTTGAGATTATTTTATGATATCCCGCTATGGTGTGGCAACTATGATAATTGTTTGATTCATTTGCAATTTATTTTAATTTTGGGGAGCGGGGTGTTACAAGTTGGTATTAGAGCAGGTCGGTCGGTCCGGCCAGTGTAGTAGTTGAGTCTGTCTGTAGGATAGAGTTTGCGTATTTGTTAACCTGGCGTTGTTGTTGTTGTTGAGCAGTATGGCAGGGAGGAATGATGATGCGTTGGTTGCGGCTATGCAAGCGATGGCGCAGGTGGTTGCTAATCAGAACCAAGCGGCGGGTGCGCAATTCAGGGATTTGGCGCAGTTCCAGAGTAACAAGCCACTGATGTTTCAAGGAGGAATTTTGGATCCTGAAGCTGCACAAAAGTGGCTGAAAGCAATTAAGAGGATCTTCAGGATGATGGGTTGTAGCGATGAGCAAAAAGTGAGGTTCGGTACCAACATGCTGGAGGGAGAGGCTGAGGCTTGGTGGGACAACAGTCGCCAGAGATTGGAGACTGCAGGGACTGCAATTACTTGGGATGTGGTTCGAATTGGTTTTCTGGAAAAGTATTTTCCGGAGGATATACAAAGTGCTAAGGAGATAGATTTTCTGTAGCTGAAGCAGGGCAATCTGGCGGTGGCTGAGTATGCTGCTAAGTTTGAAGAGCTGGTGCAGTATTGTCCTTATTACAATACTGACGGGGCGATGACCTCCAAGTGTTTGAAGTTTGAGAATGGGCTGCGTCCGGAAGTTAAGATGGGGATCGCTTGTCAGAAGACCAGGGATTATCCTGAGCTGATAAGCAGGAGCAGAATTTATGATAATGATAACCGGGCTAGGATTGCATATTACAAGGCTGCAAATGACCGTAAAGGTAAGCAGATGTTTGATGATACTCCTTACAGTGTTCCTGCTGATAAGGGGAAGTTTAAGGTTGCTGCTGATAAGAAGCCCAGAGAAGGGAGAGTGTCTGCTGGTGTGAAGTGTTTCCGGTGCGGTGGCGTGGGTCATCGTGCCAATGATTGTTCTCATGAGGTGAAGAAGTGTTTCAAGTGTGGTAAGCTGGGCCATGTGATAACTGATTGTCGGGCCGCTATGCCTACCTGTTATAACTGTGGTGAGAAGGGTCATATCAGTACGCATTGCGAGAAGCCGAAGCCGTCTCAAGTGTCTCAGACCAGTGGTAAAGTGTTTGCGGTGGTGGGAACTCAAGCTGCCAGTGAGGAGCGTTATATCCAAGGTACTTGTTTCATCAATAATGTTCCCTTGTCTGCTATTGTTGATACGGGTGCAACCCACTCGTTCATCTCTGTTGATTGTGTGAAGAGGTTAGGATTGGTGCCGACTACTCTTGAGCGGCGGATGACTATTGAAACTCCTTCTGTTGGTTCAGTGACTACTTCTTTGGTATGTTTGAAGTGTCCACTGACTATTTTTGGTAGAGATTTTGGAGTGGATTTGATTTTCTTACCCCTTGGTAAGTTGGACGTTATTCTGTGTATGAACTGGTTGGAGTTCAACCGAGTCTACATCGATTGTTTCCGGAAGGTGTTGTTGTTTCTTACGCCAGAAGAAGAAGGATGGTAGTATGCGTCTGTGCGTCGATTACCGTCAGTTGAATAAAGTGACCATTAAGAACAAATATCCTCTTCCAAGGATTGATGATTTGATGGATCAGTTGGTGGGAGCTCGGGTGTTCAGTAAGATTGACTTGAAGTCGGGTTACCATCAGATCAGAGTGAAAGAAGGTGATATTCAGAAGACCGCATTTAGAACTCGATATGGACATTACGAATATGCGTTAATGCCTTTTGGAGTGTCAAATGCGCCTGAGTGTTCATGGAGTATATGAACTGAATATTCCATTCTTATTTGGATCAGTTTATTATTGTGTTCATTGACGATATACTGATTTATTCTAAGTCTGAGGAAGAGCATGCAGGACATTTGAGAATTGCTTTGCAGGTGCTGGAGGATAATAAGCTATTTATGAAACTGTCAAAGTGTGAGTTCTGATTGAAGACAGTGAGTTTCTTGGGGCATGTCATATCTGGTGATGGTATATCGATAGATCCATCAAAGGTGAGTGTAGTGTTGCACTGGGAACCGCCGAAGACAGCGACGAAAGTTAGAAGCTTTTTGGGTTTAGCAGGGTACTATCAAAGGTTTATTGAAGGTTTTTCTACTTTGGCGTTGCCATTGACTCAGTT
Source organism: Lathyrus sativus (assembly GCA_963859935.3). Lineage (NCBI taxonomy): Eukaryota > Viridiplantae > Streptophyta > Magnoliopsida > Fabales > Fabaceae > Lathyrus > Lathyrus sativus. Next base: position 547,015,262 of record OZ012737.1, read on the forward strand.
GACGAGAAAGAACCAAGTTTTTGTGTGGGATGCCGTTTGTGAAGAGAGCTTTGTAGAATTGAAAAAGAGATTGACTACGGCACCGGTGTTAGTGTTGCCGACTCCGAGTGAACCGTTTGTGGTGTAATGTGATGCGTCTAAGATGGGATTAGGCATGGTTCTTATGCAGAATGGTAAGGTGGTGGCGTATGCTTCGCGGTAACTGAGGGTGCATGAACGGAATTACCCTACTCATGATCTTGAATTGGCCGCGGTAGTTTTTGTGTTAAAGATCTAGAGGCACTATTTGTATGGTTCGAGGTTTGAGGTGTTCAGCGACCATAAAAGTCTGAAGTATCTGTTTAATCAGAAAGAGCTAAATATGAGACAGAGAAGATGGTTGGAATTCTTGAAGGATTATGATTTCAACTTAAGTTATCATCCAGGAAAGGCAAATGTAGTAGCAGATGCTTTGAGCAAAAAAGCAATTCATGTGTCGGATATGATGGTGAAAGAAATGGAACTTATTGAGCAGTTCAGAGATTTGAGCATGGTTTGTGAGACTACGGCAGATTGCGTGATGTTGGACAAGTTACAAGTGAACAACGATTTCTTGGATATGATTAGAGAAGGCCAAAAGCTAGATGTAAGGCTAGTGGATTTGATGCCTGGAGTGGGAAGTGACTCCGATAGTGATTTTAAGTTGGATAGTGCAAGTGTACTGAGATTCTGAGGCAGGATTTGTGTGCCGGATAATGACGAGCTGAAGAAGTCAATTCTGAGCGAAGGACATCGTAGTAGTTTGAGTATTCATCCGGGAGCTACGAAGATGTACCACGATTTAAGGAAGATATTTTGGTGGTCAGGTATGAAAAGAGATATAGCTCAGTTTGTTTACGCCTGTTTGACGTGTCAGAAATCGAAGGTGGAACATCAGAGACCCTTTGGATTTATGCAACCGTTGGAAATTCCGGTTCGGAAATGGGATTGTATCACTATGGATTTCGTTACAGGATTTCCAAACACGGCAAGAGGATTTGATGCTATTTGGGTAATTGTGGATCGGCTTACGAAGTCTACACATTTTGTGCCGATTAATATCAATTTTCCGTTGGAGAAGCTGGAAGAGATTTATATTCGGGTGATTGTGAAGCTACATGGTGTGCCGGCGAGTATTGTGTCGGATAGGGATCTGAGGTTTACTTCAGAATTTTGGAAGAGTTTGTAGGAAGCTTTGGGTACTAAGTTGAAGTTGAGTTCAGCTTATCATCCGCAAACTGATATATAGTCAGAGAGGACTATTCAGACGTTGGAGGATTTGCTGAGGGCTTGTGTGTTGGAAAAAGGGTGGTGCGTGGGATACTCATTTACCATTGATCGAGTTCACGTACAACAACAGTTACCATTCTAGTATCGGGATGACACCTTTTGAGGCTTTATATGGTAGAAGGTGCAGAACTCCTCTGTGTTGGTATGAGATGGGTGAGAATGTAGTATTGGGACCAGAAATTATGCAACAGACTACTGAGACAATTCAGATGATTCGTGAGAAAATGAGAGCGTCTCAGAGTAGGCAGAAGAATTATCATGATAACCGGAGAAAAGAGCTGGAATTTAGTGAAGGTGATCATGTGTTCCTGAGAGTTAACCCAGTGACCGGTGTGGGTCGTGCGTTGAAATCCAAGAAGCTGGATTCGAAGTTTATTGGGTCGTATCAGATTTTGCATAGAATTGGTGTTGTGGCTTATAGGGTGGCGTTGCCCCCTGAGCTTTCGAATTTTCATGATGTGTTTCATATGTCACAACTTTGAAAGTATATCACGGACCCATCTCATGTGATTCAGAGAGATGAAGTGCAAGTCCAGGAGAATCTTACTGTTGAGACGATGCCGTTGAGGATCGAAGATCGTAAGAAGAAGCAACTCCGAGGGAAGGAGATATCCTTAGTGAAAGTGGTTTGGGGAGGTGCTGCAGGAGGCAGTGTGACCTGGGAATTGGAAAGCAGGATGCGGGATGCGTATCCAGAATTGTTTCCATCAGGTAATTTTCGAGGACGGAAATAATTAAAGTGGGGGAAAGTTGTAACACCCATTTTAATTATCTAGTCTTTTTCGGCGTTATTTTATTTTCGTTGTGCCTTTTTGTGGGGGTGTGGTTGAGTGCGATAGTGAGTGCCTTAAGTTTGGAGATTAGTTACTAAACTTTGGACTTGGATATTAATAATATAATTATTAGTGATAATAATTTAATAAATAATGGTAATATTATTATTATTATTATTATTATTATTATTATTATTATTATTATTATTATTATTATTATTATTATTATTATTATTATTATTATTATTATTATTATTATTATTAATAAGTGAGTAAGAATAGAAAGGAGGTATTAGGGAGTTTTTGGGAAGAAAGGAAAGAACAAGATCAAAGAGGAGAAGAGGAAGAACACGGTCAAGTGGAAGAGAGAGTGAGGAGAAGAATCAAAGAGGAAGAAGAGAGGAAGCTAGGATTACCGAGTCTTCTTCAATCTGATCGAGTTATCGAGGTAAGGGGGAGAAACGGGTCGAAATTGGTATGTTTGCATGAATGTTGGGTAGAAGGGATTTTCCCCAATCCCGTAGGAATTGATGAACATGTTTGATGTGTTGTTGTGATTTTAATTGTTGCTGGTATGATAGGCTTGTTGCATGTGGTTGTAGAATAATTGTTTTGATTATTTGGGGATTTCGGGTAGTTTGCAATTTTAAGCCAAAAATGATTTAATCGGTAGAGCTGATGTTTTATCGGGTGGAATCTAGAATAGATTATGTAGCTAAGTCGCAGAATGTTGAACTAGTGCTGTGGGAACTGGTTTGAGTGAAATCGGGCGATTTCAGAGAGTTTTCCCGATTCTGAACAGTGGGGTTTTTGTGAAATCACAGACATTCGCCAGCACTTTCGCTAGGTGAGCGAGTAGTGAACCTTCGCTAGGGATTCGCTAGGCGAACTGGGTAGCGAGTGCTTCCAGTAGCCACTGTCTGCCTTCTCTAGGGAGTTCGCTGGGCGAGCGAGTAGTGAACATTCGTTGATGCATCGCTAGGCGAACTAGGTAGCGAGTGCTTCCAGTAGCCACTGTCTGCCTTCGCTAGGGAGTTTGTTGGGCGAGCGAGTAGCGAGCATTCGCTGATGCTTCGCCAGGCGAGTGAGCCAGCGAGCATGACAGTAGTTTTGTGATTTTGTGTTGTTCTGTTGTGTTCGCTTGTATCGTAGGACCCCTGTTGGTCATGATTGAATATTGATTGGTGCTGAACGGTGAAGAGTGTATGTTTGATGTTGGAATGTGATTTCCTTATTATTCATTTAAATAGAATAATTAAATTGGTGTATGTTATTATGTATGAATGTGGTGATGTGTGGAATATGTATGTGCGATGTATAAAATGTGATCAAGAGGATCGTGTGCACCTTGTATGCTTGGATTGTTGTTGTGCATTGGTGTCGTGCATATCATGATGTTTTGGTGGGATGGATCATGTCTCGGATGGAGCGTAAGTGATCCATCTGTACTCCTTTGTGGAGGATGGTAGGGTTGAATCATGTCTCGGATGGAGCGTAAGTGATTCACCCGTACTCCTTTGTGGAGAATGGTGGGGATAGATCATTTCCATTGGTGGGTGTATGTGATCTATCCGGGTTCGATTGAATGAACTAGTGAGTCGGTACCGCATATCATGGTGTTGAATTGCATATTTTTGCATTGTCTTGTGTGCTGTGTTGGTGTTAGACAGTAGGTCCTGGTTGATGTATGTTGAATGATGTTCGTATGATTACTGCCTTTTATTCATGTACATTATTACCGCTAGATTTTTGATCATGATTTCTCACCCCTTTTGTTGTTGTTGTGGTCTGTGCTTCTTCGGAAGTACAGATAATCCAGGTGCGTAGCTAGCTTGGATAGTGGCGAGTAGAGTCGTAGGGATGCTCTAATACGTAACACGGGGCTTAGGAGTTTATTGTTTTTCTGATGATTTTGTTTTACTCTGTGGCGTATCATGTTTTATTGGAACCTTTGATGAATATTGTGTATATTTTGGGCGGATGGCCGAATATGATGTATATCTGTATATATGATATTCCGCTGTTTATTTTTGAAAACCATATAATGAAGTGTTTTTGTTGAGCTTCTTTTGTAATATCCCGCTTTGGTGTGGCAACTCTGATAATTATTTGATTCATTTGCAATTTATTTTAATTTTGGGGAGCGGGGTGTTACAAGTAGCACTCATATGCAAAAATTCACATTTTTACATGCTCGTGATGCCCTAGTCTAGAGGGCTGCTACAGGTGCCTGTGGTAGCTGCTATGGCCCGTAGCAGGGCCCAGAAAACCCTTTTTGTGTGATTTCTCTTGTTTCTCAGCCTTGCAACAGACCCTAAACCCCATGTTTTGACCTCCAACAACCCCAAATCACAATATAACATATAGAGCATCATTCAAGAGAGTTAAACACATATTATTCATCAATTCCTTCACAACATTCCTAGCATTATTGAGAAAAACACACAATTTATCAGAAAAGATTGATCAAAGTTCATAGCATAGAAAAACACAACAATCCAAGAATGCAAAAAACTTAATTATCCACTATTCATCATATAATCCCTTAGAGAATCAGAACCTCACACTTACCTTAGAGTTCTTGCAACAACGCTTCTTCTACCTCAACAATGGTTCTTCTCTTCCCTTTTTCCCTAGCTCTGCTCTTCTCCACTTTCTCTCCAAAACATGTATTAACACTTTTATTCCCAAATCCTTCTTATTATATTAATATTATTGTTATTATTATTATTATTATTATTATTATTATTATTATTTTCCAAATAAATAATAACAAATACTACTAATTATCTAATTTAAATAATATTCACCTGCTATTATCCAAATAAATAATTACTAACTAATATTACTAATTAGTTACTAACCACACCAACCATCTCTATGCAATTGGTCACACACCTCCAACCATTTTCTCAAGTTGTAATCTTAAAGTTATTACCCCACACCAAGGGTATCTAAAACACAACAAAATACGCATAATCACATACATATACACAAATCAGATAATTTCAATAAACTAAAATAAAATGGGGCGTTACACCGGTGGGATTCCTTCCTAGTGGGGGGATTGGAGTGGGTTTTGGCTGACGCGAGATTGTTGAAACGCGTACTCAGCTTCTTCTATAGAAGCACGTGTGACTCATCCATGGTAAGCATCTCCTGGATGGTCATCACCTTCTTTCTTCTTATCTTCAATCTGAAAGGATGGTCCCTTAGACGACAACTTGTGTAAACCGGTCTATGTAGGACTACAAGCTTTCATGATTTCTTTAGACGATCCCACTCAGAGCGGCTTCAATCACAGGTCGCCTCTTCCGGGCTCTGAAGTATGCAGAGAACCGCTCACATAAATTTGTCTAGGATGTAATGCTACCGTCTGGAAAACCATTTAATCAAAGCTTGGAAGGTTCAATAAGAGTTAATGCAAATAACTTACACTTAGATGCGTCATCAATGTTGAAGAAACTTAGTCGGTTATTGATAAGTTACACGTTCTTGTCAGGGTCTTATTTTTCATCATATTCGCCCAACTTGGGCGGCTTCTCCATGGATTTTGGTATCTTACTTTCCAAAATCCTCACAGCTAGTGGATAATTCGATTGCACCTTTCCCAATTGACTCTTGTCGCTACTGCGAAAATCGGCGCCGGCTGAACAGAAGAGTCGCCATCGTGCGTTATTTATCCCAAAGGAGGGAAAGGAAACGCTCGAAGTAAACCTACCGCAAAGACGGGAAAGGAATGGTCATCGCAACCAAATCCTGGATTCGGGAGTCGGTTACGCAAGGGGAAGGTATTAGCACCCCTCACGTCCGTCGTACTCGACGGGATCCACGCTTGTTTTCTAGTACGGATTGTTATTCTATCTATTCTACAGGTCTAGGGTTAAAAGAAAATAAAATGACTCGGCAAAGTATCGCACTTTATGCCTACGTATTCCCGTCTGGAACGAGAAATCAGAGTCAACGTAGTTCGCCTACCTACGGGAAAGGAGGGGAAGGTTGCTTGCTAGGATATCGCATCCTATGCCTACGTACTTTCATACAACATGAAAGATCAGAGCAAACGTAGTTCGGGCCACGTACGACACAAGTCTGTCTTGATTGTTTTTATCCTTCTGAAAAAGGTTTTCTCCTGCTTACGGGTCCAAGCGGACAAAAATGACACTTTTGATTGGTTTACAGTCTTTTACGCAAGAAGTATTTTTTTAGTGTGTTTGCAATCTCTGACGCACTAGAGACTATGATTTGAGAGTGACTACGTCGTATGTCACCCTAAGGGTAACACACTAAGCGATCAGATTACTGAAGAGTGACCCTCCAGCAACCTTTTCTCAAATAGCTTAAGGCTCGTAACATACGACATTGATTAACCTTATTACTGTGTTTTTGAATTACTCTGAGATGAGAAGAGAAAGGAACTCTAAAAAGCCTATGGTTGAAAAGGGAATCAAAATCTATCCTAATGTTGTCATGCATGGATGAAAGCCTAATGTCTGTCATATTTCTCTCTTGCACAGAGAGAAACAGAGATCCTAGGGGATAAACGGAAAAGCAACAGCATATATACAGTAAAGCAGTAAAATGCATGAATGCAGCAGTACAAGCGAGGCAAGGGAGTCCCGCTCAACCTCGAACCTAGAAAACAATGGGCAAAGTGAAACAACTTCACTTCAACCCTATGGGGAAACTTAACAAACAATACAGTCAAGAAACTCAAACAATACATCAACAGCTCTAAACAGCACCAATAGCTCTAAACAGCAAAACCTGATAGAAACAGCAACAAGTCACCAACACCTTCAAGCAAGGTCTTCATCCACCTACAAGCTTCAAATAAGCATTCAATCTTCAAGAGAAACAGCAAGCTACCACAAGCAGAAACTCTAAACAGCAGACATCATCAACAGCTAAGCAGCAGTAAGTCCTACTTCAAACAGTTGCACAGCTCTGACAGCACCAGCTCCTTCCTCTAACAGTCTTCAAGGAACTGAACTTCATCTTCAATCTTCAAGGGACTCTTCAAGGCAAGCTCTCCAACGGAGAAATGATTATAAGAGGATTTTGAATGTTAAACAGCCTGTTGAGCACCAAAGGTGGCCTACATAAAGTTAACATAATACAGACTGTTTCTCTCAAAGTTCTATCTCCTAGATACAGTCACTAATCCTTCCAAAGGAGGGATGTGAGTATTAAGGAGAGACTTTTAATCATTGAGAAGAATGGAGGCAAAAGAAACCATCCATGTTTATGAAGAAAATTTTCTATTCTAAGGCTCTATCTATACCCTATATCCTATAGTCTTCAAACAACTCCAAGCAAGCCAAACAATCTTCATCAAGCTTTGATTTTGATCTTCAGTCTTCATCTTTAATCCTTGCCAAGCTCCACAAGCTCTAACTACGCCCACGCCCCAAGCAAAAGCCCAAAAAGCCCACACAACAAAATAAACCCCAAAAATGGGCAAACCAAACAATCACACAATTGTAAAATATACTAAAAATAGTAATATAATATTTACAAGTCTAATATTAATTCTAAGGGAAATACTATATCTACCCTATATACCCCCATAGGTACCATATTCTAATTCAATCTAAAAAACCCAAAATAAAATGTTCAAGTGCACCTATGTTGTGTTTAAACCCTAATTATACTATCTAATGTCATCTAATCAAAACTACCTAAAAATAATCCTAAAAATTATGGAACAAAATCCAGGGGTACCTAATGTTTGTATCTAATCACCCTAAAAAGAATGGCCTAAAAAAGTAAGGGGAACTACCTAAACAAAAATATACAAAATTATGTACCAACTAAATGGAATAAAAAACAACTAAAGGCAAAATATTCACAAAAAATAAAGAAAATACCTAAAATCAAATTTTTATTTATTTACAATTTTCTTGAAGTCCAAACTAACCTATAGCAAAAATTCCCAGATTAAAATAACTATTTTTCCATTTTTTATGATTTTCTAAAGTTGTGAAATAAAATGCACAAATGAAAATGAAATTAAAATGCCCAGGAGGTGCAGAAAGCAGCTAAGCGTAGTTCAAAATCCTATGGGCCACTAACCAGGGGGGTGCGCGTAGCAACTATTACTGAGCCCAAAACCAACATAAAATCAAAAGAAAATAGTAACGAAAATGAAGAAAAACGTGGTGCCAAAAGCGACTAATACTAGTGTAAAATCAATGGGCTTTGAAACAAGGGGTGCTGGTAACACAAATCACTCAAGCCCAAGCTTCTCAAATTAACGAAACGACTGTGTATTGGTGTTTCAGTAAAATCCTTCACAAACTGAGACTTAATCTCATCCACACGATTCCGTTTTAAGTCAAAAGTCAGCACACATCCAATGGTCCAGCTTCATCTTCTCCATTTAAATCAGACTTGGAGCCCAAACAGCCATGGAAGTTCAAGCTATGAATACAAATTGCAGAAAATTGTGTTCCTCCAATATTGAACCAAAATCCACAAAATAAAACCCCTAACATGATCCAATTTTTTCCCTGGTTTCAACTAGGTCATCAGCATCAATTTATATAGCCTCTAACAGCAAACACGATCTTGGATTCAAAATTGCTCAAAAAATCAATAATCACTAATCATCAAATTAAGTATCCCAATCTCTTCCTTATTCAACACTGATCAATCTTAACTAAAAAACTAAGTCTATAACTCCATATTCATCACGTTCTTGATCTCAACAGAAATTATACCACTATGTCAACTAGCACCAAATGGCTTCAAACTTTCCAGAAACAACCACCTAACCACATACTAATCAACTAACCTAAGATTTCATGCCAATTACTCCTAATTCGAGCCAGAGTGTGAAGTTTACTAACCTGATGAAATGATGAAAACAGATGGCAGAAACCTTCAATCCAAGGCTTGTCCTTCTCCAGATTCCTTCAGTATGATCTTTTCTTGCTTCTGTATGCAACCAATCTCCTTGGAAGTGCTTGATTTTCTGAATCAGATTTCAAGTTGCAGGTGGAAAAGTGGGAGATCAAGAATACGACCCAAGCTTGAATTCTCTCAGATTCTGATTGATACACCCTCAGAAACACCAAAGGAACTGAATAGGATCAAAAGATTGGATTGATTGTGAAGAAATTGGAGAATTCGAAAGTGACTTGCAATGAAGAAAATTTGATCTCACTCTTTCTTCTCTCTCTCAAAAATGGCAAACCCTTGATCCTGATCCATTCTAAATCATTTATAGACAATGCTGGAAACTTCTGGAAGTGACTGGAAGGATCTAATGAGAAATTGCCAATCTCATGTCATGATATTATCCTTTAATGAGTTCAAAAACCAGTTGGAGTTTGGTCTGTTACAGCACATGAATAAGGCTTGAATTTCTCTCCATATGAGAAATGAGATGTGTGGGAATGGCTTGCTAGCTTGTGCTTTGATCCCTTGTTCATTTGGCAAGTGTAACTTCATTTACAAGCAACTAATGACAAGTCCAATTTCTTGACCTCAAATGAAAAATCTAATGATGTCAATGATCTCAAAATGTGTTTTCCCTTCAATTTGGTATATCACATGATGCATTTTGGCCTTGGATCAAAAAATCCCAAATTTGGTCACTTGAAAATGGACTTTTACCTTCCATATTTGGTCAATTTTATCATTTTGAGTTCCATGCATTTCCAAACTATCATGACCTCTTACCTAGACTCAAAACATCATTTGGAGCAAGTTTGATGTTGAACATTTTTTCATTTGAAGTTTGCAAGTAGGAGTTTTAGGCATATGCTTGAAATGACCTATAATCTTACTTTCCCAAAATACCCCTGGCTTGTCAAGATCATAAGTAGAGTTCCACAAATCAGAATGAGGCATACCATACCTTTCTAGAATGCTAATATCATGAGGAACAACTTTCATGTTTAACAAAAATTCATTTGAAAACTCCTTGTGGGGCAAAGGTTTCTTGGAAGTCAAGTAACTTTCACAGATAAATTTCAGTGTCCTCAGATGACCTGTAACTTGCAAGAACCATAACTTGAGTTCTATGAATCTCCTTGATGACTTCCACCACTCAAATTAAAGGTATTGAGATGCTATACAAGTTTCATGTTGGCCAAAGATCCATTTGAGACTTGTATTTTGAATTATTTTGCTTGGAAGTTTGACCTAAATCAGGGGATTTTACACAGAAACCCTAATTTAGAAACTTCTCTTCTTCTTGATTTCTTTTGATTTCTCCTTGGCACAACACCACATCCATATCCACATATCAAATGATGAATCCCCCATCCTTCAAATAGGCCTTGATGCCCTTCAATCAAGCATTAGACCTAGGGTTGACCTAGGGTTGACCCATGTGAAACCCTAGTTGACTGTCTTCAACTGTAGCTCTTGTAACCACACCAATAACTTGTCTTACTTTCAAAATGACCCTCTAGGTCTTCCATGACGGCTACACACATTCCATGCCTCATTCCATAGCTCACAACCTCTTTGATGATCTTCAAATACTCCCCAGATAGGATATAAATCCACTGCTTGATCTATTAACTTCTCAAAGCTTCACCTTCTTTCTTGGTGACTTGAATAGGCTTGAACTTGAATAAAAACTTTTTGGATATGCTTCTTGAGATGAAAATGGCACTTGATCCCTTGTTGGATGGCTGGCCCATGCTATGCTATGCAAATGAATGAACTATGTACATGATCTACTATGCAAATGATAAAGCTATGAAAACACAAATCAGGTAAAACAAGTTGGTCAAATTTTAGGGTGCAACAACTCTCAGTTTGAGTCGGGGAAAGAGCGTGACTACATCGGTCCCCCCAGGACTCTAGGGAGGAGTCTGATGCTTCTTGCTCTTATACCATTCTCTTGATCGGAGAACTTTGCCTTTCTTCGCCCCATGTGGCTCTGGGATAACATTATGGGTCCTCTTTGACACGGCCTCTTGGACGATATTTTTGTGAGGTGGAAGATTATGGAGGCTTTCTTCAAGGAATTGTGGACTTCATTCGAGTGTGTTCGAATTTTACTGTCTAACAATGTTATACAGACTATTCAACAGTTCGTTAGCACCTTGCACTCCGAGGTTTTCTTGCAATACCTAGAGGCCAAGTAAGGCTTCTGATAGCAAAATTGGAGAAAAATAAGAGGATTAATCGGAGTAACTTGAATGGATTTGGTTATCGTGGAGCCTATACCATATTTGGATGCAATGGAATTGTTGCTCTAGGATTTGCGATGCCTTATAGAGGAGGAATAGGTGGTTGATTGGCCACTACTTGAGCACTAGCGCTTGCTTCCCACGCAATAGCAACTTTGCACGCTACGGCAGATCGAGTAGCTCTAGATCCAGCCATCATCAGAAGTCTTAGAAATTTGATATTTGGAAATTTGAGGAATCAGAATTAAGATAACGATTGGTTGAATCTGCATGTGGTGAATCTTCGAATTCAATTCAGAATGCTCTTGATTTTGTGGTATGAAGAGGTCACAACCCGATGAATCGGAGAGCAAACGTGAAATCATGGAAATCATAGGAATCAGAAGTTGATTTCCACAAATGGTGCAACTATTCCCTTTCAGGAACTAGAAATGAGTTGAGAAGCGGTGGCGATAGCGAACTTATACTTCGTATGCGGTGGAGTGGGAGAACCTGCAAGATTAGCACTTCAATATTCGAGTCAATTTGAGAGGAAAAAGAGTAAAGTGAAATTGAAACTTATTACTTAATTATTGGATACACTTGCAGTTGAGATCTTTTGTAATCATCAAAATGACATTTCGTGTGCTGAGATGTCCTAGAAAGAGTACAGTTCCTGTTGATCAATCGGGGTCGATATGACCGACCCATATCAGTTGTCTTCATCAAAAATTGCTGGATAGTTGTTAACAACTATCACTTTAACAATTGTCACAAAAACACTTTCTTGAATCATCAACACCAAACTCCGTTTAACTTATAAAATTGTCATCTTTTAAATCACTTGACAAATATTATAATCATATAGATCCACATCTTAAACTCTGATAAAGTAAATAAATTACATGTTAAACTTGAGATAAAAGTTTCGTATACAAAATTTGTGAGGCTTAAGGTGTGATCCTTAAAAACTGGACGTAGACCCTATATTTCAAATCACTCATCTTTTAGCTTATTGCTTTTATCAATTTACGATCTTCTTCTACCACTTTCTTAAAATCAACTTAAAAGTTGCATTAAACTAATAAAGTTTATTGAAAAAATCTTTTTAATACAATTAGCCCCTCTGATGTCCCCTCCAATATTTGTAGTTACTTAGTTAAAAACAATTACCTATAAAATTTAAGTAAAATTCATAGTGATGATCTTATTTGGGATTGTGAAGAGTGAGGGAACTATTCCCTGAGATCTCCTCACCATCTAGTGGGAAAGAAAAACCAAAGCAGAAGCCTAAGAATTCTAGAGGCAGAAAAAGTGGAATTAGACGAATACAAAAATGAAAGGAACTAAGTCATGAATATAACAATGTGCAATGGAGCATATATAGATTTGGAAGCCTAATATCAACATGTAGATTTCAGAAAGGTAAAACAATTTATTCCACAATGAGGAGCAAGAGAAAATTGATGGTTCTGTTTCTCAATACAAGTTTAGAAAGAAAAAATAAGCAACAAGTGTACAAAATTACAATGGCACATGGTACGTACATATATATAGATATAATTAACAAACCTTATTTGGCTCTCACTTCCAGTTATTGGCAACAATGTCAGCCAAATCAACCACCCTTTGTGAGTAACCCCACTCATTGTCATACCAAGCAATCACCTTAACCATGTCGTCGCCCATGACCATTGTCAAGGACGAATCAACGGTAGACGACACATCAGTGCACCTAAAATCTACAGACACGAGTGGCTCGTCACAAACTGAGAGAATACCAGCCAGCTCCTTGGATGCACTCTCTCTAAAAGCCTCATTCACTTCTTCAGCAAATGTCTTCTTTGAGACTTGAACAACGAGGTCCACCACCGAAACGTTTGGTGTTGGCACACGAAGTGCAATACCATTGAGCTTGCCTTTGAGTGTTGGGAGGACAAGGGCCACTGCCTTAGCTGCTCCTGTTGATGTTGGGACTATGTTAAGTGCTGCTGCCCTCGCACGCCTTAGGTCACGGTGGCTCGCGTCAAGAAGCCGTTGGTCACCGGTGTAGGAGTGAGTGGTAGTCATGGTACCCTTGATAATACCTATTGCCCAATACATCTTCATAGGTTATAATCAAAAAAGTACATATCCTTGTTAGAAAATGTGGTGAAAAGGTACATTACCGAATTTCTGATCGAGGACCTTGACAAAGGGAGCAAGGCAGTTAGTGGTGCAAGAAGCATTGCTGATAATGTCGTCGGCATGGGTGTAACCATCAGCATTGACACCAACCACATAAGTAGGGATGTCTCCTTTTCCAGGGGCAGTGATGAGAACCTTCTTAGCCCCGGCTGTAATGTGCCTCCCTGCACCTTCTCTGTCCACAAACACTCCGGTTCCTTCAATCACCAAGTCTATCCCCAACTCCCTGCAATATCATTAGCAATCTTTATAGCCTGTGTGTCGCCGCCTGACACAATAATATGATTTATGCTTAAATGTCCTCACTAATTAATCACTAAACACAGCAAACTGATATCGTAAGTAATCGTTAGACGATTTTCTCCATGTGTATTGGAGAAGTTCTCAATACTAATATCATACATATACCTTTATGCATCATATCATGTTTCTTTCATCTCTGCATGCACTATTCTTCAAACTTAAGCAAGTTAAGATACATTTGCTTGAGAAAATGATTTTTGTTATTTTAGGTAAACTAAGACGCGCTTAATGCGCCACTGTAGAGATTAATCTTTGAGATAACTAAGATGAGATCCATTTAAGAGGTTGACATATCGCGACAAATATTTTTCTGCATGCACCAGATAGAGATCCATTTAAGGGTCTATTTAGATTGATATATTTAAACTTATCTACTAACATGATCATATATGAGACAAAGCTTATTGAAATAAGTTATGACATGTTCATAAACCAATGAATGAGAGAATAGCTTACTTCCAAGGAAGGTTGGCAGGGTTGCGGTCCGAGACAACTTTGATAACCTTTCCATCAACTGAGATGCCATCAGTACCAACAGGCTTAACATCAGCATCAAAGATTCCAAGTGTGGAATCATACTTGAGGAGATGAGAAGCTTGCTTTACACCTCCGGTGTCGTTGATGGCAATGACATCAAGAGGCGAGTCCTTACGACCATGCCAACATCTCAAGAAGTTCCTTCCAATTCTTCCAAATCCGTTTATAGCCACCTTCAGTTGTTTTGCTTCCACTACAAGACCTTTCTTGGATCCTCCACTACTTCCAACCTTCAAATATACACATATAGATTCATAGATAGATGAAAATTGTAAAATATGTCACATAATTGGTTTGAATCCCACCGTCCGGTAGAGGGATCATTTAAACACATGAATTGTTAGCACATAGCAGAATTCAAACTTGAGATCTTGAGAGGATCACACTCTCAGGACCCTCGGGTTTATTCATACACGTACTATAATCAAATACTTCATTTTTACAATAACAAAATTATTAGCCATTCATTGGAGACAAGGAACTTACTGCATTGGTTTGGAAGCTAACAACAGAATGAAAATCATCTGAAGATTTTCTAGAAAAAGGAAGATATTTTGATGAGTTGCCGAGACCAGAGAATTCAGAGAAGCCTTTCCCATTTACCTAAAACAAAGCAAAGAAAAAAACTACTATAAGTTTCTATAACTCTAGCTTTACTACAAAAATGGTACACTACTAGTTAACATGAAATTCTAAAGAATGAGTAAGTAACTATATAGAACCTTAATAGCTGGTTTGGCTACAGAGAAAGTAGCCGAAGCCATGATTGAGCCAACAAGGAACACTGAATATTTTGAAGGTGAAGTTTGTAGTATAGAACTTTTGCAGAGAAGCAAAGTCTTAGTTAAATGTTAGTATTATTATGTAGTAAGAAGTGTATAATAAGGGAATAAGATGTGGCAACGTGGATGTGTGGTTGTGACTCATGAGCCCAAACAAGTAAGGATTAGATTTTGGATAGCAATATCATTCAATGAATGGCTATAATTCATGCTTTGGTTTTGTGCTTGTAGTAACTTCAATCATCATGATATATCTCACTCTCACTCACTCATTTTTTTTCTATTGTAGAATGATGGTTGGGCCAAAATCTTGATACATGTGAAATTCTAAAATTCTGTATTTTTCTTTAAAATAATATTTTTCAACAAATTTGCAAATTACTACGATGTATGGATATTATTTATCTTATCAACGGTTAATATTTTATATTTAAAAAAAAATAAATGTCAATATGTACTAAACCGTGTATACTAATGTGAAAATTAGTTTTACACTAATATCTAATCAAAATTAAAAATAACATATGTAGTTGTTTTTAAACTTAAAACTAGAAAGATATGTATGTGAGAGGAGATACTAATGGACAAAGAGAGCAATGTTATGGCCACTCTTCATTTGGTTCCAAGTTGGGTTTCAAGTGTTGGGTTTCAAGTGTGCTCACAAGCCACGAATCCAATTTGTACTTTTTGTTTTTTTCTTAAGCTCGTTAATAATCACACCCATACATCCTAACACACATGTGTATGATAGATAGGTTTGGATATACTTACTCCATAGTAAGTGTTATTAATCTTACTCTCCCTTCATAGTTTTGTGCAAGGAATTTTATATTATGAAACTATTATACTATTTCGTTAGGGTATACAATTTCGATAGAAATCAAGAGTAATGTGTGAGTGAGAATAAAATATCTCAAATGGCGGTTAAAACTTGTTAGTTTATGCGCGGTTTCTAAGAAGTGTGTGAATTAAATTTATTGGACTTTTCTCAATTTGAAGCGTTAGTACTGGTTTTGCTATTTTTCAAAAATGATATGAAAATAAATATGTTGAAATATAGATCCGAAAAGTAAAGAACACAAAGATATATCCTGGTTCCCCTCACAATTCGAGAGTAATTCAGTCCCCTCACTCCCCATGAGAGATTTCCACTATGTCAGATCTTTGTACAAGTCTTCCACCAAGACCTATCCTACAATCTTCTAACATAAGCAACACAATCAATAAGGACAATCCCCTTATGATCTTTACAAAGTTCAACAAAAGAACAATCCTCCCATATTCACTCTCTTGCTTCCAACAATCCTAGACAACAAGAAAATTACAACAATCTGAATTTTTACAAGTGTTTGAATTTATATAACAATGTATATTAATTCCTAGAATTGATCTTCTCTATCAAGTAGGAAATTCTCAATATGTAGTACAAGTGTTTAATGATTTATGTAGTTGAAACTATTTGAGAATGTAATGAAATTCATGTGCAAAAGTTTCAACGAAATGTTATACCAAGAACACTTGATTTTAAAAATGAGAGAATATATGTTATGAATTGCTATGAAAGAGAGATGAGTTTGAATTCTGAAAAGTATGGTTTATATAATGCCTTAACGCCTTTCTAAAAGTGTACAAATACATGAAAAGATGTCATGGTTCAAAAATGGTTTCAAAAATTCGTTTGCATCAGAATTTTTATGAAAAAGTGCCACTGATTCAGTGATAATCGGTTATCTAAAGTGGGTAATCGATTACATATGATACATTTTCAAAAATTAAAGTATTTCTACATTTTGAGAAATTTTTGCATATTGTGGCTGTTTTAAAGTACTATTATAGCGGTTTGAAATGCCATAATTTACCAAAAACATATTTAAAAATAATTTTAAAAGATTCATGAAAGATTTAAGATGAATATGAACTGTTTTTATGAGCAACAAAGATATATATACTTGAATTGTAATGCATATTCAACCATCTTGATTCTTCCATTTATTTTTCAAAGCTTTTTGATAATTTGAACTTGATTGCTCTAGTCTTCAAGCTTTGACTCTTCTTTTTGTTGATGTGTTTGTCTTCATCAAAACTATAGCCTAGGACAAGAAGAACTCTTCTTCACATTCTCCCCCTTTTTGATGATGACAAATCATTCTTTAAAATTTAACTTGTTCATCAGTGAGTTGCTTCAATATGTGACTTTTTGAAATGTCGAGTAGCAACTAGAATCTCCCCCTATCTTGTATATCTCCCCCTTGCTTTTTAAATTCAAGGTTTTCTCTCTTGAAAGAATTATAAACAAGAACAAATACAATACCTACTATTTCTCCCCCTTTTGACATCATCAAAAAGAAGACAAAGTAGAATAAAGTATAAAGCAAGGTGATAACATAGGAAGGATATATTGTTATAATTGAAAATTAATAGCATAAAATTAGACACTTATCTCCTTCATAATAATTTGATGTTAAATTTGATATCAATATTGATGCTTCTTCAAAATATCTTTTTAATCAAAAAACCTTTTAGAACTAACATATTGTATGGTCTTGTGTCTTGAAGGATCAATCTTGATTTGACAATTCTAGCATTTGATCTTCAAGTACCTACAAAATAATTTGTTACATCTAGGTACCCAATTTTCTCATGTTCTTCATCACTTGAATGATGTGATACCATCAATATCTTGCATGCAGGATCTTCATCTAAAGATGAACTTATTTCATTGTCATCCCATGCTACATATGCTTTCTTTTCCTTTTTGTGATTTTTGAAATTTTCTTTCTTTTCAAGTGTAGGGCATTCTTTCTTGACATGTCCCTTT
This sequence comes from Lathyrus sativus, assembly GCA_963859935.3. Taxonomy (NCBI): domain Eukaryota; kingdom Viridiplantae; phylum Streptophyta; class Magnoliopsida; order Fabales; family Fabaceae; genus Lathyrus; species Lathyrus sativus. The sequence goes on from OZ012737.1 coordinate 547,033,101, forward strand.
TTTTTTCCACATTCAAAACATGTAACTCTTCTTGTTGATTCTTCTTTATGAATGATCTCCTTTTTCCTTTTTTTTTTCTCAAAAACTTTTCAAATTTTTTAATAAGATCATCATTGTCATCAGTGGATTCCTCTTCTTGATTGCTATCATGAAATTTGAATCTTGTCTTTAATACAACATCTTTTGAATCTTTTACTTGTATTTCATGTTGCTCTAATATTTTAAGTTATATTTCGTGTTCTTGAAGTTTTCTGAACAAGGAAGCAGACGTCATGGTAGAAAGACTCTTCTTTTCTGATATCGCTGTCACCTTTGGTTGCCATTCCCTAGTTAAAGCCCTAAGAAGTTTAAGATTTAATTCATTGTTAGTAAAAGTCTTACCGAGAGCAATCAAGTGATTAGTTAAGTGAACAAATCTCTTTTGTAGATCAAGGACTGATTCTCTGGGCTGCATTCTGAACATTTCATATTCTTGACTCAAGGTATTCAATCTTAACCTTTTAACTTCAGTGGTTCCTTCATGAGTTTCTACTAAAGTATCCCAAATTTATTTTGCCGATTTACATTGAGATATACGGAAAAATTCATCCATACTGAGAACGCTTGGAAGAATGTTAATTGCTTTCTTGTCGTAGAGTACCTTTTTCTTATCATCTTCATTCTATGAATTTTTACTCTTTTTTGTCTCAACGTCATCGAAAACACTAGTAGGAACAAATGGACCATTTTGTATAGCATCCCAAATATCTTCTCCTTGTGCTTCTAGATGTGCCTTCATACGAATTTTCCAAAAATCAAAGTATTCACCACAGAACAGTGGAGGCTTGTTATTGTTGCCACCGTCTCTAAAAACCGGATTTACGGAAGCCATTATGAATATTTTAGGAACCAGTTACCTATAACCTACTCTAATGCCAATTGTAAGTAGAGTTGCACCTAAGAGGGGGTGAGTTAGGTACTGAAAATCTTTTTCTTGGTCTTTATGTAGATTTATTTTTTTACTTTCCTAAAAGTTACTAAGTGTTGAATGTAGTAAAAGCAGGAAGTAAAGAGACATGGCGATGTATCCTGGTTCCCCTTACAATCCGAGAGTACTCCAGTCCCCTCACCCCCCGTAAGAGATTTCCATTATGTCAGATCTTTGTACAAGTCTTCCACCAAGACCTATCCTATAATCTTCTAACATAAGCAACACAATCAATAAGGACAATCCTCTTATGATCTTTACAAAGTGCAACAAGAGAACAATCCTCCCTTATTCACTCTCTTACTTCCAACAATCCTGGACAACAAGAAAATTACAACAATCTAAATTTTTACAAGTGTTTGAATTTATATAACAATGTATATCAATTCTTATAATTGATCTTATCTATCAAATAAGAAAATCTCAATATGTAGTACAAGTGCTCAATGATTTATGTAGTTGAAACTATTTGAGAATGTAATGAAATTGATGTGCAAAAGTTTCAACGAAAAATTATGCCAAGAACACTTGATTTTAAAAATGAGAGAATATATGTTATGAATTTCTATGAAAGATAGATGAGTTTGAATTCTGAAAATTATGATTTATATAATGCCTTAACACCTTTCTAAAAGTGTGCAAATACATGAAAAGATGTCATGGTTCAAAAATGGTTTCAAAAATTCGTTTGCATCAGAATTTACATGAAAAGTGTCACTGGTTCAGTGGTAACCGGTTACCTAAAGTGTTCAATCGATTATACATGATACATTTTCAAAAATTAAAGTATCTCTACATTTTGAGAAAATTGTGCAAATTGTGGCGGTTTTAAAGTGCTATTATGGCCGTTTGAAATGCCATAATTTACCAAAAACATAATACTTAATTTAAAAATATTTTTAAAAGAATCATGAAAGGGTTAAGATGAATATAAATTGTTTTAATGAGCAATAAAGATATATATACTTGAATTGTAATTCATATTCAACCATCTTGATTCTTCCATTTATTTTCCAAAGCTTTTTTATAATTTGAACTTGATTGCTCTAGTCTTCAAGCTTTGACTCTTCTTTTTGTTAATGTGTTTGTCTTCATCAAAACTATATCCTAGGACAAGAAGAACTCTTCTTCACAAAAATGATTGTGTGTAATATGGCATGTTGTGCTGACAAGTCAGTTTGGATCCGATTGTGATTGATCTGTCGGATGAAGGAATTGTATGCTTCCTGTTTTAACGAAGGTTTAGTTGCTCAGTGTGCCTTTTCGCTTGAGGTTCAATATTTGAACTTTTTCTATGGACCTCGTGAATGGTCCAGAATAGTTGCCCCCAAGCCCTTATTTTATTATGTAGAATGATGGTTTTGCAATGTACATCTTTAAGACAGTTGTTTAATAGAAGAAGGTGAAGATTCATAATGGGATATTTTTAGCATTGTGAACAGATGCATTAAATGTTTTCTATTGATTAACGATGTTACACATGGAGGCCCTGGCGTGTGTCCATATGTTTGATGGTAATGATATTCTCTTTATCCTAAGATATTCGAGTATTATGAACAGTCCCTGGATAAATATTGAATTTTTATATTGTGGTTCTCATTTTCCAATGCGGTAGATCATATGGTCTACTGATGTGAAATTCCTATGAGAAATTCTTGGTTTGTTAATCTTATCTTTTTTGTTTTCATGTGGATTTAAGAGACTATTATTATTCTTCTTCGTTTGCGGTTTCTTCCATTGTTTCCAATATCTCGCATAAGCCTTCATCTTCGACCAGCTCGTGCCTCCTCTTTCAGCGCGTGAACTCCTAAATTTCTTCTTTAATGTAACACATGAATATCTCTTTCTTTCAATCTTGCTTTCTTTATTAGGGTTTTTAGATATGAGGGTCAAGGGCTCCTAGTTTGTATTTTTTATCTTGATGAACCCTTCTTCCGTAGATGTACTTTGATAGGGATGTCATATTTATATTTAAGCATGTCTTGGGAATATATTTGTATTTATTCCTTTTTATGTGTTGGTTGGATCCCTTATAATGGAAGATATCTAACTTGAAGTTCAAAAAACCATAAGGGATAACTCATGAGTGTGGGTGGACCAAGAGACACTAGATATTGCTTCTACTTTTATTCGTGAGGGAAACATATACCATGCGTTCATGGTGGTGGGACCTTCTAAAGATTAGGGGTGATTATCCCTCAACTAGACAAGAGGATATGCAGTAAATTTGATGGGAGTGGCATTCCCCTTCATGAATGTTTATTCTCCTTGATAGCATTTTAGCTTGCGTTCAACGATTTTGAGGTCAGTATGTTTAATCATTTACAAATTGCTCTTTCACAACTGCATTTGGTGAGTTGGGAATACATCAAGGTCTTCTAGGTTTTGCTATGATTACAAGAATTATGAACTGACCACGATGCTCTTCTTACGTCTCTTTAAAGCTTAACACAACTTTGTAGATTCGACGCAGGTCAAGATTTGATGTCTCTCAGGCAGTATACCAAGATCTTTGAGGTCTAATTGGAAAGTGTTAAACACTCCAAATATCAATACCTATTGGTTACCCTCCTCAATGAGGTAGCTCATGCCAATATATATGTCATAGAGCCTATGTGTCTCGGGCGATGTTCAGATAGGTTCTCCAAGTTCATGCATTATAGACATTTCTTGGCAGATTCTATTTCATATGTTCATAATATGGAAATTTACATAAAATAGAAATTGTTATTGATCAATAGTGTTTTTAAGTTTTTTGTTGTATGTTTTCATCATTCAATCATAGCATATTTATTTCATTTTGTTAGTTTTACCTCTATTTTCTACTTTTATCTGTGTTTCAGATATTTTGAAGATATGAGGTCAAAATATAGTGCATACGAGCAAAAACTAAAAAGGATCACATGAAGATTTCACACAAGGATAAATCACATACAAAAACCAGAGCCCACTATGCCCAAGTCGTAGCAGCTTCTACGGGCCATAGTTGCCCCAGGACTTGTCGCATTCCATTTTTAGTTCCCCATACAAAAAATATTACAAAGGGTACTACGACCTTCCCGTAGTGGCTTCTATTATCGTAGTGCTTTCACTAACATCATTGGACTCTTTTCTTTTTTCAGTAGTTTTCTTTTGGCTCTTCAACTCTCAATTGTTTCCGTTTATGATTAAGGGCTCTAAATACGAATTTCTGACTCTCTGAGGTACCTAGACTTATAAATTTCCTTGTAAACTCAGAGTCCAGTACCTTAATTTTGACATATTTTACTAGATTACTTAGAATTCTCAGCATTAGCTTTATTTTTTTCCTGCATTTCAAGTTTGTAAAAGTCTTTACGAAGCACTTGGTTCTTCGTACACTACAATCTAGGTTTAATAGTTATTTGTTTTATCACTTGTTATTATTTATTTATCATGTTTATGTTTTTAATCACTAATATGCATGATTTTAATTTAACTATGTCTGAGTAGTCATTTATGATTTAGGACCATGATAATTGTCCAAATGACATACCTCATATAGGTTTTTGCTAAAATGTTAACAACAAGAAATTCATGCTTTTTTTTTCTTTAAACATGTATATCTCTTCGAAAGTAGAAATGTTCATAGACATCAATCATATACTGAAAGGGTATGATTGATGTATGAACTAGAAAATATAAACAGTTAAACTTGAGGTTACGAAAGTATTTCAGGCTTAACTAAGAAAGGTCCCATTTTTAAATAGCTAAACTTAAAGGATCCTAAACGAATGAGTTACCCTGACAAAAATAGGCAGATTATTAGTTTATAAAAGTATAATATGTCGATGAAAAAAGGAGTTATCCATTTTTTTCTATTTGTTTCTACAAAGCAAAGATTTATCATAATTAACTTAAACTAAGAACTTGTTTGAGTAAATCTAGGATAGATTCATAGTCATAAATCCTCTTTTTATAAATTGTTTAAAACCAATCATAATCATTCCAAAACTAAAGTAATCATCATTTTAGTTAAACACTGAAGTAAGAAGATTAGTAATTTGAGCAGTCCTACGTGTAACGATCATTTTTTCTACTTCGATAGAAATCACGCGTCTGCAACCTGACAATTTTAAGCGTCATTGTCGGTGACTGTTTTTATATTGAATCCTTTTATTTTATCATCTAGACTAAAACATTTTGTTTACTTATTTTTATCTTTTATCTTTATTAGTTGAATGTGAAAAATCTAAAGTCTTGGGAGCCTCTCAAATCGATAAAAAAAGTTGAATGTTATTTCCATGAAAGGCGACAACAACGACTAATTCGAGCATTAAGTGTCTTGCCATTGGAGCAAACAATTTCGAGTTGAAACCATTTTTGTTGTCTATGTTACAACATAACCAGTTCTTTGGTTCACCAACAAATGACCCAAATTTACATCTGTCTATTTTCATTGAATTTTATCATACCATTAAAATGAATAGTCTTCATCTGAAAGTGATCCAATTGAGAATGTTTCCATTTTCCTTAAGGGACAGAGTCTGGCTATGGTTACAATCCTTACTCTTTATTTCCATCACGACAAAAAATAAGTTAAAAATCTAATTTTTTTGCCATTATTTCTCTCTAAGAAAATCTGCTCAATTTAGAAACCAGATTACGAGTTTTAAATAAGGCGATGATGAATCACTATATAAGGCTTATGAAAGGTTTAAAGAGATGCTTAGGCTTTTCCCATAACACAAACTTGAGAAATGGTTGATAGCTCATACGTTTTATAATGTATACTCTACGAGAATGGCCATCAACACTTTTGCAGGTCAGGCACTAATGGATAAGGACATTGAAGATGCCTACACAATTATAAAGGAAATGATGTGAAACCATTACCAATGGGGAAGCAAATGTGCCCCTGCTAAAAAAAGCTTCCCAAAAAGGAGGTTTGTAAGAAGTGAGTGCTCTAGATCACATAAACGCTAAGGTAAACGCCCTACTTCAAAAGATAGATAATATGAGCGTTGACATTGTAGTCCCCCCCCCCCTCCCGAACATGTGATATTTACAAAGTAGTCGGTCACACTGGTACTGCATGCTAGGTGATATTGACAGGAGAACCTAACTGAAGAATGGAAAATTATGTGAACAATGCCCAAAGAGGGAACCCTTACTCAAACACCTACAATCCTGATTGGAGAGACCATCCTGATTTTCATACAAGAATAACTACTCTCATTATGTATTGAATTCCACATCAGCAGGTCCCCCAGATTTTCCAAGACAAAAAGGTGTTTCTGCCCCCAAGAAATTCCAACCTCGAGATGTTGATGGAAAACTTTGTCATAACCAAAAATTGGCAAAACAAGAATTTTAAAAATGAAAAACTCCATACCAAAGAATTTCTTAGACAATTAGTGTTTAAGGATGACATTATAGCCACACATAATAAGATGCTAGATACCCAAATATCTCAGGTAGCACAACAACAAACATTATCATATGGCCCCTCCAGAACCTTTCCAAGACAACCTGAACCTAACCCGAATAGGAAGTTAAACGTTGTTATGCTACAAAGTGGAAAATAATTAGAGTGCGTTGGTAAAAAAATTAGAACAGAGCTTAGAAAAGTGATAGAACTCAACCTAATACTGGCGTGTAGAGGAAGAACAAGAAAAACCATATGTAGCTTCTACACCCTACAAAACACCAATTTTATTTATGCGAAATTTTCCAAGACAATGATCAAGGAACAATTCAAGAAGTTTTTAGAATTGTTTAAACAATTGCACATTAACATTCTATTCACATAGGCTATGTCTTAGGTTCCCTCTTATGCTAAATTTATCACATAAATTTTGTCGAACAAGTGCAAGCTTGATGAAAACGATACGGTAGCACTTACTAGAGATTGTAACGCTATTGTACAAAATAAGCTACTTTATAAGCTGAAGGATCAGAGGATTTTTTTTCAATTCCCTATGTTATGTGAACAATGAGTTTCGAGAGAGCTATGTGTGATTTAGAAGAAAGCGTCATCCTGATGCCTCTATCAATGTGAAAGAGACTCGATTTCAATGAAATAAAGGCCACTAACATATCGTTACAATTGGTCAACAAGTCTATAAAGTAATATGTATGAATACTGGAAAATGTGCCAATAAGAATTGGCTAACTATACATGCATACCAATTTCGTGATTAGGGAGATGGAGAATGACACTCAAATCCCAATTCTCTTAGGTAAACCTTTTTTAGCCACTGTTAAAGCTTTAATATATGTGAAGAAACAAAATCTTACTTTTATGGTACGAGACGATAAAATAGAGTTTATTCCGTCAAAGTTCATGAAGAATCTATCAATTGGAGATTCTTATTGCCAAGTTCATGTTATCGACAATTGTGTTGGAGAGCATTCATCTAACTCACCTCTGAGTGTTAGATTGGAGCATGTCTTATATGTAGCACCAACCACGGAAATAACAAAGTTGAAGCATATAGAAATTTTTGGTTAAAAATTCCATTACTCAATACTAGAGTTTCAAATTGCTTATGACACAAAGTCCTACTGTTACCCCGAAACCTTGGGTACGATTTTTTATATGAGGAATCCAACCATCATGCCATTATTAATACAGACATAGGGAAAATTGAAACTAATAAACTACTTGCTATTTTGAAGAAATAACCTGAAGTCATCGGGTAGACCATAAAATACCTAAAAGGAATAAGTTAATATGTCTGTAAGCATAAGGTTTTGTTAAAGGATGACTATAAAACATATAGAGAGAATTAAAGAATACTAACCCTAATATGAGGGAAGTAGTGAAAATGAGGTGTTGGAACTCCTAGAAGTTGGGGTAATTTACCCAATTTCAGACAGAAAATGGGTTAGTCACATTCAAGTAATATCAGAGAAAGATGGGGATAACATTTATAAAGAATGACAAGGATGAATCAATAGTGACTATAATAGTGATGGGGTGGAGAGTGTGTATTAGCTACCAAAAGTTGAAAAAATCACCCAGAAAGACCATTTTCCACTCTCGTTTATCGATCAAATGTTAGAATTGTTAGTGAAGCATTCACACTTTTGTTACATGAACGGATATTTGGAATTTTCTAGATCTCTGTTCATCCTAATGATGAAGAGAAAATGTGTTTACTTGCCCCTAATGATGAAGTTCAAAAAGCTCAAAGACTTGGACAAGGGAATTTTAGTGGATCGAGTGAAGATCATTGTGTATAGAATCTTTGAGTTCTTTGTTTCTAAGAAGGTGGATCAATTCAATATTGTAGATCTAATAGGTTTTTCTTCCTAGTGAGATGTGTGTAACGGAAGAAAAATCAAGAATAACATGTGTATAGCTTAGCAGTTTGATCTAAGTTTTTAGTGGAAGACTCGTCAATTTCTGATGACCTGACTAGGTTAAAAGGAAAATGGTGCACGTAGCCAACGTAAATATCGACGTACACTTTCTATGTCCTTTATATTTTAATTTAATGATCTCACCTGATCAGAAAGGAATTAGTAGTCTGCCACGCGTCGTGAGCTCATGTGTTCGCCGGTGCTGTAGAGGTGGAAGGGGTGTACCTGCAAGGTGTAACGCCCATTTTAATTATTTAAGTTTTCCTTTGCTATTTTATTTTCGGAGTGCTTGTGTGGGAAGTGTTGGAGAAACTATGGTCCATAATATTAAAATAATATAATTGATAATAAAAATAATATGATAATTAGTAGTGTTGTTACTATTATTATTATTATTATTATTATTATTATTATATTTAATTATATTATTGGAAATATTAATTTTGGAATAAAAGAAGTGAGGATTATTATTATTGGATTTATTTGGAATTAAAAGAGAATTTTGGGGTATTAAGGGCATAAGTGGTAATTTGGAAATAGGAGAAAGAGAAGAACACGATCAAGAGTGAGCACGGTGAAGGAGAGCCAAGCTTGAGCAAGAGGAAGAAGAAGATCAAAGTCATCAGATTTTAGAAGTTCTTGGGCAATCAAAGCTGCATTTGAGGTAAGGGGGAAGAAAATAGATGGGAAATTGGTAATGCATGAATAAGGGTAGTTGGGGAGTCCTTAACCCCATAGGTTTTGATGACGATGAATTGCATGATGATGATTGCATGTGGTTGAGTAAGTTTCTGGTTTTTGTTGTCATGGTGGAACCATTGCATGTGATGTCTGATGATTGTTTGGGTGAATTTGGTATTTCGGAGTAGATTAAGGTTTTAAGCCGAAAGTGGATTAATCGGCAGAAGTTGATGTTTTATCGGATGGTTTTAGAATTAGTTGGGTGGAATTTATGTAGAATGCTAAGTTGAGGTTGTTGGTACTGATTTAGAGAGAATTGGTTGAGTTTTGAGCTGCTATTGAGATTTTGCACAGTGGGATTTTTCTGAAATCGCAGACACTCGCTAGCAGGTTCTCTAGGCGAGTGAGTAGCGAGCATTCGCTATGTGCTCGCTAGGCGAGCTAGGTCGCGAGCCATTCCAGTGGCCATTTTTCTGTACTCGCTAGCAGGTTCGCTAGGCGAGTGGTGTAGCGAAGGATTCGCGGGGCAAAGTCCCAGCGAGGCGGTTGCGAACACCTCCAGTAGCTCAGAAGTGGGATTCACGAGCAGGTTCGCTAGGCGAACGTGTAGCAAGCAAGGTAGCGAACGTAGCAGGATTTTGTTTTAATTGAGATACGTTCATATGATGTTGATGATTGTGATCTGTTTGACGTACTGAGATAGTGCAAGGATGTTGGGTGTATGTTGAGTGTTATAGGGTTGTTTTGCCGATGTTTAATGTGATTAACTCGCTTGATATTGTGTGTTGTATGATGATGGATCAGTAGAATCGTGTGCACCTTGTGTGCTTGATGATTGTGTGTTGTATGATGATGGATCAGTAGGATCGTGTGCACCTTGTGTGCTTGATGATTGTGTGTTGTATGATGATGGATCAGTAGGATCATGTGCACCTATTGTGCTTGAAGTTGGTGTATGTATAGCATGATGCATGATGGGATCAGTAGGATCGTGTTGCTCCTGGAGGAGGGTTGATGGCCAAGTGTCCATCGGCGATTACGGAGTTGAATCGTTGCTCGGATGGAGTGTATGCGATTCACCCGTAATCGTGGTAGGGATAGATCGTTGCTCGGATGGAGTGTATGCGATATATCCTGAGATTGACTATTGTGCTCAGATGGAGCGTGGTAGGGATAGATCGTTGCTCGGATGGAGTGTATGTGATCTATCCTGAGATTTGATTATATGTGCTCAGGAGGAGCGTGGTAGGGATAGATCGTTGCTCGGATGGAGTGTATGCGATCTATCTTGAGTTTAAGTCGGTACCGCATGCATGTGTTGAGTTGCATTGTGCATTATTGTATGTTGTGATTGATGATTGGACAGTAGGTCGTGTATGATGATTTGTGGGGTGATGATGTATTTATTTACTGCCTTTATTTCATGTAAATATTTACCGTTATATTTCGATCATATTTTCTCACCCCTTTGCTGTTGTTGTGGTCTGTGCTTCTTCGAAAGTACAGATAATCCAGGTGTTTAGCTAGTTGGATAGCGGTGTGTTGATCGAGTCTAGGATGCTCTGATACGTAACACAGGGCTTTGGGGAGTTTATTGCCTATCTGATGATTTTTTTTATACTCCGTGTCGTATCATGTTTTGATGATGTTTTGTATATTTTGGGCAGATGGCCGAACATGATGTATGAGATGATGTACATATATGAATATATGTTGTGACAAATTTCTTTTCCGCTGCTTATTTTGAAAATCTTTTAATGAAATGTTTTATGGAAATTTTTTTGAAAAGTAATATCCCACTTTTGGAAGAGAAACTCTGATAATTTAATTGATTTATTCACATTTTATTTAATTTGGGAAGTGGGGTGTTACAAGTTGGTATCAGAGCAGGTCGGTCCGTCCGGCCAGTGTAGTGTTTTGAGTCTGTCCTTAGGATAGAGGTTGTGTGTCTTTTGACCCTGTGTTGTTTTGGTTGAGCAGTATGGCAGGAAGGAATGATGCTGCTCTGGCTGCAGCTATGCAAGCGATGGCGCAAGTGGTTGCCAATCAGAATCTGGCTGCAGGTGCGCAATTCAGAGACTTGACGCAGTTCCAGAGTAATAAGCCACCAAAGTTTGAAGGAGGAATTTTGGATCCGGAAGCTGCATAGAAATGGATGAAAGCGATTGAGAAGATTTTCAGGACTATGGGTTGTAGTGAGGAGCAGAAGGTGAGGTTTGGTACCCACATGTTGGAGGGTGAAGCTGAGGCTTGGTGGGATAACAGTCGCCAGAGATTGGAGGCTGCGGGAACTGCCATTACTTGGGAGGTGGTTCGGACGATTTTTCTGGAGAAGTATTTTCCGGAGGATATCAGAAGTTCTAAGGAGATTGAGTTTCTGGAGCTGAAGCAGGGTAACCTGTCTGTAACAGAGTATGCTGCTAGATTTGAAGAGTTGGCTCAGTATTGTCCCCATTACAATACTGATGAGGCAATGACTTCTAAGTGTTTGAAGTTTGAGAACGAATTGCGTCCAGAGATTAAGATGGGGATAGCTTGTCAGAAGATCAGGAGCTATCCTGAGTTGGTGAGTAGAAGCCGAATCTATGATAATGACAACCGAGCAAGGATTGCACACTATAAGGCTGCGAATGATCGTAAGGGTAAGTAGAGGTTTGGGGGTACTCCTTACAGCGTGCCGACTGATAAGGGAAAACAGAAGGTTGTTGCTGATAAGAAGTTCAGAGAGCGGAGAGCATCGATGGATTTGAAATGTTTTCGGTGCGGTGCCGCGGGACATCGTGTTAGTGATTGTCCTCATGAGATGAAGAAGTGCTTCAAGTGTGGGAAGTCGGGCCACGTGATGGCGGAGTGCAAGACTAATATGCCTACTTGCTATAACTGCGGTGAGAAAGGTTATATTAGTACTCATTGTGAGAAGTCGAGAAGGACTCAGGCGCCTCAGGTCAGTGGTAAAATGTTTGTTGTGGTAGGAACTCAATCGATGGATGAGGAGCGTGCTATCAAAGGTACTTGTTTTATCAATAATGCTCCTTTGACTGCTATGATTGATATGGGTGCAACTCACTCATTCATTTCTGTTGAGTGTGTGAAGAGGTTAGGTTTGGTGCCGTCCACTCATGAGCGGCGGATGACTATTAAAACTCCCTCTATTGGTTCAGTGACTACTTCCTTGGTGTGCTTGAAGTGTCCACTGACTATTTTCGGTAGAGATTTTGGGGTAGATCTGATTTGTCTACCACTTGGTGGTTTGGATGTTATTCTGGGTATGAACTGGTTGGAGTTCAACCGAGTCTACATCGATTGTTTTCGGAAGGTGTTGTTGTTTCTTACTCTAGAAGAGGAAGCAGTGGCGGATTCCTTTTCTAATAAGGAGTTGAGGGTCTTGTTGGAAGATGAAGCTAAGGTGTTTGCTTTATTTGCGTCGTTATCGGTTGACAGCAAGACGTTATTAGGTGAGTTGGCGGTGGTGAATGAATTTTCGAAAGTGTTCCCTGATGATATTATGGAATTACCTTCGAAGAGAGAGGTTGAGTTTAGCATTGATCTTGTTTCTGGTACGAGGCCTATTTCTATGGCACCGTACAGGATGTCGGCAGTGGAATTGGCCGAGTTGAAGTCTCAAATTAGAGAGATGTTGGATAGAAATTTTATCAGACCGAGTGTGTCGCCGTGGGAAGCTCCAGTGTTGTTGGTGAAAAAGAAGGATGGTAGTATGCATTTGTGCATCGATTACCGTCAGTTGAATAAAGTGACTATCAAGAACAAATATCCTCTTCCAAGGATTGATGATTTAATGGATCAGTTAGTGGGAGCTCGTGTGTTCAGTAAGATTGATTTGAGGTCGGGTTATCATCAGATCAGAGTGAAAGAAGATGATATTCAGAAGACGGTGTTTAGAACTCGATATGGACATTATGAGTATACGGTGATGCCTTTTGGAGTGCCTAATGCGCCAGGAGTATTTATGGAATACATGAATCGGATCTTCCGTTCTTATTTGGATCAGTTTGTTGTTGTGTTCATTGATGATATACTGATTTATTCTAAGTCGGAAGAAGAGCATGCAGAACATTTGAGGATCGTTTTGCAGGTGTTGAAAGATAACAAGTTGTCGAAGTGTGAGTTCTGGATGAAGACTATGAGTTTCTTGGGGCATGTGATTTCTAGTGACGGTGTGGCAGTAGACCCATCAAAGGTGAGTGCGGTGTTACAGTGGGAACCGCCAAAGATGGTAACGGAAGTTAGAAGCTTTTTGGGTTTGGCAGGGTATTACCGGAGGTTTATTGAAGGATTTTCCATATTGGTGTTGCCATTGACTCAGTTAACAAGAAAGGATCAAGCTTTTGTATGGGATGCGGATTGTGAGGAAAGTTTTGAGGAACTGAAAAAGAGATTGACTTCAGCACCAGTGTTGGTTTTGCCAAATCCGAGTGAGCCTTTTGTGGTGTATTGTGATGCGTCTAAGATGGGATTAGACGGAGTTCTTATGCAGAATGGGAAAGTGGTAGCTTATGCTTCGCGGCGGTTGAGGTGCATGAAAGGAATTATCCTACTCATGACCTTGAATTGGCTGCGGTGGTTTTTGTGTTGAAGATCTGGAGGCATTATTTGTATGGTTCGAGATTTGAGGTATTCAGCGATCATAAGAGCTTGAAGTATTTGTTTGATCAAAAAGAGTTGAATATGCGGCAGAGAAGATGGTTGGAATTCTTGAAGGATTACGATTTCAGTCTAAGCTATCATCCAGGAAAAGTGAATATGGTTGTGGATGCTTTGAGCAGGAAGACAATTCATATGTCAGCTTTGATGGTGAAAGAGATGGAGCTAATTGAGAAGTTCAGAGATTTGAGCATGGTGTGTGAGGTTACGACAGATGGTGTGATGTTGGGCAAGTTGCAAGTGAGGAATGATTTCTTGGATATGATAAGAGAAAATCAAAAGTTGGATGTGAAATTTGTGAATTTGATGCGAGAAGCAAGAAGTGACTCCGGTAGTGAATTCAAGTTGGATAGTGCAGGTGTGTTGAGATTTCGGGGCAGAATTTGTGTGTCGGATAACAACAAGCTGAAGAAGTCAATTTTGGACGAAGGACATCGTAGTAGCCTGAGTATCCATCCGGGAGCTACGAAGAGGTATCAGGATTTGAAAAAGTTGTTTTGGTGGTCAGGTATGAAAAGAGACATCGCTCATTTTGTTTATGCTTGTTTGACATGTCAGAAATCGAAAGTGGAACACCAGAAACCGTCTGGTTTGATGTAACCGTTGGAAATTCCAGTTTGGAAATAGGATTGTGTAACCATAGATTTTGTTACGGGATTGCCGAACACGGAAAGAGGATTTGATGCTATTTGGGTGATTGTGGATCGGCTTACGAAGTCTGCATATTTTGTGCCGATTAATATCAGTTTTCCATTGGAGAAGCTGGCGGAGATTTATGTTCTGGTGATTGTGAAGTTGCATGGCGTGCCATCGAGTATTGTGTCGGATAGAGATCTGAGGTTCACTTCAGAATTTTGGAAGAGTTTGCAGGAAGCTTTGGGTACTGAGTTGAAGGTGAGTTCAGCATATAATCCTCAAACCGATGGACAGTCAGAGAGGACTATTCAGTCGATGGAGGACTTGTTAAGAGCTTGTGTATTGGAAAAAGGTGGTGCATGGGATACTTATTTACCGTTGGTAGAGTTCACGTACAACAACAGCTACCTTTCTAGTATCGGAATGGCACCGTTTGAGGCCTTTTATGGTAGGAGGTGCAGAACTCCTCTGTGTTGGTATGAGACAGGTGAGAGTGTAGTTTTGGGACCAGAAGTTATGCAGCAGACTACTGAGACCGTTCATATGATTCGTGAGAAGATGAAAGCGTCTCAGAGCAGGCAGAAGAGTTATTATGATAACCGAAGGAAAGAGTTGGAATTCAGTGAAGGTGATCACGTGTTCTTGAGGGTTAACCCAGTGACTGGTGTGGGTCGTGCATTGAAGTCCAAGAAGCTGGATCCGAAGTTTATTGGGTCGTATCAGATTTTGCAGAGGATTGGTGTTGTGGCTTACAGGGTGGCGTTGTCGCCGGAACTTTCGAACTTGCATGACGTGTTTCATGTGTCGCAACTTCGGAAGTATGTATCGGATCCGTCTCATGTGATTTAGAGAGATGATGTTCAAGTAAAAGAGAATCTTACTGTTGAGACGATGCCATTGAGGATTGAGGATCGTAAGATGAAGCGACTCTGAGGGAAGGAGATACCTTTGGTGAGAGTAGCTTGGGGAGGTGTTGCAGGAGGTAGTGTGACCTGGGAATTGGAAAGCAACATGTGGGAAGCGTATCCAGAATTGTTTCTGTCAGGTATTTTCGAGGACGAAAATAATTAAAGTGGGGGAGAGTTGTAACGCCCATTTTAATTATTTAAGTTTTCCAGTGCTATTTTATTTTCGGCGTGCTTGTGTGGGAATTGTTGGAGAAACTATGGTCCATAATATTAAAATAATATAATTGATAATAAAAATAATATGATAATTAGTAGTGTTGTTACTATTTATTATTATTATTGTTATTATTATTATATTTAATAATATTATTGGAAATATTAATTTTAGAATAAAAGAAGTGAGGATTATTATTATTGGATTTATTTGGAATTAAAAGAGAATTTTGGGGTATTAAGGGCATAAGTGGTAATTTGGAAATAGGAGAAAGAGAAGAACACGATCAAGAGTGAGCACAGTGAAGGAGAGCAAAGCTTGAGCAAGAGGAAGAAGAAGATCAAATTCATCAGATTTTGGAAGTTCTTGGGCAATCAAAGCTGCATTTGAGGTAAGGTGGGAGAAAATAGATGGGAAATTGGTAATGCATGAATAAGGGCAGTTGGGGAGTCCTTAACCCCATAGGTTTAGATGACGATGAATTGCATGATGATGATTGCATGTGGTTGAGTAAGTTTCCGATTTTTGTTGTCATGGTGGAACCATTGCATGTGATGTCTGATGATTGTTTGGGTGAACTGGGTATTTCGGAGTAGATTAAGGTTTTAAGCCGAAAGTGGATTAATCGGCATAAGTTGATGTTTTATCGGATGATTTTAGAATTAGTTGGATGGAATTTATGTAGAATGCTAAGTTGAGGTTGTTGGTACTGATCTAGAGAGAATTGGTTGAGTTTTGAGCTGCTATTGAGATTTTGCACAGTGGGATTTTTCTGAAATCGCAGACACTCGCTAGTGTAACACCCCGTTCCCAAAATAAATAAAACATTAAATTAAACACATATCAGAGTTTCTTTTCTCAAACGAGATGTCACAATTCACTTCACAATTTTCACAAATCATTAAAAACTGATTTTTCTTCAATAAATTTTTCAGCGGAAAATGATATAGTCTGTCATAGCTCAAAATATCATATATACACCATTCATAATACATAAAATATCACATATCGCCATATGTACAGCCATCGGCTATCAGCCTCAAAACATAATGAACATGGTATCATCAAGTATCCATACATATCTCCCGAAACGAGATACGCCACTGGGGCACACAAAATCAACACATAAAACAATAAACTCCCAAAAACGCCCCGGTGTTACGTATCAGAGCAACCTATAGAGACGCCTCAATCCAAGCTAGCTAAACACCTGGATTGTCTGTATTTCCGAAGAAGCACAGACCACAACAACAACAAAGGGGTGAGAATCACGATCAAATAATAATGGTATAATGGTACATGAAATCAAGGTAGAATCATATAAATATCATTTCATGTACATATCATCCGGACTCACTGTCCCACCATCAATCACAATATACAATCACGCAAAAAATGCACCCACACACAACTCAAGGCATACGGTACCGACTCACAATAACGATGGGCACCGAGCCATCAACCCTCCACACAGGAGCACAAATCAACGATGGGCACCTGGCCATCAACCCTCCACTCTGGGAGCACACCACACTGATAGGAAACTGGCTATCACCCTCCACTATAGGAGCACCTCATATAACATCGATGGGCAACTGGACATCATCCTCCATTATGGGAGCACATCATCAATATCGATAGACAATTGGCTATCACCCTCCACACAGGGAGCACCACAATAATATACCGATGGACAACTGGCCATCACCCTCCACACAGGAGCACCACATCAGTATCGATGGACAACTGGCCATCACCCTCCACACTGGAGCACCACAACCATATTCACACGCATCATACATCTAGCACACTAAGTGCAAAACGATCCCATGGATCCACCCCTCACTCAGCATATACACGCGATGCCCAAGGCATGCCGATCCCACGGATCCACTCACCACACAAACTATCACACACCATGCATACAAGGCATATCGGTCTCACTGACCTAACCTCATCACATAACAGCACATAAGTGCAACGCATCATCAGCGTATTGATCCCACGGATCCACATAACCCCATACATAGCACACACAGTGCACACAGTCCCCTGACTTCATCTCATCATAAAAACACAACACGCACAGGCGTACTGACCCTACGGATCCTCTCACATCACATAATGCATTCATAATAAGCATACAAAGTGCATCGATCCTACTGATCCGCTCATCATCGCAGCACGTAAACACCACGTATGTAAAGCGTGTCGATCCTTCTGATCCACATCCATCTCACAACATACAAACACAACGCATACCAAGCGTATTCGATCCTACGGATTAACATAATCTCACACGCGGCACACACAGTGCACTCGTAACATATTTGCGTCATACATTTCTATACTCGACTCATAATCCTCTGATTATGGTAATTACGATAAACGCCGGCCATGAGGCCCTCATACCCTTCATCACTCTCCCTTTATTCAGCTAACAACTCATCATAACTATCCGATTGCACTCAGCATCCACTACTGCACACAACCTTCACATTCCAAATTCTGCTACACTCGCTACTTGTTCGCTACGCGAGCTCCTAGCGAGTGTTCGCTACTCGTTCGCCTAGCGAACCTCCTCGCGAACCACACATATAAGCTACTGCCAGTATTCGCTACAAACACGCTCAGCCAACTAGCTAGCGAATACCACACATCAGCCTCTGCTAAGGCTCGCTACGCGAGATGCTAGCGAAGAGCTAGCGAATCCTGCAAAAATAAGTTCTGCTGTTCTACAACAGCAGCTACCTCACTCCCCAATTCTCACCAAAATTTGTTAAGTTCATCGGCTACGCACATTGCCGAACATTCCACCCAACCACTACTCAATCCACTCAATCAAACCTCGGTCTTAACCGATTAGTCCAACTTTGACTCAGAACCGAGTCCAACTCCGAAAACCCCAAACACTCGTCCAACACTCATCAACCTCAGCATGCAACATTTCTAACTCAGAAACAATGATCATAACAGATATTAGCAACTAGCAACAGCAATAATTCATCATTCTCAATCAATTATCAACTTCCGACATCAACTCCGAATTTACCAGGAAACCCCAAAACGCTCAACAATCAATTCCACAGCACATGCAACGTATTAACATAATCTAACACACAATCACAACAACATTAATATGCATCCAACATCTAACATCGATAATCAATGGGGGTTAGGGATTTCCCCCCCTTTTTCTACCAATTTCATGCAAAACCAAATAACCGTAGAATTCTCCCCCCCCCCCCCTTACCTCAACTGAAGCTTTGATGTTGATGAAGCTCCTCAATCCGCACGAAATTCTGCTTACTCAAGTCGCTGCTCTTGATCGCTCACTTGATCATTCCTCCAGCTTGCCTTCACCGTACGTGTTTCTCCTTTCACGAGTTCTTGGTTTTTCTTTTCACAAAATGGCAAACATGCCCTTAATACCCCATAATACAACTTTTATTCTATATTAACATAATTATCATAATTCTTTTAATTCCAATAATATTATTCTTATAATAATATTAATTTCCTCTTATTTCTTTTAATTCACCAAAATCCACTTTAATTCCAAATTTCCACAATAATAATAAATCCTCATCTTCATAATTCCCACATCAATATTATTTCCAAAATTTCTTTAGTTTCCAAACTCTTCCAATAATATTTTTAAATATGACAATAATTGCAATAATATTAATAATAATAGTATCGACACTATTAATCATCATATTATTATTATTATTAATCATATTTTTCTAATATTATTGAACTTAATTCCTCAAACAATTTCCACACACAATGCACCGAAAAACGAATAATACGGGAAAACCAAATAATTAAAAATGGGCGTTACAATTCTCCCCCACTTTAATTATTTTCGTCCCCGAAAATACCTGGTGGAAACAGCTCGGGACACGCTTCCCGCATCCTGCTTTCCAATTCCCAGGTCACTGCCTCTTGCAGCACCTCTCCAAGCCACTCCTACCAAAGGTATCTATTTCCCTCCGAGTTGTTTCTCGTTTGGCAATCCGAACTAGCAATGCCTCAAACGTCAAATTATTTCTCACTTGTACATCATCCATTTGATTCAATGTACCCTCTCAACGAAAACACATGAAACACATCATGCCAACGCACAAGCGACAGCGGCAAAACAGCCTAACAAGCTGCTTTCCCCACGCTCCCGCTGCGCCACTCTGATACAGATAAATAAAACACGGAGCGTGTTTCCGAGACTCCAAAGCTCGGCCAACACCAGTTATCATCATAACTCTCAAAACACATCTTATCTTGGATCCTCTTGATCTTTTCAGTCGTCTCATGCACAATTCTCAGATCTGAGCGTAATACTCCCGCTCGACTCATTCCAACTCAAGAGAGTTCCACACTTCATATCTCATAAAACTCCATACAGCGCCATTCTGATACTAGAATGGTAACTGTTATTGTAGTCGACTCAATCAATGGTAATTAATCATCACACGATCCACTCAGATCCAACACACAAGCTCTCTCTCCAAAATCTTAATATAACCCTCCAATTCCCATCCGATACAATATTCAACAGTACCTCATTTAACTTCACCACTTCCTTGATATGCATCTCATAAATCCTCAACATAGAATAGTCTATCCATCCACAATGACTCAAATTAAAATTTATATCTTTCCAATTCTTTGGAAACTCAACACCAAATTCGTGAAAATACTATCCGATTTCCACCTTGGAATATTCAACGGCTACATCAGACTCCATAGTCCCTGCGGTTCAATCTTCGACTTCCGGCAATTCTAACCAACATATTCAACCCCAGTCATTTCTCTCTTCATCTGTGATCACCGAAGCAATTTATTCAAATTCGGTCACTTCTTCATAGCACCAGGATGGATACTCCTTCTGTCTTGATGTATTTCTTCAAGAGTACCCCTACTCTACTCAGCATCTGAAACACAAACTCTACCATAACACATCGTGGTACTATCTTCATAAATCCGACAATCAACTCTTCGACTCTGGTTCATCAAATTCAACTAATCCACCTACTCAAACCAGATTTCTGACATTTCTCGATTCTCTTCAAGGATACAACTAGTCAGGTCCAACAATAAAAACTTAACTCCATATGAAGTCTCTTCACTCACCCAACGCATATTACAAAATTGTTCAATCAACTCTATCTCTTTTCACCATCAATATGGGTATTATGCAAATATTTCCAACTTACCGCATTAGCTACCACGTTCACTTTACCCGAATGGTAATTCAACTCAAAGCCGTAATTCTTCGGAAGTCCCGATTACTTCCTCTTCCTCACATTCAACCTTTCTAACTCAAACAAACACTTTAAGCTCTTAGGATCACCAAATATTTCAAATCTCAGCCCAAACAATTTGAAGCCTTCTGCTTCTGCACAATCATAACAACAACCAACTCTAAATCACTGGTAAGATGATCCCTCTCATGCACTCCAAGGTACCTTTAACATATCTCCCAGTCATATCAACAAAGCGCCACAAAACGCAACAAATTGTCCCTTCGGACTCGACAAAAATCAACACACGAGCTGCTGACAGCTCTCCCAAACTCCTTGAACTCTTCTCAAGTGGTATATAACTGCTCATTCTCCAACAATGATAACTTAAATTCCCGATCCTTAACATGATCCTCTATACTCTTCAAATGTACTAAAACATCACGGTTAACACAACCATTGCTTCACTCAAATAAGCAGGGAAAATCCCATGCCAAACGAACAAACAAGTTGTGAGTTATGGCGGAAACACGAATCGTATCTTCCGCACTCACTACAACAACCAACCATGTCTCATCATTAAAACTCAACTCCATGTCATTACTTCACCATCACATAGAGCATGATAATATCTTCCCAACACTTCGAACCACACGTCATTCTAAGTTACGGTTCTCCTGTTACGACAAAAATACCAGAACAACATTTTCTGCCCAGGACCCCCTCGCTAGGCGAACATAGTAGCGAGCGTGGAGCCGTTCGCTAGCATGCTCGCTAGGTGAGGACCTGGCGAACATGACAGTCCCAAAATCCTATTTTTGACCGTTACCCGACTTCCGAGTGTCCGATTCCGATTCCGTAAAAAGCTGCAATCTCGCAATTCGACGTACAACAACAATTTCATATCTAGGAAGCCATTCAACACATATTCAACTATTGGAATATTTAAAGGCCTAATTATACCATTCTTGCATCTTGTATCTTACTTTCTTTAATCATCAGAAGTCGCTATCCACTCTGAATACCCTCGGCCTCGCACTTGTTGCCTTAGTGTACATACCGGACACAAGTCTCGACACCACATAATCAGTATATTTCCTTGATTATCCAAACAAACACATAACATGGAGCTTCCACTCTCGGACTAGCTCCCGCAACTGATTGAATCAACTCCACTTCACGTCCTGGTTGTATATCACTGTCTCGTCAGTATAACTTCCAGACAACCGAAAATAATATACAAATCGCCAACTTCCCACCTTCATTATGACACAAAATTCCCATCAAAATGTAAACACCTCAACACGTCCTACAACAGCTCCTCAAAGCAATCCCTTAAGCACTTAGCTTAACTCAAGGCAATTCCTTGCTCAGCCTCCTAAGCTTGCAAGACACGTTTATTCCACCCAACACAATCCCGTCTACTATCAACAAGAGATTGAGGGTGATCAGTTCCTCAATTTGCCAATAGGCAGCCGAAAATCATGATGGGGTACAAACCATCTTTACCAAACTATAAGAGCGTTCCTCAACATACTGAGCCACAATTCCACATTTGCAGCATCCCGGAGAAACACAAGTCTCTCCCCCACTGGAATTATTCTACTTCTGCCAACAAAGCTAGACAACAACATGTACCGACAGTGTTTCTCACACATGCCGCACACAGGGGATTAGACCACAATACAAGACAACTTGGCCGGATGGACCGACCTGCTCTGATACCAACTTGTAACACCCCGTTCCCAAAATAAATAAAACATTAAATTAAACACATATCAGAGTTTCTTTTCTCAAATGAGATGTCACAATTCACTTCACAATTTTCAAAAATCATTAAAAACTGATTTTTCTTCAATAAAGTTTTCAGCGGAAAATGATATAGTCTGTCATAGCTCAAAATATCATATATACACCATTCATAATACATAAAATATCACATATCACCATATGTACAACCATCGACTATCAGCCTCAAAACATAATGAACATGGCATCATCAAGTATCCATACACATCTCCCAAAACGAGATACGCCACTGGGGCACACAAAATCAACACATAAAACAATAAACTCCCCAAAACGCCCCGGTGTTATGTATCAGAGCAACCTATAGAGACGCCTCAATCCAAGCTAGCTAAACACCTGGATTGTCTGTACTTCCAAAGAAGCACAGACCACAACAACAACAAAGGGGTGAGAATCACGATCAAATAATAATGGTATAATGGTACATGAAATCAAGGTAGAATCATATAAATATCATTTCATGTACATATCATTCGGACTCACTGTCCCACCATCAATCACAATATACAATCATGCAACAAATGCACCCACACACAACTCAAGGCATACGGTACCGACTCACAATAACGATGGCCACCGGGCCATCAACCCTCCACATAGGAGCACACATCAACGATGGGCACCTGGCCATCAACCCTCCACTTTGGGAGCATACCACACTGATAGGCAACTGGCTATCACCCTCCACTATGGGAGCACCTCATATAACATCGATGGGCTACTGGCCATCACCCTCCACTATGGGAGCACATCATCAATATCGATAGACAACTGGCTATCACCCTCCACACAGGGAGCACCACAATAATATACCGATGGACAATTGGCCATCACCCTCCACACAGGAGCACCACATCAGTATCGATGGACAACTGGCCATCACCCTCCACACTGGAGCACCACAACCATATTCACACGCATCATACATCTAACACACTAAGTGCAAAACGATCTCATGGATCCATCCCTCACTCAGCATATACACGCGACGCCCAAGGCATGCCGATCCCACGGATCCACTCACCACACAAACTATCACACACCATGCACACAAGGCATGTCGGTCTCACTGACCTAACCTCATCACATAACAGCACATAAGTGCAACGCATCATCAGCGTATCGATCCCACAGATCCACATAACCCCATACATAGCACACACAGTGCACACAGTCCCCTGACTTCATCTCATCATAAAAACACAACGCGCACAGGCGTTCTGACCCTACGGATCCTCTCACATCACATAATGCATTCATAACAAGCATACAAAGTGCATCGATTCTACTGATCCGCTCATCACCGCAGCACGTAAACACCACGCATGTAAAGCGTGTCGATCCTTCTGATCCACATCCATCTCACAACATACAAACACAATGCATACCAAGCATATTCGATCCTACGGATCCACATAATCTCACACGCGGCACACACAGTGCACTCGTAACATATTTGCGTCATACATTTCTATACTCGACTCATAATCCTCTGATTATGGTAATTGCAATAAACGCCGACCATGAGGCCCTCATACCCTTCATCACTCTCCCATTATTCAGCTAACAACTCACCATAACTATCCGATTGCACTCAGCATCCAGTACTGCACACAACCTTCACATTCCAAATTCTGCTACACTCGCTACTTATTCGCTACGCGAGCTCCTAGCGAGTGTTCGCTACTCGTTCTCCTAGCGAACCTCCTCGCGAACCACACATATAAGTTACTGCCAGTATTCGCCACAAACACGCTCATCCAACTAGCTAGCGAATACCATACATCAGCCTCTGCCAAGGCTCGCTACGCGAGATGCTAGCGAACGTTCGCCAGGCATTCGCCTAGCGAAGAGCTAGCGAATCCTGCAAAAATAAGTTTTGCTGTTCTACAACAGAAGCTACCCCACTCCCCAATTCTCACCAAAATTTGTTAAGTTCATCGGCTACGCATATTGCCGAACATTTCACCCAACCACTACTCAATCCACTTAATCAAACCTCGGTCTTAACCGATTAGTCCAACTTCGACTCAGAACCGAGTCCAACTCCGAAAACCCCAAACACTCATCCAACACTCATCAAACTCAGCATGCAACATTTCTAACTCAGAAACAATGATCATAACAGATATTAGCAACTAGCAACAACAACAATTCATCATTCTCAATCAATTATCAACTTCCGACATCAACTCCGAATTTACCCGGAAACCCCAAAACGCTCAACAATCAATTCCACAGCACATGCAACGAAATTAACATAATCTAACACACAATCACAACAACATTAACATGCATCCAACATCTAACATGGATAATCAATGGGGGTTAGGGATTTCCCCCCCCCCCTCTTTTTCTACCAATTTCATGCAAAATCAAATAACCGTAGAATTCTCCCCCCCCCCCCCCCCCTTACCTCAATTGAAGCTTTGATGTTGATGAAGCTCCTCAATCCGCACGAAATTCTGCTTACGCAAGTCGCTGCTCTTGATCGTTCCTCCCGCTTGCCTTCACCGTGCGTGTTTCTCCTTTCACGAGTTCTTAGTTTTTCTTTTCACAAAATGGCAAACATGCCCTTAATACCCCATAATACAACTTTTATTCTATATTAACATAATTATCATAATTCTTTTAATTCCAATAATATTATTCTTATAATAATATTAATTTCCTCTTATTTCTTTTAATTCACCAAAATCCACTTTAATTCCAAATTTCCACAATAATAATAAATCCTCATCTTCATAATTCCCACATCAATATTATTTCCAAAATTTCTTTAATTTCCAAACTCTTCCAGAAATATTTTTAAATATGACAATAATAGCAGTAATATTAATAATAATAGTATCGACACTATTAATCATCATATTATTATTATTATTAATCATATTTTTCTAATATTATTGAACTTAATTCCTCAAACAATTCCCACACACAATGCACCGAAAAACGAATAATACGGGAAAACCAAATAATTAAAAATGGGCGTTACAGCTAGCAGGTTCGCTAGGCAAGTGAGTTGCAAGCATTCGCTAGGTGCTCGCTAGGTGAGCTAGGTCGCGAGCCATTCCAGTGGCCATTTTTCTGTACTCGCTAGCAGGTTCGCTAGGTGAGTGGTGTAGCGAAGGATTCGCGGGGCGAAGTCCCAACGAGGCGGTAGCGAACACCTCCAATAGCTCAGAAGTGGGATTCGCGAGCAGGTTCACTAGGCGAACGTGTATCGAGCGTTCGCTAGGAGCTCGTGTAGCAAGCAAGGTAGCGAACATAGCAGGATTTTGTTTTAATTGAGCTACGTTCATCTGATGTTGATGATTGTGATCTGTTTGACGTACTGAGATAGTGCAAGGATGTTGGGTGTATGTTGAGTGTTATAGGGTTGTTTTGTCGATGTTTAATGTGATTAAATCGCTTGATGATTGTATGTTGTATGATGGATCAGTAGGATCGTGTGCACCTTGTGTGCTTGATGATTGTGTGTTGTATGATGATGGATCAGTAGGATTGTGTGCACCTTGTGTGCTTGATGATTGTGTGTTGTATGATGATGGATCAGTAGGATCATGTGCACCTATTATGCTTGATGTTGGTGTATGCATAGCATGATGCATGATGGGATCAGTAGGATCGTGTTGCTCCTGGAGGAGGGTTGATGGTCAAGTGTCCATCGGCGATTGTGGAGTTGAATTGTTGCTCGGATGGAGTGTATGCGATTCACCCGTAATCGTGGTAGGGATAGATCGTTGCTCGGATGGAGTGTATGTGATCTATCCTGAGATTGACTATTGTGCTCAGATGGAGCGTGGTAGGGATAGATCGTTGCTCGGATGGAGTGTGTGCGATCTATCTTGAGATTTGATTATATGTGCTCAGGAGGAGCGTGGTAGGGATAGATCGTTGCTCGGATGGAATGTATGCGATCTATCCTGAGTTTAAGTCGGTACCGCATGCATATGTTGAGTTGCATTGTGCATTATTTTATGTTGTGATTGATGATTGGACAGTAGGTCGTGTATGATGATTTGTGGGGTGATGATGTATTTATTTACTGTCTTTATTTCATGTAAATATTTACCGTTATATTTCGATCATGTTTTCTCACCCCTTTGTTGTTGTTGTGGTCTGTGCTTCTTCGGAAGTACAGATAATCTAGATGTTTAGCTAGTTGGATAGCGGTGTGCTGATCGAGTCTAGGATGCTCTGATACGTAACATGGGGCTTTGGGGAGTTTATTGTCTATCTGATGATTTTGTTTATACTCCGTGTCGTATCATGTTTTGATGATGTTTTGTATATTTTTGGGCAGATGGCCGAATATGATGTATGAGATGATGTACATATATGAATATATGTTGTGACAAATTTCTTTTCCGCTGCTTATTTTTAAAATCTTTTAATGAAATGTTTTGTGGAAATTCTTGTGAAAAGTGATATCCCACTTTTGGAAGAGAAACTCTGATAATTTAATTGATTTATTCGCATTTTATTTAATTTGGGAAGTGGGGTGTTACACAAGGTACTCTGATGCTTAAGTGAGTAACGGAGTTTTAGAAAGAGCAAGTACAGAGAGAATAGGTGTAGAAAATAAGATACATGACCCTCTAGTGAAAGAAGGTATTTATAATGTGCCCCCATCGTAGGGCCAATGGTCACATTGCATTGGGCCGGATTGCCAAGCCCAACACAAGTAACTGTCGGAGCTTATGTGTCATAGGGAAGACCAGCACGTGGTCTTCGCCCTGGATCAACTGCCCCGTGATCTTTGGAAGGTGGGTTGACCAACTCTTTCGGAAGTGGCTTGCCCGACATACAGATTTAAGGTTCGTGCATGCAGCTAGGAGCGGCAGATGCTCGATGAGACAATACATCGAGGAGGTGGAAAGCAAATAGACATGCTTAATGTTCGAGCACGAGGAGAAGACGAACGGGTGTGAAGCGTCTGGTAATGCCACGTGTCAGGAAATTAATGCCTAGGGCGGATAGGATTAGGGGCACTTAAGTGCCTAAGAACGCCTCGAGTCCCGTGCTAGGTTTATAAATAGGGGTTGAGTCTATTTCAGTCATTCGCTTCCCTTCTTCCATTCAAGACGTTCTCTCTTCCCTTTTCGCGCTTCTCCTCTCTTTGCTCCAAGACGTTTGTCGTCCGCTGCCGTCTCGTGCTCCCAGAACCATCGTACCAAGTAAGTCACATCCACTTTAGTCTTATTTTTCCATTTTCCGATGGTTTCTCCGGTGGACTTGATGAAGGTCCCAAGGAAACTATGAAGTTTCCGGCGAATACGTCAGAACTTCTTTGAATTTGTAATGTTTTTAATGAAGCCCCGAGGAAATAAGATGAGTGATTCGACGACATGGGATGAGGATATCGGGGGCGTAATCTGAATGTCCCGAGGAGCTGATGGAGATCCCGGGGACTTAGGAAGAGGATCCCGGGGACATAAGGTGAAGGCCTCGGGGGCCCGATTTTTGTCTGTCGAGGTGGGGGAGACCCTCACTCTAGAGGTTCCCCTCTCTTTGCTCTTTCACTTGATTTACGGTGGAAGGGTGGATTTCATCTGGAGTGTTGAATTCACTTTTTTCCTATGATTTTCAGGTAAAGATGGCTGCACAGATTGAGGGGATCGTTGAGATTGACAATGAGCTTGATTCCCCTGTAGCGCAGACCGACGAGAGTGAAAACGGACAATCGCAAATTGGGCCAGGCAGGAGCCCCTGAGTATTTCTTCTCGCTTTTCCGTGGATGAATCTGACGCCTATGCCACAGTCGAGAACCGTTGTGAGGGTTCCCCCATAAATTGGAAGGTGTATAAACCCTGAGCAAACCATCAGATATGTTCGTCTTTTAAAGGGATGAGGTTCCCTGTGTACTAATTTACCTTTCGGGAAGCGAACTTGCGTCTGCCCTTTACTGATTTCCAATGGGGAGTGTTTGAATGGATGCGGTTGGCGCCCTCGCAGCTCTACCCCAACGTGATCGTTTTCGTGCGGGCATACGAGCTCGTATGTCAGCATCTCAATGTTCGGACCACGCTTACTCTTTTCTTCTGCATCTTCCATCTTCAACGACAGACGTTCAAGGGTTGACACAGCTAGGTGTCCTTGAAGCATCCAAGGAGACTATTTCGGGCGTATCTAGATTCCATCTGTACCTTCAAAGACCGGTACTACATTCTCAAGCCCGTCACCCATATGGTCGTGGACTCACTATTTGACCTCGTGGTCCGGGAGAAAGACAGGTAATCGAAGGAGGTCTTAGAGCCGAAGTTCCCGTTGACATGGACAGATGAGCATTTTGACAAGGGCACGAACAATTACATAGTAAGGATGGGCTCGTTGGATGTTGATGTTCGGGCGGCATACCAGAAGTTGGTCATATTTGTCTCTAGTTTCACTCCTGCGAAGTGTGTGATCGGACGGAAATTTTACCCTCGACTCTCCCAGGGAGTTTCTTCGGAAGTCGCGGTTTATTAACACGAAGCCTCTCCTAGAGTGTGTATCCTAGGAGGAAGCCTTCCAGTTTTTAGGTAGTGGATCTGCCTCTCGCTCGGGCTCTCTCAGTGTTTCTGTTGTTGGTTTGTGGTTTACTAACTTGTTTATTTTTTTCTTTTGCAGGCGAAAGATCGAGCATGCAGGAACGTGTAAAGAAGTTGGTAGCCAGCAAGGGCGGAAAGAAAGACAACAAGGGGCGAGTCTCCCAAGCACAGCAAATGCCCGGTCCCGACCACAGGCCCAGAGGCTCATCTTCTTCCCCCTAAGGCAGTCATTCTCCATCTTCGCAGGAGACGTCAAAAAGGCAGTCGGGTCAGTGAGCCCGAGATCGTCAACCTTATCGAAGGTAATATCAAGGAGAGGTTCTTGCTTCTACCACACTATTTGCAGCCCGATTTCTTGTGCGGGGCCAATTCCATGGTTGTGAGTACTACTGAGTCCAAGGCCATCATGGGCGTCGACCGGAAGGCAAGGAAGAAAGTCTTATCGGAGGACCTGACCGCGGTGATGCGGGTCTTTGAAATGGATATGGTCCTCAACAACGAGACCTATTCTTCGGCTGATCTAACCAAGCTGCAGGATGACCTCGTGGTCGTCGAGGCTGAGAGGAATAAACTGGCGGCTGACCTCGACCAGACCAAGGAAAGAAATTCTGCCTAGCTCAAGCTCTATGGTGAAGTGGAGAAGCAGGTGAAGGTCGTTGGGGAGGATAGGACAAAGCTCTTGGCGAGGATCGTTGAGTTGGAGGCGGCTTCCCGACCTGCTGAGGACGAGACTGCCGAGGAAAAGCTTATGGCGTCTCGGGCTGATCTAGTGTCGAGGATCCGGGAGCTCGAGCAAGACTATGTAGGGGCTCTCGAGGTGGGCTTTGACTATGTTGTGGAGCAGCTCCGAATCATGAACTCGGATGTCCAGTTCGTCACCGAAGGGACAAACCCTTTTCATCAGGTTGTCGAGGGTCGTGTGGTCGCACCAGTAATCGGGAGGAAGACGACGACCAAGCTTTAGTGGGCAGCCAACCCGGGGAAAATGAAGTTGTTTAGTGTTTTTGTTGTATTTCTGTTTTCGGGCCTGCGTTCCGTATTTGATGTAGTTGTCTCTGGCCTGCGTGCCATGTTTTGTAACCTTTGAACAATGGGGTCTTCCTGCACTATGGAAATGCTATATTCTATTTTTATGTTGTGTGTCCTCTTATTTCTTGTTTTTCATGTGTATGGAATAGTGAGTTGTATGTTTGTTACCGGAATTTTTGCTCGACCTATATTGTGACCGACCGTGCAGGGAACCGGTCGGGTGATCGGAGTTGGTATTCGATCGATGATGGAGCCAAGACCTCGGTCGAGGTCTTCGCCTGGGGCGTGAACTTCCCATCGCGAGCTGGGTGTTCTGCCTTACTGGTACGACAACAGTGGAGCTCTGTTGAGGGGTCCCCGTTGGATCAAGGATCTGCTCGCACACACAAAGGACAGACTCTTGTCTTTTTGTTTTGAATTTAAGAGTCGCGCTTGTACCATGTCGCGCCCTTGTGGTTGCGACCCTAGTGGGTCGTGGGCAGTGTCTAACTGTAGTATTGCTTGAGCTTTTCTACTTTCCATGGTCGAGCAAGTTCTTCCCCGTGCAGGTTTTCGAGGTAATAGGCCATGTTGCCCGTTTTGTCTCGGACACGGTATGGGCCTTCCCAGTTTGTGGCGAGTTTGCCCTCACGTGAGTCCTTCTGATTCCATTGTAGGACCAGGATGTCCACCTGGAACTCGCGCTTAATGAATTTGCTGTCATGCCGCAAGGTTATCCTTTGTTTTAGAGAGGCTTCTCGTAGGGATGCCCCCGACCTGATTTTCTCTACTAGAGGCCTCGTTGTTTGCCTTCTCGTGGAGGGAGGACTTGGTTCTCCTGGAAGGTTCTCTTATTTTCACTGGAATTACTACCTCATTTCTGTAGGCCAGTCGAAATGGGGTCTCCCAGGTTGTCGAATGTAGGGTAGTCCTATAGCGAAAAGTTTTACTCAAGTGAAAGGGATTAATTACAACAACAAAAATTCTCATATAGTAAAATATTTTTCTATAAGGGTACTTATAGAAATTGTAAGTTAATATAATCTATAGTTGGAACAGATATACGTCAAAACAATTTGCTTACATGGAGACCTTGAAGAGACAATCTACATGGAGTAACTTGAAGGTTGTATAGAGGAAAAAATATATTAACATCCAAGTAAACTTTATAATGGACATGATAAAGTCAAAGAAAATTCATGTTCAGAAAATTCTCTCAAAAGAAAATCTAACAGATATGTTCACCAAATTATTGTGAATATTAAGTTCAAGCATGATCAAATTTGTTGATAAAGAGATTCAAATTTTTTAGACCAACAATATGGGTAGTTAAATTAGCATCACGTCAATTTAAAATCAAGGTTGAGAATTATTATAATGTCTTAAAATCTCAAGTGAAAAAAGAGAGAGAAAATCATATTTCTCAATTTTGCCAATTTTTTTCCCAGCAAGCGCTAAGGCAAGGAGCCGACAAGGGGTTGGCGGCACAGTCCAGAAATGTATTGGGCTTTTCATACTAGTTTGCAACTTCGTATATCAATGAATCATATCTTGAACTCTTTAAAATTTTGTCTATCATAAAATTGGTTGGATTCTTAGAGTTTGACAATCTTTTAAGATTATTAAAGAAATTTAAAATATTTTAAATAATTTAAAATTGTGTGATTTATATATATATTGATAATTTGAAAATTTGGTAACACACTTAAATAAAAAATAAAATTTAATTTAAATACTCCAAAAACTACTTTCTTATAATTCGTCTTAATCTCTTATAATAACTTTTTGAAGTATAGTAAATATAAAGAATATTCGATTTAACCGAATTAGATAAATAATTTTTTTTCTAGGGTCTCATCTTTTTATATTTTTGTTGCTTTAAATCATCTGCATAGTTGTCAATATCCTTCTCACGCATTAAAGTCTTAAACTTAAATTTATTATGAGTTTTGCACATCACTTCTACACAATGGAGTCAAGTAAAGTCTATGTAAAGAAATCCATAATTGGCTGGGAAATACTGTAAGTAAAGATATTAATTACATGAGTGAGTCGATCACTTCAAACAACACTGCCAATAGGTGAAGGAAAACAAATGAAAAAAATCATTTTGTTGTCTTTGATTAATTAGCAAAAGAAATTTGACATTTAACTTTATCTTTTCTTTACCCTCTCGTTTTTCTATCTAATAGTCAATACTCGTGTCATTGTAAAAGGACCGGGTATCTGTTTGGTTTAGGGTTTAATTTTAAGAATTTTTTATTGCATTCTAAATGGTTCTTATGGTGTATATGGGGTATATGGGTTCTTATGGTGTATATGGTTATTATGCATCATCTGAATTTTCACAAATTTCTTTTAATTTTAATGATATATTTTTCAACGCATTTTTTTAATAAATGTTAATATTTTTTGAAAATATATCTTTGAAATTATTTTAAACATTCAAAATATGTTACTCAGACACCATTTATATATAAATTGTTTCGGAAATGCATATCCGGTAATGGTCTTGAGATATATCTTCGAAGTGTATCAGAACAGGTGTTTTTGACTAATAGTTATGTATTTGTTTTTAGATGAAGTATAACACACGATCAAAAAAATAGATGTACAAAATAATAAGAGACTAATATTGGATCAAGTATAACAATATATGTAGAAAATATCGTACAATCAAGATCCAAAATATGATAAAACTGTAAAAATAAAGTAGAGAGTATACTAATACAACCAAATAATAACAGAGTACTACTGGGTGTGTCTAACAACATCTCATCTGCCTCCTCGACCATCAATCCCCCCCATCCTTTGACAATGTCTCTGGTACAACAGTGTTTCATGTGCCTTCACCACCATGGCATCCAAGACTCGCCTGACAGCAAACTCCTCAGAGAAGATACCATTGTCAATGTCTGACCACGCAATCTCCATTATGCAACGACACCGAGACAAGACATCATCAATATGATATAACTGAGTCTGCTCCTCCTGTAACACCCCCTTCTATACCCCAAATAAATGCATATAAAACATTTAAGCATATACAAATTCGTCAGAGTAAAAGTTTTAGAATAAGGTATAAAAGAAGAATGTCACAACTTCACCAATAAAACACTTTAACATTTTGCTCTATAAAATATGTAACATTTTCAAAAGTAAGCGGAAGATCAAATCATTTAAGCAGTTCCAAAATATTAATTCAAATGCACATAAGTCATCCAGATTAATACATCATATCAGTTAGATTACAAAACCACATCAGCTGATACATCGCAATGTATCACAAAAGAATGACTATACTAGTCTAACTACCCGGTGTTACATATCAGAGCAGCAGACTCAAAAGAATGAAGACTAATCTTCACAAAAGGACTCCAGCATCCTAATCTGCAATGCCTCGTAGAGCATTATAAAACAGCAGAAGGGTGAGAAATATAACCATAATAATCAAAGCATAAGATTACTTATATATAGGCATCATATAACACATATTCACATTTCTCACCACACTTCATTCTCATAGTCATAAATCATACCATGTTCACATATATCAACATTATGAACATTCACAAGCACATCCCTTCATGCTTAATTTCACAATCATTCACAAGCACATATGTACCGCAACAATATTATGCAATGTGACTCAACATATTCAATGCAACTCATGCAATGCGGTACCGACATTAGTTATCTTTTTTTTTTCGGTTTTCACTCTAAACCGGGTCCACCCTTCTAGACCGATAACTTGTTATCATTTTTCGGTTTTTACTTTAAACCGGGTCCACCCTTCTAGACCGATAACAACCAAGCCCGTCCCCTAGGCTTCAAACCCACCCTTCTAGGTTTGGGACAAGCCACTAGTTTCCACGAAACTAACAGACATTGCCTCTTGACTGAATGATGCATGTACAATCAACCAATCACAATAAATGCACTTAAGACCGTTCCCGCGTCTTAATCCCATGCATTCGAATAATTCACCCCTTCAAGAATTTCATTATGATTGCACATACAACATATATCAAACATTTATCAATGTATTCATTTCACACATCATCATCATATTCAACAACAATGCACACATATCACATATGTTCCCATGCATTCACACAATCAATCGCATATAAATATGCACTCACAATTCATTAGACGATACACATACATTCCTCATTGTATTCCCATGTATCTCTAATTATCACAACAATCAAGGTATTCACAACTCATCAATTAATACACACATAATCCTCATTATGTTCTCATGTATTTTAACCGATTACAATTAATCATTCATATCACAACTCTAGGATTCACGCCCGAAGGCTACCCACAGCACATGTTATCATAATAGTTCACATACTCATTCATAACATAGAAGTATAAACATATGTGAATCAACCAAACAATCCCCATTTGGATAACACAGCAAAGAAAATATACTGTCAAACTCGCCCACATTCGCCTGGCGAGACCCCGCAGCGAACCTTCGCCTGACCTTCGCCTGGCGAACCCTCTCAGCGAACACTCGCTAGGCTTCGCCTGGCGAGACTTCCCAGCGAGCCCAAGCCAGTAGCTACTGACTTCATTCGCCACCATTCGCCAGCACCTTCGCTGGGCGAACCTTCGCTATCCACCTTCGCCTGGCGAACCCACCAGCGAAGTCCACTGGGACTTAAATATAATTATTCGCCAACATTCGCTAGGCTTCGCCTGGCGAAGCTTCGCCTTTGCTCGCCTGGCGAGAGCCAGTGAACCTGCGCAGAACAGAACCCTATTTTGTCTTCTCCTTCACTAATCCCTCATCAACCCTCTCTTACACATCCAAATCAGTATAAACAACATCAATACATGTTACCCGACTATTCTACGACATTATTACTCAGTTCCAACCGATTAAATCATCAATCTA
Source organism: Lathyrus sativus (assembly GCA_963859935.3). NCBI lineage: Eukaryota > Viridiplantae > Streptophyta > Magnoliopsida > Fabales > Fabaceae > Lathyrus > Lathyrus sativus. The sequence goes on from OZ012737.1 coordinate 547,068,000, forward strand.
CCGATTAATCCAACATTTGCCCTAATTGGAAAGTGATGAAAACTCTACCAAAACCCCAACCCAACATACATAACATCATGCAATGATCAAATAGAAACATTTCTCACCCTTACCTCGATTAATCGGAGCTTTGATGTTGGTTCTTGATGATTTCCACTTTTCCTCTTCTTCTCTTCTCTTTCTCTCCTTTCTTCTTCTTTCCTCTTTCTTTCCAAATGTTTTTCTAACTTTCTTTTCTTTTCTTCCTCACTTATATATTTCTTTATTTTCCTTCCTTCCAATTTCCTTCTCAATTCTCTATTAATTCCAATTAATAAAATTAATTTCCAACATTAACATAAAATCCCACTAAATCAATTAATTACTACAATTACTTATTTAATGAAATTTGGGTTGTTACAACTCTCCCCCACTTTAGGAATTTTCGTCCTCGAAAATGTTACCTGATTCAAACAGCTCTGGATAAGACTCCTTCATCTGGCTCTCAAGCTCCCACGTAACATTCCCACCAGCCGGTCCTCCCCAAGCGACCTTCACTAAAGCAATCTCTTTACCTCGAAGCTGCTTCAATTTCCGATCCTCAATCCGCATAGGTGATGTCTCAACAGTCAGGTTATCTCTCACCTGCACGTCATCTATTTGGACTACATGAGACGGATCCGCAATGTATTTCCTCAACTGAGATACATGGAATGCGTCATGAAGATTAGCAAGCGACAGTGGTAAAGCCACACGATAGGCCACTTCTCCTATCCTTTGCAAAATCTGATAAGGACCAATGAAACGCGGCGACAACTTGCGCGACTTCAGTGCCCTACCAACACCTGTCATCGGAGTGACCCGAAGAAACACATGATCTCCCTCTTGAAATTCAAGTGCCTTCCTCCTCTTGTCATAATAACTCTTCTGACGACTCTGAGTAATTCTCATCTTCTCTTGAATCATCTTGATCTTATCAGTAGTCTGTTGAACTAACTCGGGTCCAACAACAGAACTCTCTCCGGACTCGAACCAACACAATGGTGTCCTACACCGCCTACCATACAACGCCTCAAATGGTGCCATACCAATACTTGAATGGAAACTGTTGTTGTAGGTAAACTCAATCAAAGGCAAGTAGCTATCCCAAGCTCCTCCTTTTTCCAATACACAAGCTCTCAAAAGATCTTCAAGCGACTGAATCGTCCTCTCCGTCTGACCATCAGTCTGAGGATGATACGCTGAACTCAAACGCAACTTAGTACCCAAATCACTCTGCAGGCTCTCCCAAAATCTCGAAGTAAACCGCGGATCTCTATCCGAAACAATACTCTACGAAATACCATGCAAACACACAATCCTCTCAATATACAACTTAGCCAACTTCTCCAAAGGGTAATCCATACGCATAGGAATAAAGTGAGCAGATTTAGTCAACCTATCCACGATAACCCAAATAGCCTCAAAATTACTCGGCGTCCTCGGCAAACCCGATACAAAATCCATGGAGATACTATCCCATTTCCACTCAGGAATAAACAACGGCTTCATCAAACCCGATGGCTTCTGATGCTCAATCTTCGACTTCTGGCAAGTCAAACAAGAATATACAAATTCCGCGATATCCTTCTTCATACTAGGCCACCAAAATACTTTCCTCAAATCCTGATACATCTTAGTAGCACCCGGATGAATACTCAATCCGCTACGATGTCCTTCTTCAAGGATACTCTTTTTCAGCTCAACAACATTTGGAATACAAACTCGATCCCGACATCTCATAATACCATTCTCATCAATCCGAAAATCACCACCTTGGCCTTGGTTGATTAAAGTCAACCAATCAACTAAGCTCAAATCCGATTTCTGTCCTTCTCGAATTTCATCCAAAATACCACTTGTAAGCTTTAACATACCCAACTTAAATCCAAAAGAAGTCTTCTCACATACCAAACTCAAATCCCGAAATTGCTCGACCAATTCTAACTCTTTCACCATCAATGCCGACATATGCAATGATTTCCGACTCAATGCATTCGCTACTACATTCGCTTTACCCGGATGGTAGTTCAAGCCAAAATCATAATCCTTCAAAAGTTCAAGCCATCTTCTTTGTCTTGCATTCAATTCCTTTTGATCAAAAAGATATCTCAAACTCTTGTGGTCACTAAACACTTCAAATCTTGCGCCAAATAAATAATGCCTCCAAAGTTTCAACACGAACACAACGGCGGCCAACTCTAAGTCATGCGTCGGATAATTCTTCTCATGCACTTTGAGTTGCCTCGAAGCATAAGCTACAACTTGGTTATTCTGCATCAACACACCTCCTAAACCCATCAAAGAAGCATCACAATACACAATGAATGGTTCTTCCGGATTTGGCAAAATCAAAACAGGAGCTGTCGTCAACCTTCGCTTAAGTTCTTGAAAACTCGCTTCACACTTGGCGTCCCAAACAAAGGCTTGACCTTTCCTAGTCAACTGCGTCAACGGCAACGATAACTTAGCAAATCCTTCAATAAACTTCCGATAATAACCGGCTAAACCAAGAAAACTTCTGATCTCAAAAACTGACTTCGGAGTCTCCCATTGCGACACCGCTTCAACTTTCGACGGATCAACCGCAACACCATTACTCGAGATCACATGACCAAGGAAACTAACTTCCTTCAACCAAAACTCACACTTAGAAAGCTTCGCGAACAACTGCTTCTCTCTCAGCACAGATAACACAATCTTCAGATGCTCGGCATGCTCTCCTTCGCTCTTCGAATAAACCAAGATGTCGTCAATAAACACCACCACAAACTTATCCAAATAAGGATGGAAAATCCTATTCATGTACTCCATAAATACACCTGGTGCATTAGTCACACCAAATGGCATCACGGAATACTCATAGTGTCCATACCTCGTCCGAAAGGCCGTCTTCTGAATATCCTCAGCTTTCACGCGAATCTGATGATACCCAGATCTCAAATCAATCTTGCTGAACACGTTTGCACCAACCAACTGATCCATCAGATCATCAATCCTTGGAAGTGGATACTTATTCTTAATAGTCACCTTGTTCAACTGTCTGTAATCCACACAGAGCCTCATAGAACCCTCTTTCTTCTTAACCAACAACACCGGTGCACCCCACGGTGACACGCTCGGACGAATAAACCTCTTTTCAAGCAAATCCTCAAGTTGACTCTTCAACTCTTTTAACTCCGAGGCCGACATACGATATGGAGCCATCGATATCGGACTAGTTCCAGGAATTAAATCTATCGAAAGCTCCACTTCTCGCTCTGGCGGTAAATCCTTTATCTCTTCAGGGAATACTTCCGGAAAATCTCTAACAATGGGCACAACATCAATCTCTTCACTTTCACTAGTCCTCAAAGTTGCCATAAGCATAAATACCTTAGCCCCATCTTGTACCGATTCCTTCACTTGTTTCCTCGTCATAAACAATTCCCTTTCAACTTCCGAATCGGGAAAAACAATCGTTTTGTCAAAACAGTTAATATACACTCGATTGAATTTTAACCAATTCATTCCAAGAATGACATCCAGTTGATCTAAATGAAGACACACTAAATCAATCCCAAAATCTCTACCGAAAATACTCAACGGGCAATTCAAGCAAACGTACGGTGTAGTTACCGAACCCATAGCAGGAGTATCAATAACCATACCGCCACCAATCACAGACAACTCAAGATTCAACCTTCTAACATAGTCCAAAGAAATAAAAGAATGCGTAGCTCCGGTATCAATTATAGCGATCAAAGGTATACCATTAATAAAACACGTACCTCGGATCAATCGATCGTCGCTAGCAGTCTCAGATCCAGATAGAGCGAACACTTTCCCGCTCCCTTGATTCTTCTTCGGCTTATCACATTTGGTACTGATGTGTCCTTGCTCACCACAATTGTAGCAAGTCACACCCGCACCACTTCTGCATTCCAGAGCCTTGTGGCCTGGCTTGCCACACTTAAAACACGTATTCTCAACACTTTTGCATTCGGGAGCACGATGTCCCGCTTCACCGCACCTATAACATCTCACCGGAGTAGAAACTCCCCCACTTGGTTTCTTGCCAAAACCAACCCTTTGTTTCCCTTTGTCCGCAGGAGTCACATAAGGTTTTCCTCTGAATTGACCTTTTCCTTTCTTATCACTTAGGCTCTTGTAGTGGCTAGACCTAGCCCTACTGTCTTCGTCATAAATTCTGCTCTTGTTAACCAACTCAGAAAACCGCCTGATTTCCTGGTATCCAATAGCTTGCCTAATCTCAGGTCTCAAACCGTTTACAAACTTGAGGCACTTAGACCTCTCAGCATTACCAGTATTATAGTGAGGACAAAATTTGATCAACTCCTCAAATTTCGCCGCATACTCAGCGACCGTCGAATTACCTTGCTTCAACTCAAGAAATTCGATCTCTTTCTTCCCCCGCACATCCTCTGGAAAGTACTTCTCCAGAAAAGTTTCTCTAAACAAATCCCACGTAATCACAATATCATCTTCCTCAAATCTTTGGCGAGTATTACCCCACCAATCTTCAGCTTCTTCTTCGAGCATATGAGTCCCAAACTGCACCTTCTGTGCATCCGAGCAATTCATAACTCGAAAAATCTTTTCCACAACTTTCAACCAAATTTGTGTCTTTTCCGGTTCATGAGTTCCCTTGAAGACCGGAGGGTTATTCTTTTGGAATTTCCCCAAAGCACGGAATCCATCATCAGCCTGATTCCTCACATTCACATTGGCCGGAGGATTCTGCCCAATTGCCCCCGCCAATCTCGTCAATGCTTCCGCAATCGCTTCGTCGTTCCTCCCTGCAACCATCTTACTAATTCCAGCAACAGAACCACGTAAGAACAACCAATATTGATAATGCATCACACGCATATCAATAACACACAGGGAAAAACACTCTAACAACTTGGTCGGACGGACCGACCTGCTCTGATACCACTATTGTAACACCCCCTTCTATACCCCAAATAAATGCATATAAAACATTTAAGCATATACAAATTCATCAGAGTAAAAGTTTTAGAATAAGGTATAAAAGAAGAATGTCACAACTTCACCAATAAAACACTTTAACATTTTGCTCTATAAAATATGTAACATTTTCAAAAGTAAGCGGAAGATCAAATCATTTAAGCAGTTCCAAAATATTAATTCAAATGCACATAAGTCATCCAGATTAATACATCATATCAGTTAAATTACAAAACCACATCAGCTGATACATCGCAATGTATCACAAAAGAATGACTATACTAGTCTAACTACCCGGTGTTACATATCAGAGCAGCAGACTCAAAAGAATGAAGACTAATCTTCACAAAAGGACTCCAGCATCCTAATCTGCAATGCCTCGTAGAGCATTATAAAACAGCAGAAGGGTGAGAAATATAACCATAATAAACAAAGCATAAGATTACTTATATATAGGTATCATATAACACATATTCACATTTCTCACCACACTTCATTCTCATAGTCATAAATCATACCATGTTCACATATATCAACATTATGAACATTCACAAGCACATCCCTTCATGCTTAATTTCACAATCATTCACAAGCACATATGTACCGCAACAATATTATGCAATGTGACTCAACATATTCAATGCAACTCATGCAATGCGGTACCGACATTAGTTATCTTTTTTTTCGGTTTTCACTCTAAACCGGGTCCACCCTTCTAGACCGATAACTTGTTATCATTTTTCGGTTTTTACTTTAAACCGGGTCCACCCTTCTAGACCGATAACAACCAAGCCCGTCCCCTAGGCTTCAAACCCACCCTTCTAGGTTTGGGACAAGCCACTAGTTTCCACGAAACTAACAGACATTGCCTCTTGACTTAATGATGCATGTACAATCAACCAATCACAATAAATGCACTTAAGAGCGTTCCCGCGTCTTAATCCCATGCATTCGAATAATTCACCCCTTCGAGAATTTCATTATGATTGCACATACAACATATATCAAACATTTATCAATGTATTCATTTCACACATCATCATCATATTCAACAACAATGCACACATATCACATATGTTCCCATGCATTCACACAATCAATCGCATATAAATATGCACTCACAATTCATTAGACGATACACATACATTCCTCATTGTATTCCCATGTATCTCTAATTATCACAACAATCAAGGTATTCACAACTCATCAATTAATACACACATAATCCTCATTATGTTCTCATGTATTTTAACCGATTACAATTAATCATTCATATCACAACTCTAGGATTCACGCCCGAAGGCTACCCACAGCACATGTTATCATAATAGTTCACATACTCATTCATAACATAGAAGTATAAACATATGTGAATCAACCAAACAATCCCCATTTGGATAACACAGCAAAGAAAATATACTGTCAAACTCGCCCACATTCGCCTGGCGAGACCCCGCAGCGAACCTTCGCCTGGCGAACCCTCTCAGCGAACACTCGCTAGGCTTCGCCTGGCGAGACTTCCCAGCGAGCCCAAGTCAGTAGCTACTGACTTCATTCGCCACCATTCGCCAGCACCTTCGTTGGGCGAACCTTCGCTATCCACCTTCGCCTGGCGAACCCACCAGCGAAGTCCACTGGGACTTAAATATAATTATTCGCCAACATTCGCTAGGCTTCGCCTGGCGAAGCTTCGCCTTTGCTCGCCTGGCGAGAGCCAGCGAACCTGCGCAGAACAGAACCCTATTCTGTCTTCTCCTTCACTAATCCATCATCAACCCTCTCTTACACATCCAAATCAGTATAAACAACATCAATACATGTTACCCGACTATTCTACGACATTATTACTCAGTTCCAACCGATTAAATCATCAATCTACCGATTAATCCAACATTTGCCCTAATTGGAAAGTGATGAAAACTCTACCAAAACCCCAACCCAACATACATAACATCATGCAATGATCAAATAGAAACATTTCTCACCCTTACCTCGATTAATCGGAGCTTTGATGTTGGTTCTTGATGATTTCCACTTTTCCTCTTCTTCTCTTCTCTTTCTCTCCTTTCTTCTTCTTTCCTCTTTCTTTCCAAATGTTTTTCTAACTTTCTTTTCTTTTCTTCCTCACTTATATATTTCTTTATTTTCCTTCCTTCCAATTTCCTTCTCAATTCTCTATTAATTCCAATTAATAAAATTAATTTCCAACATTAACATAAAATCCCACTAAATCAATTAATTACTACAATTACTTATTTAATGAAATTTGGGCTGTTACACCTCCTCTAGTATCTCCTGGTGAGCTGGTCTCGACGAATCTCCTGGAGTAGTATGCACCATGTACGAATGCGACACTCTGAAGAACCACCTGATATATCTGTCGACATAGCTCCATTCGTTCGGCATTATGGTACCTTATGCCTCCTCCGGAGCCAGATGACCCTCATAATCAGCAAACATCTCCTCTATCTATCTACGAGTCAAGCCAGAAGGAGTAGAGATGGAAGGGTGTCTAGGGATAGTCTATGTGTACCCGAACTGCCACATGACGCATTCGGGCAAGTGAGAAGCAATGATACGCGATCCGCAGGATAACCATCAAAGTATAACGATATCTCATCAAATGGCTATATCTGACGGTGATCCACGTAGTTGTTAAAGTGCATGTCCTCGGCAACCAAACGCTCAAGGTAGACTCTTAAAGGCTCGACCTCCTGGTTCCCTTTGAGCGGGATAAAAGCACAAGCACAGGGCATGTCCTCAATGTACTCATTCACACTCATCCATCCATCAATGCACACGAAGTGCTGGAGGGTCGAAGCCTAAAATGAAAATGAATAGATAAACATTCAAGGATCAAGAATTATTGACAATGGTTTCATAAATATGAAATGAAATTGACAACAAGACATTCAAGGATCAATAATTATTACCACCAGTGGTGCCACGCTGCCTATGATATGCTTTGTCTTCCACCAACATCCACCTCTCAACATCGAATAAAGATAGCACAGGAAAACGAACCCCCAATTGTATTCATGGATCTGAGTGAGATCTAAGAAGTACCGAAGGTATGCAACGTCACTATAAGTGGCACTCGTGTCCACAAAAATGCAAGTTTCATGCAAAAAAGAAAATATGCCTTTAAAGCATGAGTTATGTCTACTGCCACATACTCAGCATCCCCATGAGCCTTCTGCGCAGCAAGAATCTCATCATCATATCTCTCCTTCAGGAACTCAAATCTAGCATGAGCACCCTTGGTCATATCCACCTCTTCAACCGCCTTCGTTGGATTAGCCCCCAGATGCTCTACCATCATCTCGACTGCCTCGTCTTTGGTCATCCTACCATGACCGAGGAATCTCCCCCTGATTGAAACATGTAACAAACACGAGACATCCTCTAGTTTGATAAACATCTCACCATGCGGGAGATGAGAAGAAGAGGTCTCAGAATGCCAACTCTCCATGAATGCATTAAGTATCCTGTGGTTGACTAGAGTGTAATTGGTCGTGAATAGGTTCTTCAAACCAGATAAGGTCAGAACCGAATAAAACCATTCCTCATCTGGTTGAGCTAAGCCAAGAATCTTCCTTCCATGGTTCATAAATTTCTAGGGATCACGCACCTGAAGTTTTCCGGAAATAATCAATGTCAGTAATAATTAATGTTAGAAATAATTAATGTCAGCAATTTAAATTAACGTATTAAATAAATTAAAAAACCAACTAACGCTACCTCTCTATCCCATATATGTCTAGCAGTATGGTCTGGATATAGAGGAAGTAAAGACAAATCAAATGGACCTCCTCCAAAAACCTTGGCTCGGTATTCACAACAGCTTCACCCTCTAGAGGTGGCACTGGATCAGCAAGATCATCAGCGGGAGGTGGCACTGGATCAACATGAGGTGACACTGGTGAATCCTGACGCCTGCAGAAGGATAGAGGAAGTGATGCATTAGGTGGTGAATCATGTCTCTTATGGGAAGAAGAAGAAGGTGGAGTGGCCTGAGGTGAAGTATGATCCCCAAAAGCAGATTGTGCCTCAAAAGTCGATGTCTCTGTTTGACTAGAGGTAACTGCTGCTTCCGGAACCTGCTAGCTCCGCTCCCACCGGACGGATGCGTGTTGGGCTACTCTTCCATGTCTCAGTATGTCGGCTCTATTAGTCATTATGCTTGTAAGGTAAAGTAAGGCATATCATTAGTGCACGCGAACAAAATAAACAAACAAGAAAGTTAAATTAAAAAAACAAATTGCAAGAAATTTCGGAGATACATCTCCCGAAACACCATAAAAAAGTAAGGCAGAACAATTTTGGAGATGCATCTCCGGAATTTCCCAGAGTATATGAAACGCTAAACTATTTTGGAGATGTATCTCTAGAAATTTTTGTAACTCAAAGGTCCCAACAATGGCGTAATGTGGCTCATGCAAGTTAAAAAAAACATGATTTAATCGCCATTTTTAGCCAACAAACAAGTCATACACTAAGTCTAAACTATGTTACATGTGATTCCTACACATTTCTACCCCTAATCATTGATTTCTACACATTTACACTAAAACTCGAATATTTATCAAAACTCAAAAATTCATCTAAATGTTGAATGATGTTATTTATGATGTTTGATGTTCCTTTGAGTCTTGTTTGATGAAATTTAATGTTGTGAAGTTGAAATGTATTGAGAAGAGTTTGAGGTGAGTTTAAGGTTATGTGTGAAAACTGTGAAATGAGGGAGGAGAAGAGTCAGGCGCGACTTATGCTCCAAATTGGTGGAATAAAAGTTTGAGAAAGGAGGTCGGAGTTTTTCTCATCTATAGTATGCAGGCGAACATTTTTTTCAAATGGATTGGGGTGCAAACATTTTTTTCAAATGAAGGTTGGATGCATATGGAGCTGTTCAAAAACTTAGTAATCTGAGGTAGAGAAGTTACCCTAAAAATGAGGGCCATTTGGGCTGCTTATGTGTGGAACATATGGAAAAGCAAGAATGACAGAGTATTTCGCAATGCAGTAGGTAGTATTGAGAAAATTGTAGAAGAATCGAAAGTGACAGCGCAAAAATGGCTCAAAATAAAATTAAATATTATTAAAGATTATTTAATGGTGTGGTGCACGAATCATAAAGTTTTCCTCGACATCCAAGATTGCGGCTAGTTTTGTTTTTGCTTTTCAATATTGTTACCGTTAATTTTCTTGTTCAATTGGCGTGGTTTGTGGGGGGAGTAGGCTACCAGTTGGGAGTGGAGTCATTCTGTTGAGCTTATTCGGGTGAAGTTGCTGGGTTGTTCAAATCTTATTTAATTGGAGTTGGCGGAAGGGTGTTAGCCGGTCAGCTTTTCATTGTTGTTGTGTTTTTGGGGATAGTTGTTAGCTCCATGATGTTTGACTTTGGAGCAGGCAACTTTTAGGTTGCTCTTTGGTGGTTGTATTTTAGTCTCAGCGAGGGCTTTGGTTTGCAGTAGCTTTGCTCTTTGGGTTATGGCTTATTTATTCTGGGTGGTGTTACTTCCTGCATTTGGCTGGTCTGCTGGTTTTTTAGCTTTGGGTGATTGCCTGTGTTTTTCTGTAATGTTAGTTTTACTCAGGCTTTATTGTTGGTCGGGTTGTCTTTGTTTTCATATTTATGGTGGGCTTTTTTTATTTCTTATGTGGTATGAGCCTGGTGTATTATTTTTGAGATTAGGCCTATTGCCAATCCTGTTGTACTGATGTATCTGAAACTGTAGCATGTCTCATGCTAGTTTTATTTAAAATTCAATTTTGCTTTTAAAAAAAATAGAATATTTAATATGTCATCCTCTCTTTTATATATGACATTCCTCATATTTTTATATTGACGAAAATGTCTCTGTTATTATTTATCAATTAAAAATTATATTTTTTTAAAAAATTTCACTTTTACTAATCTGTAAAACTAAACTAAAATTTTGGTAGTTGAAAGGAAATTTTCGATACAATTTTTTTTGCATTTTTTGAAAAACAAACATTTTTACTGGTTTTTTTGTAAATTTTCGATGAAGAAATACCAACAATTTTGAAAATTCCTGTATTTATTTGGAAAATCCAAAAATATATCGGTAATTTTTAAATTTTCCGAATAGCAACTAAAACGTCCAAAAAAATTGAATTTTTCAGTATATCGAAAATTTTGCCTATACTCATAATTTTTTGTAGTGCGGATTTATGTTTTACTTGTGTGGTCCAGAATCGGCAGGGTCTTCTGCAGATTTTACGCAGTTCTTTACCACTGATGTTGTATGTTTTCTATCTAAAAACTTTAATTTAAAGGTTTTCTTGTCTCTATGATATTGATAGTTTACTCTTTATATGTTGTAAATGACAAATATTTCAATCCCGACCTGAAGTATTAGCATGGGCATAGACTATTGGTAAACAGCATGGTATTATTGTTGTCATTGTTCATTCTGATACTGTAAATAGAAAGTGAGAGAGGAAAGATAAATTGATTGTGTGTTGTGAGAGATAAGGAAACTACAAAAGAAGGAATGCATCTTAAAGCAATAATTCCTCATAAGGCATTTATAGTATGAAAGTTAAATGTCATTTTAGGATGAGATTTGTGTCAAGTGGCAGCGGTTGGAAGGTGGTGGTTAGGTGTTGGTTGCACAATCATAAATTATTTAAGGATTTAGATGGCCATGACATATTGAGTCGTCTAAAAGATCATGAAAGACAGTTTGTGAATGACATGGTGGAGTACAATATGACTCCAAGGTACATAGTTGTTGCTTTGAAAGACAAAGATCCAGAAAATCTCACCAGTATTACTCATGTGTATAAAGCTAGAGCTACATACAATACGAGCAAGAGAGGTCCACTGACAGAAATGCAAATGTTGTTGAGTCTTATTCATAGAGAGGAATACATGTGCTGGACTAGAAATATGGAAGACTCAAATGTTGTTGTTGATATCTTTTGAACACATCCTGATTTAGAGAAGTTGTCGATATGTTTCATTTGGTGTTGATTTTTTATTGTACATACAAGACAAATATATAATAGCCTCGGCTCATTAAAAAATGCAAATTTTGATTTAGTAGATTTTTTATTATGTGCATCATGATCATACATGTATCGACTACCACTACTTGAGATTGTTGGTGTTACGTCAACAAAATTGATGTTTTCGATTGCCTTTTCCTATTTGGAACATGAAAGGGGTGAAAACTTCAAATGGGCATTGGAGAAGCTCAAAGAGTTATTCTCTTCTGAGAATTTACTATCGAAAGTTTGGTGACGGACCGAGAACTTGCATTGATGAATGCCATGGAAGTTGTGTTCCCGAATTCAACTCATTTGTTGTGTATGTTCCATATTCCAAAAAAACGTTAGTCTGAAATGTAAAGAGTGTGTTAAATCAGAAAGCCAGGAACATGTCATGGATCTATGGAACAACATCATGTATTCAAATAGAGAAATAGAGTTTGTCGAACACTTGAACCACTTTGAGACAGTTTGTGTTGATATTCTTTTATTTGGTAAGTATGTGAGTGAAATATGGTTAACACCTTATAAATAAAGGTTTGTTGTTGTTTGGACTAACAGAGTCACTCATTTAGGAAACACAACTACGAACAGGTACATGGATGTGAGTTTGATGTTACTACACTACTAAATTTAATTTAACATATATTTCTATTTATTATTTTTAGGGTGGAGTCTGCTCATAAGAGACTAAAAACATGTTGACTACGAGCCAGTGAGGTTTATGCCAAAGTTGGGATGTTGTGAACACCATGTTGAATTTGCAGATAGGTTCAATCAAAGTCTCGTTTCAAAAAAGTATTGTCAATATTAAGCATCAGTATAACACTTCATTTTATGCCAACTTGCACAGTTTTGTTTTAAGACAGTGTATACAACACATTAAAAAAGAAACTAGAAATGGTATAATTTATTGGTGCAAGCCAAGATGCATGTGGTTGCTTCATTAGAACAACACATGGGTTATCGTGTGTGTGTCAACTTCTCGATATCTAAATACAAGGCAATCATGTACCTTTAGAACCAATTCATGTATTATAGAAGAAATTACACATTGAAGAGCATAAGGTTAGTCATGAAGAAAGTAGTACACATTTGAATTTAGAAGCAGAGTGTGAAAAGTTGAAGACATATTTAAGTACTTTGAATATTGTAAGCCAGGGGGTGTTGAAGAAAAAGGTTCAGAATCTAACATATTTATCCACAACTTCTATGTGTCCACTGCCGGTGAAGTATAAGCCAAAGAGGAGAGTTAAGAATAGCATAAAGGGTCAAGAGAGTGATGTGTATCGTGATTCTTCATAGTGGGAGTATGTTGAAGGCTCACAGGGGAGTCAGACTACAAAGAGATCATTCAAAAAACCAACTAGAAGTTAACCATCAAGTATGTAGGCTAGAAGTCAATTGTCCACCACGTCTTTGAGTGATGTTTAGTTGTCTCAGTTTACTAGTTTCTTATATCCATACATTGATGACATTGTTGATGTGGATGACGATGGAAATTCTATTTTTCAGACTATTGCGGCTTTACTTGGATTGGGCGAAGAGTCATGGCCTTTGATTTAGACGCTGTTAGATACTCATGATCATCAACACCCTCAATTATTTTCTAATTTATTCTATGACACAAACTCTACAGTTAGAATTGTGTTACGGGTAGAACACTTAGGTGTGCATGATATTGATAAATAGATGATAATTCCTGATACGGGTTATCCTAATGCTTGTAGATACATTGTCGTATTTGTCTCTCAGTCCAAGAAACTTAACATCACATTTTCCCCTCTTGCCTTAGCTCCACCTATGTATACGAGCAAGCATAAAATCATTGTTGTTGGGTTTGTCAATAATAATCATTGAGTTCAGGTAAAGTTGAAACCTGATTGTCCATTGCCTTCTGTCACTGGTCATTGAAGACAGAACTGTACTGAAGATGCAAAAGCCTGAGAGTCAGTATATGTGGGACACGTTAGGCACTGGAAAGACGGAGTTAGAAAGTTATCCTAATTTGTTTTGTAGTATTATATGTAGCACAATTTTTATTAAATGTATATATTTTACAGTTCTTTTATCGAGTGAGTTATTCTAGAAAAATTAATGCAGGAAAAAAATGAAAAACACTATATATAAGAAATTTCATATTTTCGGAATATTGTAGTAAATATCAAAAACTTTACAATTTATAAAATTTTATGGTAAATACCGAAATTGTACAATTTTCGGTAAGATAGCACATGTCTTTACCGAAAATTTCAAAAGTTCTTGTATGTAAATACTGGAAATTCCAAATTGTCGGTACTTTGATCTTTGTTTTGGTAAAAAAAAATTGTAATTTTTTGCAAATTGCCAATAAATACTCCAAATTTCTGGTAATTACATATTTAAAAAAAAACGCTATCTAATAAAGTGAATATCGATAGAACTACTCTAAATGTGAGGTGTCAGGTATAACGAGGTGCCATGTGCTCCAATAAATGCATTTATAACTCAAGGGATGGAATGTTTACATTTTTATCTTTTAATTAGTTTAGTATATGGATATAAATTCAAGTGTTAAATATACAACACCCCTCTTATAATGTTAGCGGGTTTCGCTTTGACCTCCTGTAAAAGATTTTTTTAAACCACCCACCTCGCAATACCCAGATTCCCTCATTATGCCTCCCCGTTGAACCTAGATTCTATTTTTCAATGACTTGGCGGTCTAGCTGGATTTTAATTTAATTTTGAGAAGCCTCGTGAAATTTCTTTATTTATTTATTTATTTTTACTTTTTTTTTAAATTAATTATTAAAATTTCACTTAGGCTTCCCTATTATTTTTCAGACTCAATAACACTTCCAATTTAGCTCATAACTCAAGTTTTGTAATGAGTATGGAAAAGAACTATATAAGCACTTCCTTTCCTTTTTCAAATTTCGATGTGGGACTTCTTTTAACAATACGTGTTTTAGTTTTCCATCTACTTCTTCTTTCTCCCTCTACCATATCAGTCGTGTAAACTTGGTAACATGCATGGAATTTATAAAAATGCATTATTCTTAATCTGCATTATTCTTATACTCAAGAGATGTTCTATTATTTTTTTATTCAAGCAGCAGGATTATTCACAAACCAGTGATTATGCAAGCTGCATGATTAACATACTATTAGTCATGGTGTAATTTGATATATCATTGTGTGATAGATCAAATCGTAATGTATCATTGCTTGTTCAATCTCGTTTTTCAACTCGAAATGCATCATTGCATGTGGAACATCATAGCTGCTAGAAAAGTATGGTTGCTTGTGGAACATCATTGCTTGATTAGAAATTTAAAAATCACACTATCCAAAGTAATGATATCTAGTGTAGATTTAATAGTTGTTACATAGACTGATAATGATATCCAAAATAATGTTTCCACTTCCAAGAGAATAAAATATTTGGCATTAAAGAAGCAATAATAAAGACGGTTTTCCAAACCCACAATATCTAAACTTTTAGATTTTCAAAGTAGAGAGAAGTGGAAGAACCATGTAGTAGCATTATAAATACGGTTTTCCTATTCTTACCAACACAAAGCATCATCGAAGAATCAAAATGAGTTCCAACAATGTTGTTCATAATCAAGAAGTTGCAGAGGGTCAACATGGTGTTCAGAACGAAGAAGTCGTAAAGGGTTCAAAATGTTATCAAGAACCATGAAGTTGCAGAGGTTCAACATGGTGTCCAGTACGAAAGAGTTGCAGAGGTTCTACATGGTGTCCAAGTGGTTGTGCAAAGAAGAAGAAACAGGAGGAGGAGAAGTAGAATAATCAGGAGTGCTATCTTCAACTCTTCGAATGATGATGAAGCACCATACACTTGGAGTAACTTTCTGTCATCTAAGGCGTTTAGATTTGAGGATTAAAAATGAAAGTGTTTTTCTTGTCTTCAAGCATACTTTTTGTCTTTGTTTTAATGTTTTCTTGATGATGTTGATTAATCATGCAATACTTTTTGAATGATAATGTTATTGTTTAATTGTTTTAATGTTTCTGTAGAATTGGATAAAAAAGGATTAGTTTTTATTTGAATGATAATGTCTTTGTTTTAATTGCGAAGTTTTTCTTTCTGCAATATGAATGAAATGGTAATAACCTGTTGTGTTTGAAGCATCATGTGACATAAATATCCTTGTTGCATGACACATGAAAGCTAATGTGAAGAAAACTTGGTCAAATAACAGTATGTCCAACATGTTTCAAAACTAAAGTCTGAATAATCATCAAGTATGGAGAGAATCCTATCTATAGTGAAATATAGTTATAATGATTTAATACTAACTTGATACAACTATTAGTGAATATAATCTATAATATGCTTCTATTGAAACGTCATCTACATTAACATAGTATGAGTGATGATATGGTTGTTTTAATGTTGGAGCAGTGAATTGAAGTGTGTATGCAATGTTGAAGGAAGGATGGATGTGTTGTGGTTGTAAGGTAAATGGTGGTGTTCATGCTAAGGGAAGCAAAAGCAGCAGCAATAGTTCTTTTTGCCGATGGTGTTCATGCTGGTAAGATTGTGGTTGGAATGACACATGATAGCACTCAAGTTGTTATCCAAAACAAAAGCAGCAATAGTTCTTTGTTGATGATGTTCATGCTGGTAAGATTGTGGTTGGAATGACACATGATAGCACTCAAGCTGTTATCCAAAACAAAAGCAGAAGCAACAATAGTCCCACATTAAAATTTAATGTACAAAATACAAGTGTTTATAAATAACTTTTACACAATAATTAACAATTCATTAAAAATCAGACTTCTATTGATAAGAACAAGGACTGGAGGCCCAAGCCAATATTTTAATAATTAATTTATAAATTAATTTACATAAATAAATTAATTACATTAATAAAAATAATAATTTGTTAAAAATAATAATAAATAATAAAATAAATCCACGTCGATTTAAAAATAAATAAATAAATGTCACGTGACTCAATAAAAAAAATATTATCTAGGACCATGGAGAAGTTTATGAAGAGATATTTATTACATACTCATGTGACAAGGAACGTTACTAATTTTATAATATGTGATGTTACTAACTTTATATATGTTGAAAACAAAAGAGGTAGTAGGAAAATAAATAATAAAATAAAACAAAAAGGTAGTTAGAAAATAAATAATAAAATAAAACAAAAGGGGCAATAGGAAAATAAATAATAAAATAAAACAAAAGGGGCAATAGGAAAATAAAAATAAAAAATAAAACAAGAGGCAAACGGAAAATTAAATAAAATAAAAACAAAAGAGGCAATTGTTCACCAAACTATACTAGACACTGGTGTGCAGCCATGGTCTGTAGCATTTAAAAATTATGCATTTCTCTTAGTTTGTTTGACCACAATAATTAGAATGGTCAAATCGCCACCTTGCATAGCATACCACAATTTTCCCAAGTTTGTGGCATTTAAGACAAATTACAAGATGAACTTTTTAACACCATTCTTAAGACAAATTACAAGATGAACTTTTTAACACCATTCTCAAGACTTTAGAGTCACTACCTTTACCATTGGTTTGACAGTTTCATGCTTTGGAATATCAAAAGAGAGCACAGTCTTGTTGGGAAGGACAGTATATGAGAAAATTTGGAGGATTTGAATAAACATTTGCTTTAAAAAAACTACACATCTTATGTTAATAGGGCAAGCACTGTTCCTACTGTTAATCAGTGGTCAGAGTGGTTCAACTTGAGATCTTTGTGTTTTAGATAATGTAAATGCTATTCCTACGAGTCTCTAAAGGCGAACCTCAATCTCCTATAACAATTCTTCTTAGATATAAAAGAAAAAGAAAGCCAAGAATCCAATGACTAAGTACACTATAGAACCAAACCAATAAAAGATAGCGCAGCAGCGCACCATAACTAAATTTAAGAGAACTAAAATCTCTCCTGGCTTAAACCAGATCTCCGGATTCAAATCCAGACCTAAAAATGCAGTGGTGTTATAACTTTTGGGGAGAATTTGGATCCGGATTTCCTGCCTGCCTGCAAGAAGGGAAAGGTATGTGCCTTTCAACCAACCTTGTCCATACTATAAATCGTGTGCTCCCTCCAAAATAAACCGCGTGTCAGACTTCATTAAAATTAAAATAAAAAACAGACAAGTCCAGATTAAGACATCTCAGTATCACACTGCCAACCCACTTCACTTCGCCAACCTGCAACGCATCGTCTGGAAAAAAATTGTGGGACAAAAAGCATAATAGTTGCAGTCTTGCAGAAGAAAACAAAGGCAAATGCATGGCTTATTTTTTTAGTACAAGATTCATCAGATGGAGAAGGTTGTTTGAAAGGCAGGGAACCTCATTTCAGCCGCCACACCGCTCAACTGTGCGCGAAGGATTTCCGGTGAGAACCGAAAAAGATATCTGATCAAATCATAGTCATACAAACATAAAATCCATCCAAGGTTCAGACAAACCAACAGTACCAAACACAGCATAAGCACACAAAATCATCAAAAACAAAAACCTCTAACAGTTAGTATTAAACACAACCAAAATATAATCGACACTAAGGCCTAATAACATTTACATAGAATCTCAATGGATTATCCAGCTAACAAGAATGTCACAGTACATATCAGCATCTGTATCTTACCAGAAACAATCCAATACTTGTTGTTCTTATCTTAATTCTAAACCCAACATAAAGTTAACCTTTTAACAACAAAATACTAACACAATTTAAAAATTAAATAAAGAGCAAACCCACCTTGCCTTGAAGACTCATCAGAGTAAATTTTCACTTTTTTTCACACCCTGAGAATCTGAAGCTTAGTGGAGAAAGCAATAGCAACCCAATCAGGCTGAGAAGAAGACCACTGAAGCTGTTCAATTTCAGCACCAGCAGTATAAGCCAAAATAGGATCAAGCCCACCTTCAACAGGTTGACCCATTGAAGAAAGATCCCAAATCAACGCCTGAGAATCATCCCCAGCAGTACAAATATGGCAAGAACTATGTGGTGCCCATGCAATAGCATTTACACTAGCTTGATGTCTCTGCAATTCCACAACCGGTAGCGTCGGAAAACGAATATCAAGAACAACAACCTTAGCAGTATCCATAATAATCGTAGCCATATAACGAGGATCCTGTTTATTCCAACCAAGCCTAACCAACGGTGTATCAGGTTCAGAACTCTCGTAAATTATAGTCGAATGTTCCTTATCGCGTAAATCAAAAACCCTAACGGAACCATCAGCAGAAACCGAAGCGAAAACACCAACACCACCCCAAGCTATATCATACACCTCTTTATCATGCGCAATCAATTGCGTATCAACGGTTTCTTTTTCAATATCCCAAATCGTACATGTAGTGTCAATACTGGAAGTTCCGATTCTTCTCGGTTCAGCTTCATTCCAATCAAAGGAAGTAATAGGACCGCAATACTCACTGTTTTTGTTACCGTTCAGGAGGCTTTTGAGTTCGACGCGTGACTGTGCCTCGTCGGAATCGGAGATTCGCCATATTCGGAGAAAATCACTGGAGGTGGCTAAGAGGTCAGGGCGTTGACAGTCTTTATCAGGGATGAAGATTGCTTTGGTGGGTGGATATGGATGTTCAAAGGAGAGATTTGGATCGGATTTAATTTCGCCGTTTGTGTCGTCAAGTTGAACGATTTCGACTCGGTTAGGGTATTGTTCTAGGAGAGAAGCTATGGCTAATCGGTATTTTTTGTCGCGGCGGACACTCCAGTTCATGGCGTAGATGTGCCATGGGGCTTCATAGGTGTAGATCTCGGAGCGTTTTTGTTGTTCGTCGGAAGGGTCTAGGGTTGGGTCTGTGGTTGCGCCCATTGGAGAAGATGAAGGAGGAAGAATCAAAGTAAGAGTGGCTACTTGAGATAGCGAGGAATAGGGGGAAATGTTTTGGGGCCCACTATCTCTTAGAACAATTGTTAAACCAAAACTTTGTACAGATTACGTTAGTAATAAAGAATTTTCATTATATAAAAATTGACATGGCATATTGACTAAAACTAGTTTACGTCTCCTACACAAGCAACGTATTCTAACTCATTATTTAACATAAATAATAAATTTTTATTAATTATTTAACATAAATAATATATTTGTATTAACTATTTAATATTAAGTTTGAATTCCTTATAAATAATTAACATTAAAGTAAAAATTTCTTAATTCAATTTTAGATTGCTTAAATCATTCATGTTAATTTGGACTCACGTAAAATAACTTAGTTCATCCAATTTAGTTGCTCCCATTAAAGATGCTCTAAGTGTTTTTTTTATTATTCCATGATAATGCTTATTTACATTTTATTTTACAAACCTATTAGAATCCACACATTAGTTAGATGGATATATCTATACAATTTAATTTGTCATTCCAATTATATCCGATATTTTCCGTAATTTCAATTTTTCAAAAATTGTTTCTAATAAAAAATTGAATGAAATTTCTGCGTAAAATTTTTTGTAGTTAAATCAGAATTTTTGGTATAGACTAAAGTTTTGATATATCAGAATTTATGAAATTTTCGAGAATTTACAAATAATACTGAAAATTCTAAAATTACTATTTTATATCAGAAATTTTAATCAAAGTGAAATTGTTTATAGTGTTATTTGTTTAAAAATTTAAATGCTCAAGATTTTATTGACAGTTTTGGACTGCTGTGGTTGCATCGAAAATTTTGTGTGGTTCAGAATAAATGCAAAGTTGTATAAATAGGAGGTCATCTGTTGTTTGATAAAAACATCTCAAAAAATATATCTTCCTCAATTTTTAGTTAAGGTAGAAATGTACTTCAACGAAGCTTCACCTCTCGTAAAGTTTCGGCTTCTGGATGGCACCACATGTCTCGTCACCTTGACGTCCAAGTTAAATGAATTGTTGCCTGATTTCGAAAATAGAAATGTGGAGAAAATGAGTTTCATGTAGATTGGATTGATACTAACTGAATGGTGAAATACAACCTTATTGAGTTGAAGACCGATGAAGATGTGAAAGATATGTGGAGATCATTTCGTCGTAGGTTAACAAAGGGTCGATTGAGTTAGATGTTAAGATTTCACGGTCTGTTGACGACATAATTAACGTTCATAATCATCTGGTAGCGTCTAGGTTTTCTTATTTATTATTGTTTTTTAAGTTATGTAATTCATTGTCAAATGTTAGTTTATGTTGATGTTGCATCAATGGAAGATCAAAAATATTATCTAATAAAAATTTCTGATGAAGATGTCTAAGTAATGTTACATGTAATATACAATAATACATAAAGATAACAATAATGTCTAAATAGACCCTTCACGAGCTATGTGTGCAGCACGAGATAATCCAGTATAAACCTCGTCATCTTGGTTTAATAAACTCGTGAAGTTATCCATAATAACTGCAATCATCTAGAGGTGCTGATGGTCATTGACATCACTGTAAGAGACGGCGGCAGCGAAACGTCATTCACGGGTACCCCAACATCATTTGTATGCTCTACAGGTGGGATGATACGAGGGTGTGATACAGTGAGGTACCACTCTAAGTAACCATCCTCACACTATTAGGCGTGTTGAACTGTAATTGTGCGATCTCTAATGGCACAACCAGAGTTGATGATGTTACTCTAAAACCACTTGCCAATGCCTGTAGATGGTATATCTGGAACAAGTCATGGGATGCTTTGAACATATACATATTGTCGGAAACACCTCTCAAGCAAGTGTCTTGCAACCATGATATTCCACCACATATAAGCTGAATATAAATAAGAGTCATCAAATTCACGGTGGACTCTATGATTAGTGTATGGTGCCCATATGACATCATCTACAGTCAAGACATCTAAACTCCAGGATGTGACTATTCGACCCTTCATCTCCTCGCTCGTGTGGCCATAATGGAGGGATGCAACACCTTCCTGTCACATATGGTGGGGGAAATGCTCGTATATCCAGTAATGATAAAAGAACACAGACACAACATATAATAATTAAGAAATGTTATTTGTGGAACTGATCTTACCGCTCGGTGTTGGGTGCTATGAATTGTGCAGAACTGCCCATACTCAACAGACTGTTTTCAATGTGAACCGGTTGGAACCACTTGTCCAGTCCGTATCTATGAAGACTCAGCCTCAGCAGTCCTAGCTTGGTCTGCTGCTCTATTTGTCACTCTGTCTACAATAGTGTCGTCCATGTCCCTGTATTTCACTACAAAAGATGGAAAAAATAAAAAATATTAATAACTACCAGAAATTTCACAAAATTTAATACTTTTCTAATTTTTCCAAAATCTCTGAAATTTTTAGTGAAAAGCAAAACTTTTATAACTACCGGAAATTCAGAAATTTTTAGGAATTTGCAGGTTATTTTGTATCTGAAATTGTGAAACTTTTGAGGTGGCTGTTTTCATTATTACCGAAATTTTAGAAATTTTAGGTACAAAATTATGCAAATTTCTTTATTTACAGTAAAAAAAACATATTTTTTTTTCAAATTTCCAGTAGACCAATCAAAATTTCCGCTATTGCTCCAGAGAATTCAAAATCGTGCGTGTGAGAGGTGAATTTCAAAAAATGGGTGAAAAACTATTGTAGTGGCAACATTGTTTATTCATACGAAATGGGGGTATCAGGTTCAAGTGAGGGTGGCAAGTTAAATTCTCATATGTCTAGGGTGTACATGGATTGGGCAAACCTTATAAACCAGGTAAAACTCACTCAAACTGGTCCAAAAAACGGGTTGGATCGAGTTATTGGGGTCAACATGGTTTTCGAAAATGAAAAATCATTTAAAATAATTGGGTTATGGGTAAACTGTTTGAGTTGTAGTATAGTGGTAAGAAGCAAAATATTTGGAAGAATTCTCTCTGAGATTTATATCGTCTCCACAGGGATCGGGGCGAGGGAAAGAACTGTGTTCAATGGTATCTACGTCTCTAAGCTTGGTTTGAATGGTTTGAGATAAAAATGCAAACAAAAAAACATACGAGCATATAAATAAAATACGGGAAATAACTCTTCAAGAGTTGTATTTCATTTTACCCATCAAGTACTAAAAAATCTACCAATCAATTATACGCAACCTAAATCACTCGTCAAAACTCCCATGTATCGCTCACAATAAAGGTTATGTCTAACGCAAAATTGAGAGAACGACAACATCGCCTCATCGATGATGTCTCACGCAACCCGACAACATGGAGCATTAAGATCTGATACCCAAGTGGATGTTAAACCTAAATCTAACAGATATTCATCTTAAGTCAAGTTTGAAACGTATATGTCTATAGCGATCCAAACCCATTAACATAGATAGTAAATCAAAGATGACATCGATTCAGAGTTGTAAATGAGATTTTATACAAAGATCCATACATACACATACAATCAAAGTAAACATACATACAACAATCCCAAAAATTGCAAAATACATAGAGAAGAATGAAGAAGAACAAACATCTCATGGTTTTGTCAACACCGACTGAAGTAGATTCAACTCTGGATCGTCAAGATGCAACATTTTTTTGTTGTTTCTGAACTTATTTCCACAGAGAATGGGTTTGATGGAATTGGGAGAAAAAAATCCCCAAAACCATCCCTTAAAAATCTGAATGAGGGGTATTTATACAAAACTGAAAAATTACAATCGCGCTAAGCACTCTCAGATCGCACTAAACGTGATCTCAATTAAAGTACCTATCAAACCGCCTTAAACCATGCTAAGTGTGGTCTTGATTGCTAAGCGCGATCAAGAATCCAAAAATACTCCCAGCGCGCTAAAAATCGCGCTAAGCACGAATGCCAGCATTTTGATTCTAAAATTCTGCATATTGAAGCATCCCTCTTGGCTCAATTGGGTCCATACTTTAACCATGCATTATTACCTATAAAAATAGAAGAAAACTATCAAACTCACTGATATGTACACGATAACGCAAAATATACAACTGTATGTAAATTATACAAAAAGTACACAAAAAAGGGGAATTATTAACGGAAACAAACGAATATAGTTGTTGAGTGCTAATTATTTACACTCAAAATAACAACAATTTGGCACTCAACAAACTCTCCCCAACTTAAACTTGTTTTTCCTCAAACAAGAATCGATCAACTCAAAGAAACAAAAGATATTATCAAAAAATCATGTTCAACAAGTCTTTACAGATGAAAAAAAAGTATAATACACAAATCAAAAGTATATGTAAGGCATGCTTACCACTAAACTACTACGACACAAACAAATATGAAATAAAGTCTAAGCACAAAACACATGTCAAAAATTCTAAAACAAAAAATGTTCAATAATAAATTACACCTAACACACAACTTCATCAAGAAATAAAGAAAAAAAACAACATGAAGAACAAACTCTCACACAACAATCTTGCTAACAAAAATTCAAATTATGCATTCATCTAAAAAAACTCATATTGAAAGTGTGAGATGTTGGATCAAACTCTAGTATGGTCGAAGTCTGTTCGCGAGTAATGTATGTTGTAGTCGAAGTTTATTCTAACATGTATTAGTCAATATTGCTAGGTTTGTTAGCATGTTGAATTGGGTTTTGCTTGTAAGCTCAATTGTTTAAGTTAGCTTGTACCCTAAGTTAGCTTGTAATGGGTAATTGTTAAAAAGCCCATTAGGTTAGTGTGCTATTTTATTATAAATAGGATGCTAATGTCTCAATCATGATATAAGGAAAAACAGGAAAACAAAATCCTAATTTCAAGAGAGAGACGTTATTTTTTTATTCTTGTATACTTGTAATTTTGTTCTAAGAGAAAGGAAAGAATAACAGTTTAATAACCAATCCTTGTTGTTTTCTTCTTTATTAACCCTAACCCTTGTGTGTTTCTTGCTAAGAAACCGTTTATACTTTTTTTAAAGGTACCAGATTCACAACAAATTGGTGTGGTGAGCGTGGAGAAGATGCCTTCAACAAAGTATGAGATTGAAAAGTTCACTGGAGTGAACGACTTCGGTCTGTGGCGCTTGATGTAACACCCCCTTTCTATACCCCCAAATAATACAAATAATCATTTAGGCACGTAATCAATATATCATCAGAGTATAATTACAATCACGGTATAAAAAAGGCATATCACATTATACCAAAAATTCAACATATACAACACCTGCTCAACAGATATGCAACAACGGGGCAACACCCACAAGGAAAATATTTAGAACATAGGCGGAAACATCTAAATATTCCATAACCTCCAAAACATGTAATCACATACATATACATCATTCAAGTTGATTTACAACATCATCAATATATACAATATTCAACCAGCATGTTTACATAACATTCATCAGTATATACATACGCGGATGTATCACAAAAGAATCAAAATAATTCCTAACTACCCAGTGCTACATATCAGAGTCGACCGACCAAAAAGGAATGAAGTCACGCTTCACAAAAACTCCAGCAACCTAATCTGCAATGCCTCATAGAGCATTATAAAACAACAGAAGGGTGAGAACCAATATCATAATACATAATGCATATAAACATATATATATATATATATATATATATATATATATATATATATATATATATATATATATATATATATATATATATATATATATATATATATATATATATATACACACACACACACACATAACGTCCAATAACGTCTTTCGCGTACTCACCGCAACTCATCTCACTACACCGTACATCGCAATGTATTCACAATTAATTATTTACAAATAGAGCACCAAGCATATACAATATGCATCAACAATGTTTATATCAATTCATAAACACATACACACATATACATATATATTCACACATACATGTATCTTCAAGTCTTCCATTCATGCCAATTATCAACAATTTACATAAACATCTACATTCATATTTATTCACCATACATCATGCACATATGTCAACATGCAACTCATAGAGACCGACACACGACTCTATGTAGATGCAAATGTGGTACCGACTCATTTCAACAGGTTCAATTGAAGAACCAAAAATAACCATCGCTTACACCCCACATGGGCACACGATGTTCTGCAAATTCTACGCGGAATCAAATATAACCATCGCAACATACGAGGTTCTGCAAATCCACCGAGGGATCAATAAATAACCATCACTCACACCCCACAAGGGCACACGAGGTTCTGCAGATTCACCAAGGAATCAATAAATAACCATCGCTCACACCACACAAGGGCACACGAGGTTCTGCAGATTCACCGAGGAATCAATAAATAACCATCTCTCACACCCCACAAGGGCACACGAGGTTTTGCAGACTCACCGAGGAATCAATAAACACCAGAATGCATACCATGATGCTCCACATGCAACATGACTCATGACACTCTTGAAATGCATACATGTTTACAAACATACTCATGCATTCATCACATTCGTCGCATATATTCATTATGCATTCAAAATATATGTATCACAAAGCATGTATATATTCATCATCCATTCAAACCAATTTCATACATGGTTCACGTTCACAATCAATCTCGCCATGCATTTCTATTCAATTCAAGTAAATGTACAAAATTGCCAACCGGCCACATTTCACACTTCACAAATCACAAACTAGGATTCACACTATACGGCTATCCACAGCACACATAACAACATATAATTAGTCATCTCAGATAAGGAGTGATCGCAATCAAACCACACAACCAACCCACGGATAGGAAAAACAAGAAAAGAAAACATGTTGTCAAGTTCGCTAACCTTCGCCTGGCGAAGCCCCCAGTGAATGCTCGCTGCCATTCGCCTGACGAACTCGTTGGCGAAGCCAAATAGAAGCTACTGCCATAGATTCGCTGCCACGTTCGCTGAGATTCTCCTGGCGAACCCCTTCGCTACCACCTTCGCCTGGCGAACATGCCAGCGAAGACTGATCTTGGCCACTGCCATAGGTTCGTTGCCCACTCGCTGGGCTTTGTCTGGCGAAGCTTCGCTGCCACTCGCCTGACGAATGCTGGCGAACCTGCAAAACCAGAAAACCCCAACTGCTCCACAATCACCAAAACCTCAAAAATCGACCGATTAAATCCAAATCAGTCGCAGTAGCATAGCCCACTGATCACCCGACTAAACTACACCATCTATTCCAGATCCTAACCGATAAAACTCAGTTTCTACCGATTAAACCAACTTCCGACCTAGAAATGGAAACATAGAAAACAATCCAACAAATCCAATCTAGCACATACATGATTACATACATTATCAAGATGATAAAACTTCTCACCCTTACCTGATTAATAGCAAGCTAAGGTTGATTCTTGATGATTATAGGTTTTGTTCCACTTTCTCTTCTTTCTTTCATCCTCTTTTCTTTCTCTTGTTTTCTTCTTAATGTTTCTATCTTTCTCTTTTCTCTCTATATCACATATTCTATTTTCTTTCCTCCCAAATTATTTCCACACACTTATCAATTAATTCTCACAAGATATTCAATTAATATTATCACTAATGCCCAAAATACCCTCCAACCTATTTTTACCCGAAACTCTCAAAGTCGACAAAAATAGCTCAATATGTAAACATAACATATTATCACACAAATTCCACATAAATAAAATAATTACTTAAATGAATCAAATAAGGACTAAATAAAAATGGGAATTCAAAATCGGGGCGTTACAACTCTCCCCCACTTTAGAAATTTTCGTCCTCAAAAATATTACCTAATCCAAACAGCTCTGGATGTGACTCACGCATCTTACTCTCCAATTCCCAAGTCATATTGCCTTCCGCAGCACCTCCCCATGCTACTTTCACAAGTGCAATTTCCTTGCCTCTGAGCCTCTTAACTTCACGGTCCAAAATCCTAATCGGTAAAACCTTAACTGTAAGATTATCTCTTACCTCAACCTCATCCAAAGGAATAACATGTGACGGATCCGAAATATACTTTCGAAGTTGCGAAACATGGAACACATCGTGCAAATTCGAAAGGTTCGGAGGCAACGCCACACGATAAGCCATAGCATCAACTCGTGCAGTAATCTGATACGGACCAATGAAACGAGAAGTCAACTTATTCGACTTCAAAGCACGACCCACACCCGTAACCGGTGTAACCCTCAAAAACACATGGTCGCCTTCTTGAAACTCAAGATCCTTTCTTCTCTTATCATGATAACTCTTTTTCCTACTCTGAGAAACTCTCATCTTTTCCCGAATGAATTTCACCTTCTCCGTCGTTTATTGTATCATCTTCGGCCCAACTACCGACTTCTCTCCAGTTTTATGCCAACACAAAGGTGTTCGACATCTCCGACCATACAAGGCCTCAAATGGTGCCATACCAATACTTGAGTGAAAACTATTGTTGTAGGTGAACTCAATCAATGCCAAATAACCATCCCAAGCACCACCTTGCTCGAGCACACAAGCACGCAACAAATCTTCCAATGATTGAATCGTCCTTTCAGTTTGACCATCCGTCTGCGGATGATAAGTCGAACTCAATCTCATCTTAGAACCCAAAGCCTTTTGCAAACTTTCCCAAAATCTCGAAGTAAATCTAGGATCTCTATCCGACACAATACTCTTAGGAACCCCATGTAACTTCACAATCACACCAACATAAATCTCAGCTAACTTCTCCAAAGGGTAACTAATATCAATCGGAATAAAGTGAGCAGATTTAGTAAGCCTATCAACAATCACCCAAATAGCATTATGACCTCTTTGCGTATTAGGCAATCACGTAACAAAATCTATCGATATACTATTCCACTCTGGAATGTCCAACGGTTGCATCAAACCACTAGGCTTCTGATGTTCCACTTTAGACTTCTGACAAGTCAAGCACGAATATACAAACTGAGCTACATCCCTCTTCAATCCGGACCACCAAAATATTTTCTTCAAATCTTGATACATCTTATTCGCCCCCGGGTGAATACTTAAGTTACTCCAATGTCCTTCCTCCAATGTCATCTTTTTCAACTCTACATCATCGGGAATACAAATACGACCATGAAATCTCAAAACTCCAAAATTATCAACCTTGAAGTCTTCATTCTCATTCATCATCAAATTAACAAACTTCAAATCCAACTTTTGCTTTTCGCACACGGTAGCAAGAAAATCATTCGTAACATACAACATACCAAGTTTCACACTACTCGGCGTCATCTCACAAACCAAACTCAAATCTCTAAAACTCTCCAACAATTCCCATTCTCTTGCCATCAATGTTGACATATGAATCAACTTTCGACTTAAAGCATCAACTACCATGTTTGCCTTACCCGGATGGTAATTCAAACCAAAATCATAATCCTTCAAAAACTCTAACCATCTCCTCTGCCTCATGTTCAATTCCTTCTGATCAAATAAATATTTCAAACTCTTGTGATCGCTAAAAACTTCAAATCTCGCACCATAAAGATAATGTCTCCAAATTTTCAAAACAAACACCACGGCCGCTAACTCCAAATCATGCATAGGGTAGTTCTTCTCATGCACTCTCAATTGTCTCAAAGCATAAGCCACAACTTTCCCATCTTGCATTAAAACACCACTTAAACCGGACAAGGAAGCATCACAATAAACCACAAACGATTCCGTCGGATCTGGCAAAATCAAAACTGGCGCTGTTGTCAACCTTCTCTTTAGCTCCACGAAACTCTTCTCACAATCAATATCCCAAATAAAAGCCTTTTCCTTACAAGTCAATTGAGTCAATGGAAGTGCCAACTTTGAAAATCCTTCAATAAACCTCCGATAATAACCGGCTAATCCCAAAAAGCTTCGAATCTCCGTAACTGACTTAGGAGCTTCCCACTGCATTACCGCGTCAATCTTGGACGGATCAACACTAATACCATTACCAGAAATAACATGCCCAAGAAAACTCACTTCCGATAACCAAAACTCACACTTCAACAACTTAGCATATAATTGCTTATCTTTCAAAATCTGCAATACAACTCTCAAATGCTCTACATGCTCTTCTTGAGACTTAGAGTAAATCAAAATGTCATCGATGAACACAACCACAAAACGATCCAACTGATCATGAAAAATACGATTCATGTATTCCATAAACACACCTGGCGCATTCGAAACTCCGAATGGCATCACTGAAAATTCATAATGATCATACCGTGTCCTAAAATCCGTCTTTTGAATATCCTCCTCTTTAACACGAATCTGGTGATAACCCGACCTCAAATCAATCTTACTAAAAACTCGGGCACCAACCAATTGGTCCATCAAATCATCAATTCTAGGAAGCGGATACTTGTTCTTAATAGTTACCTTGTTCAACTGCCGATAATCAATACACAACTGCATACTCCCATCTTTCTTCTTAACTAACAATACCGGTGCACCCCAAGGAGAAACACTCGGCCTAACAAACCTCTTTTCCAACAAATCATTCAACTGTTTCTTCAACTCTACCAACTCCGATGCCGACATACGATACGGTGCCATCGAAATCGGTCTAGTACCCGGAACTAGATCAATCAAAAACTCAACTTCCCTCTCCGGCGGTACATCCGTAATGTCCTCCGGAAATACTTCTGGAAAGTCGCACACCACTGGAACCATATCCAGTTCAACCTTACTCTCTACCGACGATGATGCAAACAAACGGAACACTTGAGCCTCATCCGCCAAAAGTTTATTCAACTCTTTAGTAGATAGAAAACTCTCTTCCTCATCATCTTCTACAGAAGGAAACCTTACCAACTTGTGATAACAATCAATATGAACTCTATTATACTGCAACCAATTCATACCCAAGATCACATCTAATCCTTCTAACGACAAACACACCAAGTCCATAATGAAGTCTTTACCATACATGGTCAAGAGACAACTTAAACATACCAAAGATGTAGTTACCGACCTCGAAGCGGGAGTCTCAATAACCATATCACCACCACAAGAAGACAAACACAAATTCAAACGCTTAGCGCACTCAAAAGAAATGAACGAATGAGTCGCTCCGGTATCAAAAATAGCAACTAAAGGCATATTATTAATAAATCATGTACCTTTAATCAACCGATCTGCATTAGTAGTGTCTGCACCGGCTAATGCAAATACCTTTCCACTTGTTGGAGCCTGCTTTGGCTTAGTACACTTTGTACTAATATGACCAACTTCCCCACAGTTGTAACACTTCACCATGTTCCTTCTACAATTAGTTGTAGCATGGCCGATACCTCCACAGTTAGCACACTTCGCTCCATCCTTCTTACACTCAAAAGATTTGTGCCCCACTTCACCGCACCTAAAGCACTTAATGGGACCAGAACTTCCACCTCCGGACCTCTTAACAAAGTGTTCCCTATGCTTGCCTTTATCTGCAGGCGTCACATAAGGTCCACTCCTTACCGGTTGCTTCCATCTCTTCTCATTCAAACTCTTATAGTGAGTAGAACGAGCTTTACTATCTTCTTCAAAGATTCTACAGCATTCGGTCAAGTCCGAAAACCTTCTAATCCTCTGATAGCCAACCGCTTGCTTGATCTCAGGACGCAAGCCGCTCTCATACTTAACACACTTGGAAAATTCCGCCGTCACCGCATCATAGTAAGGATGAAACTTCACCAACTCTGTGAACTTAGCCGTGTAGTCTATCACAGACATATTGCCTTGTTTCAATTCCAGGAACTCCATCTCCTTCTTTCCCTTCACACTCTCAGGATAATACTTTCTCAAAAATTCGGTGCGAAACAAATCCCAAGTGATTTCCTCATCGTCTACTTCAAGAACTCGTCTCATACCGACCCACCAGTCGTCGGCTTCTTCTCTTAGCATGTGAGCCCCAAGTCTCACCTTGTTCCCTTCAGCACAATTCATAACTCTAAAGATCCTCTCGATCTCCTTTAACCAAATTTGAGCACCGTTCGGATCAAACCTTCCCTTGAATACCGGCGGCTGATTCTTTCTAAACTCATCATTAACGTTTACATTCGGCGCACCCTGCACCGCTCTAGCCATTGCCTCCAATGCCACAGCCATAGCATTGTCAATACGACCAACCATATTCTGATAATTCCCAAAAATAACAACAAGGTTAAACAACCGTTCAACCAACAAAACAACGAGACAGACACAACTGACTCAACACTGGCTCTGATACCATTTAATGTAACACCCTCTTTCTATACCCATAAAGAATACAAGTAATCATTTATGCACGTATTCAATATATCATCAGAGTATAATTATAATCACGGTATAAAAGAGGCATATCACATTATACCAAAAATTCAACATATACAACACCTGCTCAACAGATATGCAACAACGGGGTAACACCCACAAGGAAAATATTTAGAACATAGGCGGAAACATCTAAATATTCCATAACCTCCAAAACATGTAATCACATACATATACATCATTCAAGTTGATTTACAACATCATCAATATATACAATATTCAACCAGCATGTTTACATAACATTCATCAGCAGATACATACGTGGATGTATCACAAAAGAATCAAAATAATTCCTAACTACCCGGTGCTACATATCAGAGCCGACCGACCAAAAAAGAATGAAGTCACGCTTCACAAAAACTCCAGCAATCTAATCTGCAATGCCTCATAGAGCATTATAAAACAGCAGAAGGGTGAGAACCGATATCATAATACATAATGCATATAAACATACATACACACACACACACACACACACACACACACACACACACACACACACACACACACACATAACGTCCAATAACGTCTTTCGCGTCCTCACCGCAACTCATCTCACTACACCGTACATCACAATGTATTCACAATTAATTATTTACAAATAGAGCACCAAGCATATACAATATGCATCAACAATGTTTATATCAATTCATAAACACACACACATATACATATATATTCACACATACATGTATCTTCAAGCCTTCCATTCATGCCAATTATCAACAATTTACATAAACATCTACATTCATGTTTATTCACCATACATCATGCACATATGTCAACATGCAACTCATAGAGACCGACACACGACTCTATGTAGATGCAAATGCAGTACCGACTCATTTCAACAGATTCAATTGAAGAACTAAAAATAACCATCCCTCACACCCCACATGGGCACACGATGTTCTGCAGATTCTACGCGGAATCAAATATAACCATCGCAACATACGAGGTTCTGCAAATCCACCGAGGGATCAATAAATAACCATCGCTCACACCCCACAAGAGCACACGAGGTTCTGCAGATTCACCGAGGAATCAATAAATAACCATCGCTCACACCCCACAAGGGCACACGTGGTTCTGCAGATTCACCGAGGAATCAATAAATAACCATCGCTCACACCCCACAAGGGCACACGAGGTTTTACAGATTCACCGAGGAATCAATAAACACCAGAATGCATACCATGATGCTCCACATGCAACATGACTCATGACACTCTTGAAATGCATACATGTTTACAAACATACTCATGCATTCATCACATTCATCGCATATATTCATTATGCATTCAAAATATATGTATCACAAAGCATGTATATATTCATCATCTATTCAAACCAATTTCATACATGGTTCATGTTCACAATCAATCTCGCTATGCATTTCTATTCAATTCAAGTAAATGTACAAAATTGGCAACCGGCCAAATTTCACACTTCACAAATCACAAACTAGGATTCACGCCATACGGCTACCCACAGCACACAAAACATCATATAATTAGTTATCTCAAATAAGGAGTGATCACAATCAAACCACACAACCAACCCACGGATAGGAAACACAAGAAAAGAAAACATGATGTCAAATTCGCTAACCTTCGCCTGGCGAAGCCCCCAACGAATGCTCGCTGCCATTCGCCTGGCGAACTCGCTGGCGAAGCCAAACAGAAGCTACTGCCATAGATTTGTTGCCACGCTCGCTGGGCTTCGCCTGGAGAAAATGCCAGCGAAGACTGATCTTGGCCACTGCCATAGGTTCGTTGCCCACTCGCTGGGCTTCGCCTGGCGAATACTGGCGAACCTGCGAAACCAGAAAACCCCAACTGCTCCACAATCACCAAAACCTCAAAAATCGACCGATTAAATCCAAATCAGTCCCAGTAGCATAGCCCACTGATCACCCGACTAAACTACACCATCTATTCCAGATCCTAACCGATAAAACTCAGTTTTTACCGATTAAACCAACTTCCGACCTAGAAATGGAAACATAGAAAACAATCCAACAAATCCAATCTAGCACATACATGATGACATACATTATCAAGATGATAAAACTTCTCACCCTTACCTGATTAATCGCAAGCTAAGGTTGATTCTTGATGATTCTAAGTTTTGTTCCACTTTCTCTTCTTTCTCTCCTCCTCTTTTCATTCTCTTGTTTTCTTCTTAATGTTTCTATCTTTATCTTTTCTCTCTATATCACATATTCTATTTTCTTTCCTCCCAAATTCTTTCCACACACTTATCAATTAATTCTCACAAAATATCCACTTAATATTATCACTAATTCCCAAAATACCCTCCAACCTATTTTTACCCGAAACTCTCAAAGTCGACAAAAATAGCTCAATATGTAAACATAACATATTATCACACAAATTCCACATAAATAAAATAATTACTTAAATGAATCAAATAAGGACTCAATAAAAATGGGAATTCAGAATCGGGGCATTACACTTGAAGATGAAAGCGCTATTGGTTCAGCAGGGTTGTTTGGAAGCGTTGAAGGGCGAGGCAGTCATGGACACTGCGTTAACGGCAAAAGAAAAGATGGGCATGATCGAGAAAGCCCACAGTGCAATATTGTTGAGCCTTGGTGATAAGGTTCTTCGACAGGTATCAAAGGAGACTACAACATCAGGATTATGGGTGAAACTTGAAAGTTTGTACATGACCAAATCTCTGGTGAATCGACTCTACCTGAAGCAAGCTTTATATTCATTCAAGATGAGTGAAGACAAAGTGTTGGCTGAGCAGTTGGATATGTTTAACAAGTTGATTCTTGATCTTGAAAATATTGATGTGAAGATCGACGATGAAGATCAAGCATTGTTGCTGTTGTGTGCTTTGCCCAGATCACATGCTCACTTCAAAGAAACTCTCTTGTATGAAAGGGAGTCCCTGAACTTTGAAGAAGTTCAATCAGCCTTGTACTATAAGGACTTGAATGAACGAAAGGAGTATAAACCTTTGACGGTGGGGGAAGGTTTGGCCGTTAAGGGAAAATTCTTGCGAAAGGATGGTAAGTTCGATAAGAAGAAAGGTAAAAATCAACAGAAGTCTTATAGTGGCGAAACATCTAGTATTTGATGTTATCACTGTAAGAAGGAGGGTCACATAAGAAAGGTGTGCCCTAAACGCCTGAAAGATCATGGAGGTAATGACAATGTAGCCATTATTCAAGATTACTTCGACTCATCTGATGTTCTTGTGGTTTCAAGTGGCGACTCAAGGAAAGAGTGGATTATGGATTCAGATTGCACTTGGCACATGACTCCAAATAGAGAATTGTTCGAGGAGCTATGTGATCAAGATAGTGGATCTGTGCTGTTGGGAAACAACAAATCTTGCAAAATTGTAGGTATTGGATCTGTGAGATTCAAGCTCCATGATGAGTCAATAAGGTTATTGACTGAAGTCAGGTACGTACCTGACATGAAGAGAAATTTGATTTCTCTTGGTGAATTCGACATAAAAGGATACGTTTTTCAAGGAGAGAAAAGTATCCTAAGAGTCATGAAGAGGTCGAAGGAAGTCTTGAGAGGCGTGAAGAAACAAGGCTTGTATACCATTGAGGCTGAGGTTGTAAGTAGTTCGACAAATGTTGCATCCACGAAACTTATGTCGAAGACAAAATTATGGCACATGAGATTGGGCCATGTCAGTAAAACAGGCCTGGTCGAATTGGGGAAGCAGAACCTGCTAGGAGGTGACAAAGTCAAAAAGTTGGAATTTTGTGAATCTTGTGTATTTGGTAAATCCTGTAGGGCGAAGTTTAACAAAGGCAAGCAAAGAACACATGGATCCCTGGATTACATTCATTCTGATCTTTAGGGGCCTGCAAGGAATCCTTCACACTCAGGTGCAAGGTATTTTCTATCCATCGTTGATGACTACTCCAGAAAGCTATGGGTATTCATTCAGAAGATGAAGGATAACAATTTTGAGAATTTCAAAAGTTGGAAGATTCTGGTCGAAACTCAAACTGGCAGAAAGGTTAAGAGATTGAGAACCGACAATAGCCTTGAATTCTGCAACGAAGCGTTCAACAGTTACTATGTTGAGTCTGGGATTGCAAGGCATAAGACTGTAGCAGGTACCCCTCAACAAAATGGTTTAGCTGAGAGATTCAATCAAACAATCCTTGAAAGGGTCAAATGCATGTTGGTTAGTGCTGGATTAAAGAATGTGTTTTGGGCGGAAGCTGTTTCGACAGCAGCTTACCTGATAAATAGATGTCCCTCGACTGCCTTGGGAATGAAGACACCTGAAGAAGTTTGGTCGGGACATCCACCTAGTCTCGACAGACTGAGAGTATTTGGATGTGTGGCCTATGCTCATATTAGGCAAGACAAGGTCGAACCTAGAGCTCTGAAGTGCATGTTCATGGGATACCCTGAAGGAGTCAAAGCTTATAGGCTATGGTGCCTAGAGCCAGGTCACAGGAGGTGTATCACCAGTCGAGATGTAGTTTTCAATGAAGCAGAGATGGCTTTCAAGAAAACTGATGGTGCTGACGAAGAGCTGGACAGGGAGAGATTCCTGTTGAGGTGGAGCATGTTGATGTTGAATTGCTTACCCTAGATAAAGTCGAAGAAGACGTAGAAGATGTTGTCAAAGATGAGGAGATTGACAATGACTACCTGCTAGCAAGAGACAGGTCGAGGAGAGTCATCAAGCCACCTCAGAGACTTGGGTATGCAGATCTTATAGCTTATGCCTTAATCTCTGGTAGTGAGGTTCTAGATGAAGAACCTAGAGACTATAAGGAAGCTATGAGGAGTCGAAAGAAGACTGAATGGTTGAAGGCCATAGATGATGAGATGAAATCTCTTCATGATAACAACACCTGGGAACTGATCAAGAAACCTGCTGGAGCCAGGTTAGTCAGCTGTAAATGGATTTTCAAAGTTAAGGAAGGAATCGAAGGAGTGACGTCGAAGAGATACAAGGCAAGATTGATTGCTAGGGGGTTCACTCAGAAAGAAGGTATCGACTTCAATGATGTGTTCTCTCCTGTTGTGAAGCACAAATCCATTCGAATGTTGCTTGCTATGGTGGCCCAGTTCGACCTTGAACTGGAACAGATGGATGTGAAGACTGCGTTCTTGTATGGTGATCTAGATGAAACAATCCTGATGAGGCAACTTGAAGGGTATGTCGAAAGGGGGAAGGAAGATTATGTGTGCAAATTGAATAGATCTTTATATGGACTAAAACAATCTCCTCGACAGTGGAATAGGAGATTCGACAAGTTCATGGCACACATAAGTTTCATCAGAAGCCAGTTCAACCATTGTGTTTACTTCATATTTTGACCGGGTAATTCATTTGTTATTTTGTTGCTCTATGTGGATGATATTCTAATAGCAATCAACAATGTCGGAGAGGTAATGAAGGTGAAGGTTGAACTCAATACAGAATTCAACATGAAGGATCCGGGAGCTGCGTCCAGGATTCTTGGGATTGACATCCGGAGAGATGGAAAGCATTCGAAATTATGCTTATCTCAAGAGTCATACCTACAAAAGATTCTCGAAAAGTTTGGTATGTCGAATTCAAAGCCTGTTGTGACTCCAACAAACCCTCAACTTAAGCTGAGTATAGATCAGTGTACCAACACTAATGTTAAAAGAACTTATATGAATAGCATTCCATATGCTAACATAGTAGGTTCTTTGATGTACGCTATGGTCTGTACTAGATCTGACATAGCATATGCAGTAAGTCTTGTAAGCAGGTACATGACGAATCTTGGAAAGGCTCACTAGCAAGCAATAAAGTGGATTTTAAGGTACATAAATGGGTCTCTGAATAGAGTCCTAATTTATGGTGGAGCCTTGGGTGAAGATAGTAAAGCAAAAATCGAAGGATATGTCGACTCTGATTATGCAGGTTGTATGGATTCCAGAAAATCTATCTCTGGATATGTGTTCACTATGTTTGGGACAACAATCATTTGGAAAGCAACACTTCAGAAGGTCGTTTCCTTATCAACCACTGAAGCGGAGTATATTGCCCTAACTGAAGATGTGAAGGAAGCATTGTGGCTTGAAGGTTTTGCAAATAAGCTAAAACTTCAAGGTCGAGTTATCACTATTAAATGTGATAGTCAAAGTGCAATACACCTGTCGAAGAATTCAGCCTATCATGAGCGAACCAAGCACATTGATGTGAGGCTGCATTTCATCAAAGGGGTAATCGAGGGTGGAGAAGTCCAAGTGCTGAAGGTTTCGACAGATCATAATGTTGCTGATATGATCACCAAGACGTTGTCCAGTTGCAAGTTTTTCCACTGTATGCAGTTAATAAAGCTGCATGAAGAAAGCTAGTTTCTTGATGTTATAGAGTTAGATCCAAGGTGGAGATTTGTGAGATGTTGGATCGAACTCTAGTATGGTCGAAGTCTGTTCGCGAGTAATGTATGTTGTAGTCAAAGTCTATTCTAACATGCATTAGTCAATATTGCTAGGGTTGTTAGCATGTTGAATTGGGTCTTGCTTGTAAGCTCAATTGTTTAAGTTAGCTTGTACCCTAAGTTAACTTGTAATGGGTAATTATTAAAAAGCCCATTAGGTCAGTGTGCTATTTTATTATAAATAGGATGTTAGTTTCTCAATCTTGATATAAGGAAAAATAGGAAGATAAAATCCTAATTTCAAGAGAGAGAGGTTATTTTGTTATTCTTGTATACTTGTAATCTTGTTCTAAGAGAAAGAAAAGAATAGCAGTTTAATAACCAATCCTTGTTGTTTTCTTCTTTATTAACCCTAACTCTTGTGTGTTTCTTGCTAAGAAACCATTTATACTTTGTTTAAAGGTATTCGATTCACAACAAAAAGTATAAAAGCAAAAATCACAAAGGCTTCAAGGGTTGTAATATGGTCTGGGTAACAAACAATTTGTTTTCTCAAGGTAAAAAAACAAAAGAACAAAAACTTGCCTAATCAAATGAGAGTGATCATTTCTCACAATCTCAAGCACTCACAAATTCCAATAATCTTTTTTTCTTTTCTAAATTGTTACACCATTCCACACAACTTATTAGCACAACATTATTTTATTTTTTTCTTCTTTTTCAATGCTTTTTCCTTTTTTTTTCTTTTCTTTTCTTTTTTCTCTTTTTTTCTTTCGTTTTCAAACTTTTTCCTTTTCTCAATCACTTAGCAACCGATTTTTCTTCTCCCCAACTTGAATATAACCGATTATGTAAAGTGAATGCTCCTAAACTTATTAGACAAGGGTAAAAACTCAAATAACAAGTCATAGTTCTGGTTCAAGAAAAAATATTAAAATCCATACAAAAATTAAACTCAACACAAACATGGATTCTAACAAAGGCTCAAAAGTAAGCAAATTTCCACTCATTCACAAGGTAGATTGATTATTTAGTCAAGTGGTTGTACTCAAAATCGAACAAAATGCCTTGATCATTTTAGTGCTATAATACAAACAATACAAATACAAGATTAAACATAATTCAAACGAGTTAAACAAGAAAGTTGGTCTCCATGAAGTTTAGTAAACAATGAGAAGGTTCCTCACATTGGGATATGAACTAAAGTGATTCAAAATTGAACAAAAATTGTAAAAAAATAAATTTCATGTAATTTGTACAAATCCTAAGGTTCATAAACATGTTATGTTCTAGAAAAGCAATAAACACAAACCTGAGCAATGCAACTCTCTTTAACTTTTCACACTACCATACCATTTCCTTGTTGAAACAATCAAAATTGAACAATCACACAATGTATTCTCAAGCTAATCAAAAAAATGAAACTTGAGACCAAACACAAATTTTTTAACAACCTAGCAAAATCAAATAAAACTAACTAAACATAAAACAACACAAGCCAAAATGGGTTAAAAGTAAGAACAATTGACCTGGTGAAAGTGGAATGGGGACATAAAATCATTGGCAAGAAAGCCAAATTGCACTAAGTGCCCTATGGCTGCGCTTAGCGCCAGCAGATATATACAGGGATGGCAAACAAAAGCAAAACAAGCATATATACGATTATGTACAAAGCTCAAAAACATCAAAACTATCGCAATGCAATTCAATATCAAAACCAATCCCCGACAACGACATTATTTTTATTCGAGTTGCAGTATAGCGACAAGAAGCAAAAGATTTGGAAGAATTCGCTTCAGAATTTATATCGTCTCCATAGAGACCGGTGCAAGGGAAAGAATGTCGTTCGACGATATATACATATCTAAGCTTGGTTTGAATGGTTTGAGATAAAAATGCAAACAAAAAAACATACGAACATGTAAATAAAATACGGGAAATAACTCTTCAGGAGTTGTATTTCATTTTACTCATCAAGTACTAAAAAATTTACCAATCAATTATACGTAACCTAAATCACTTGTCAAAAACCCCACTTATCATTCACAACAAAGGTTATGTCTAACGCAAAGTTGAGAGAAGAACCACATCGCTTCATCGATGATGTCTCACTGAACTCGACAACACAGAGCATTAAGATCCGATACCCAAGTGGATGTTAAACCTAAATCTAACAGATATTCATCTTAGGTCGAGTTCTAAACGTATATGTCTATAGCGATCCAAACCCATTAAGGTAGATAGTAAATTAAAGATGACATCGATTAAGAGTTGTAAAGGAGATCTTATACAAAGATCCATAAATACACATGCAATCAAAGTAACATACATACAACAACCCCAACAAATGCAAAATACATAGAGAATAAGGAAGAAGAACAAACATCTCACGGTTTGTCAATGCCGATTGAAGTAGATTCAACTTCGAATCGTCAAGATGAAACCTCCATTTGTTGTTTTTGAGCTTATTTCCACAAAGAATAAGTTTGATGGAGTTGAGAGCAAAAAATCCCCAAAATCATCCCTAAAAATCTAAATGAGGGGTATTTATACAAAACTGAAAAACTACAACCACGCTAAGCGCCTTCAGATCGTGCTAAGTGCGATCTCACTTAAAGTACCTATCAAACGCCTTAAACTGCGCTAAGCGCGGTTCTGTTGACCCGCTGTCGCGCGCGGATCAAAACGAGTAGTTTGGGAAACGGTAGTTTAGCGACAATGACTCGAGTCGTATCGCAAGGATTCTTGTAGTGATTGACCAATAAAGTAACAGTTATGGGGGGTTTGGATTTTTTATTAAGAGAAAAAAAACTGAAAAAATAAGTGATTATCAAAATAAGCTGAAACGGTTAATCTGCTGTTTTAGTTTCCCAACTTATCATCGATCCTAATAATTCCCAATTCCTAAGAGGATTCTATCCCCTTTTCGATTATAATAACAATCAAACAAGCGCAATTGATATTATACGAAACATATTCCTAATTTCTAAATTAAGCAAACGGATAAAATATAGTAACCGTGAATTAAGCAAACACGAGAAACATACGCGGATTAAGCAAACGCGATTAAAGTATAAGAACATGCAATCATCGAAATAAATCAATCATCCCTAAGATAATTCTAATTAAGCAAACAAGATATCATAGAGAAGAATTGAAAGGAAATAGATTTTATTGGAAGAATTGAAAGAACCTCAAAGTGTCGGCGGAAACCGATTACAGCAGATTAACGTGAAGGAATTAGTTCTCCATAATTCGTACAAAGCTTCAATAATATTTTCCGTGAATAGTGTATGATTCAACAGTAACACGAGTTTCCCCTAAAAAGAAAAACAAGTTCGTAACCCAACTGGGTCGAAAACATCACCCAGGCCCAAAACATGACCCAAAACTAAAACAAATTCCTAATGCTGTAACTTCAACGAATATTCTGGGAAAATATGCTCCGAATCTGACTTCGACTCCAACATAAAAGTCGTAGCTCTCTCTCTTAGCTTTCCGGTGATTTTTAGAACGCCTCAAATGGATTCCCGGAACTCCAGTTATGATCGTTTCCGTGCACATTGCTAAGCTGAAAAATAAAGTGCGAAAATCAAATTAAACCAAAAATAAAATAAAATATAAAAACATAAGAATAATCAAAATAAAGTAAAGAAATACCTAAGTAAAAATATAGGAGAATGTGCATAAAGATGCACTGATCACCTGCTCATTAAGCGCGATCAAGAATCCAAAAATACATCCAACCTCTGCTAATGTAGCTCCGAACACGCTAAAAAGCACGCTAAGCGCGAATGCCAACATTTTGATTCCAAAATTCTGCATCTTGAAGCATCTCTCTTGGCTCAATTGGTTCCATACTTCAACCATACTGTCATACCCCAAAATTTACCCTTAGATTAGTAGGTTCATTTTGCATTTCATTTCATTCTGCATTGCATTTTATCTAACCGCTAACCGGTTTGTCTAGTCTGTTGGTTTTTGGCAGAAAAATCACGCTATGTGCGCCATTTATGAAGGGCAAAAGGGTCATTAATTTACAGCCTTATTCTCTGCTTATCTTTTCAAGTCCGTATTCACCAATTTTATTAATGAGTACGATTTAATTTGCAAAGGGAGTTGTTTGAACTCAGGAGTTGCGTCGGATAAAATTTAATTCTAAGTTGTGCAAGGTTGTTTAACTGTCAAATTTGGAGGTCAGAACGTCCAGGTCTATTTGGATGAATTTAATCAGATTGAATTTATTTGGACGAACTTAATCGGATGAATTTGGTTGGATGAATTTATTTGGATGAACTTAATCAGATGAATTTAGTCGGAGAATAGAAATTCAGTTTATTAAAAAAGTGGATTTATTTATTCAAGTTCTATACAATTAGTATTACAATATGCCCAGAAATACAAATTTACAAATCAATCCCTGAGATCCTAAAGTGTCCTAAAAATTCCTAATTATTTTTCTAAGAGCTCTTCACATCCGAATCTTCAATCTTCGATCATCGAATCTGCAAAACAAACAATGTTAGAAAAATATTCAGTGGAGGTTAGAATTAATTTATCAAAAGCGTTTTTCGGTTATATCGATGCCCTCAGCAAGTTATCATCATCGGGCGTGTCGGGAGGGCAACAACGACAAGGTCGCCGCCAGCTCCCGCTTTCCGTTTTTGACCCCGGCACGACCCGACAATATCTGTTTAAGTTTGTTTCCGATAGAGAGAGAAAGAGAGAGAGAGAGAGAGAGAGAGAGAGAGAGAGAGAGAGAGAGAGAGAGAGAGAGAGAGAGAGAGAGAGAGAGAGAGAGAGAGAGAGAGAGAGAGAGAGAGAGAGAGAGAGAGAGAGAGAGAGAGAGAGAGAGAGAAATTGCTTTTGAAAAAGTGCTTATTTCAAAAAAATGATTTTTGGTCAACCAAACGGGTCATAAGAAAAATCTAGCAAATCCAACGGTCAAAATTTGGACATCCATTAGAAGAAAATCCAAATCCATAACCCCAACATGGATATCCAAAATAGCCTAAATCCATATCTAGTTGTGCCTCAAGAACAACCAAACCCGGATTCAAGATATTTCCAAACAACAACGAATCCGCAGAAACAGTACCAGTAAATTCGTGAGGTTGTTTCAACAACAAAATCAAAGCAAAGCCTCCTGAAGAACAACAACAAATCAAGCCTTAATAACATCAATCCGTGAGAACTAAGTCAAAACAAATCAAACAAACTAAATTGAAAAAGATGGGAACGGATCCAGGCCCAGAAAAAGAATAACAAATCAAGAACAATATAAACATCATCCGTGTTCATCAGAAGAGGGGGGACGGAGATTTGAAAACCCCTAAAAAAAGAGGATCATCAAAACC
The DNA here is from genome assembly GCA_963859935.3 of Lathyrus sativus. Taxonomy (NCBI): domain Eukaryota; kingdom Viridiplantae; phylum Streptophyta; class Magnoliopsida; order Fabales; family Fabaceae; genus Lathyrus; species Lathyrus sativus. The sequence continues at coordinate 547,111,966 of OZ012737.1, forward strand.
CAGTCACGACCTTAAACAACAGCGGAGCCCAGCATCATCATCGCAAATCGCCACCACGGAAAAGAGCAACGCGAAAGCCGTCAAGTTCATACAAGAACCCACAAGCCTCATACTTTTATCATCATCGGCTATGCCAACACCATCTTCCTTTCCAACTGTATACGGAACCTTAAGATCGAACAAAACCATCACCAACATTCATCAAGCTTCATAGCCATCAACGAATCAAAACGACGGCTCCGGAAGAAATAACCCAACGACTCAGTTCTTTAAAAACATCATCGTCGTTATCACTGAAAAGCATCACTAAAATGTAAGCCGACGGGATGTTAACGGTTGTTGTTTGCTTTACTTTTTAGGTTTAGAATAGGAGAAGGAAAAGTCATGGCTGGACAAAGAAGAAGGAGAGTTCCATTTGGTCGGAAGAGAGAAAGAGATAAATTTCCACAGAAACACACAAGAGCAAGGTCCGTCGCGGCAAGAGGAAGAGGATAGGGGCTCAAACCCTAAATTGTCTCAGCCAATCCTTTAAATATGACCTTTTCCCTTTTTAATATATATTTTTTTAGTCTTTATTAGTCTTAATTATTTAATATCAAAATTTTATTTTAAATTTAAACTAACTTTTATTTAAATAAAATTGCTAATTAAATTATAGTTTTTAATTTCAACAAAAACAAACCTTTAAAAAAAACTAAGATGCTAAATTTTTGTTTAAAATAAACATTTTCTAAAAACCAAAATTTTTAAAATAGAAATCTTTCTCTTAATTAAAATCAACATTTTTTTCTTCTAAATTTTAATCCTAACTTTTGTTATTCTAACCTTTTCTAAATTGCACCTAGAACCATAATGCCATTCCTTTTCCGTTCCAATTTCTTATCGTCCTGATTAATTTATCCGTCTAATTTTATGTTGAACTTGTTACTAACCTTTTATTTTGGTTTGTTTTTATGGTTGTAAATTGTTTAACGATAATGTCGCTTATTATTCCCTTATTATTCATTTACATATTATTCTGATACCGTCACCAATTATTATTTTTTCATTATATTTATTTATCGTAAATCCCCTCCGAAGGAATAGGTCTAGCCGTTTGACCGTCGCGTCCATAGTCCTTACCTTTGAATCTTTCACCTTAAGACTTTGAGCCGCCGTACTCATGCTTAGGCATCCCGTCGAGGATAATTTTACCCTTTACCCTAGCATTAGGATAAGGAGCCGTCGTACTCCAAATTAGGTTTCCCGCCATGGAATACCTATTTTATCCTTTTAATTCAATTCAATTTCAATGTAGAGATAGGAGTCTCCGCACTCCATGCAAGCGCTTCCTTAAGAACGTTTGCATCCCCATTAAACCTTGACCACAGTCAAGAAGTTTCAATTCCTCCCTTTCAAGAGGAACTACGATTACTCTGATTCCATCCCCTACCTCGGATACGTATGCACAAGATGCGAATCTTGGCGAGTAAACTTAGGACTAACCCTTAGGTCTTTTTTTAACCTTCTAACCCTTAGCATATACCCTTAAGAAGATAATTTAGCAAAATAACAACATTAAAACAAGAGGTTCCTGTAGAGTACTACAGAAGTTTAGGGTGTTAATACCTTTCCTAAGCTTAATCAACCCACTGAACCTTAGATCTCTTCCCGCATTGTGTTTACGATGCAAAATAGGTTTTTCCTTTCTTTAACCTTTCCTTCGGATAAATAAAAGACCGGTTATGAACTAAAGACTTGTGATTCAAATTAATTAATAATTTGATATCCTATTCTCACCGCAACAGAAAATGGCGACTTCACTGGGGAAAGTACATCAGCTATCTTTTGAGGGTTATCCCTATTTTGTTTATGCTTGCTATTTTGCTTTATTATTTGTTTATATATAATATTATTGTACCTTGCTTTGGGTATCCTTGTTGTGAGATAAGTCCTACACCGGACTTGAGTGCAATTATTATAGGAAGGGGATATATTCAACGAGGCTTATAGGGAGTGAGTCCCGACCAAGCTGACTTTAGAATTCCTGTTCAGTTGAGACCCTCTTGAAAATTAGTTCTATTGAATGATTAGTCGTGAAAACACTTAATATTTTCGACTAGGAGTCTGTGATACTGGGGACCGTAGTTACCTAAACACCACCCTGGCCTTATCTAGGACGTAATGCGAGGACTATGAAGGAGTAGTCCCAAAATAGTTGTTACGCGATACTACACTCAAAAGAGGTTCTCTTGAGAATATTATTAACCACCGAATCAGTCGAGAAATTGATAATATCCTAAATATGGACTGATGACTTTGGGCATTTCTTTAGAATCCTTGTTCTGGAGGTACAACTAACCTTTAGTACATACCTTTTGGGATGGGTAGACCTTGACTCCGCTCATATACTTCTAACCTAGGACCCTCGTGTGTTTGTGTGTGTTTGCGCATCGTATTCATAAAGCATCATATTGCATTAGATTTCATGGAATTCATCCTTACTTATGAACATTGCAAGATACCATGGATTACAATAGGAAAAATACTTTGAAATATTCTTTTAAGGGTCTTAAGTCGGATGACCTAATGAAGCTAGGAGCTTTAGTTCAAGATCAAGAAGGATTCAGAAACAAGTAGGGAAGGTTGTTATATTTGTTGAGACTTCAAGTGGACGACAAACTTCTTTCTGTTTTGCTACAATTCTATGATCCGGATTATCACTGCTTCACCTTCCCAGATTATCAGCTATTGTCTACCTTAGAAGAATAATCTCATTTGGTTGGTTTACCTATTCTGGAGGAGTCTCCTTTCCCTTTCTTGGAGGTGAACCCTAAAGAACAAGACATTGCTAGAGCCATATATCTAAAGGTATCCGACATCAAGGACAATATGATTACCAAAGGCGAGACTTTCGGTCTGCCTGCATACTTCTTAGTCAGGAAAGCCCAGTACTATGTCGATCATATGAGCATGAATACATTTGAGGAAATCCTCGCCTTACTTATTTATGAAGTGCTACTTTTCCCAAATTTTGAAGGATTCGTTGATCTCAACGCCATCAAGATCTTCATGAAGAATAATCCAGTACCGACTTTATTGGCTAACACTTACCATTATGTACATCTCCGAAACTTCCATGGTGGAGGGATGATCACTTGTTGTGTGCCTTTATTATACAAGTGGTTTATTTCGCACTTGCCCAAGTCTGGTCCTTTTTGGGATCTTAATAAAGGACGCTGGTCACAAAGGATTATGGCTCTAACTCACTCGGACATTGATTGGTATAACCGTGTGTATGATGGGACATTGATCATTAATGGTTGTGGAGACTTTGCCAATGTACCCTTGCTTGGTTTTAATGGAGGAATCAGCTACAATCCAGTTCTAGCTCGCCGAAAGCTAGGATATCCATTGAAGGAACCACCTAAGAGTGTTCATGAGGAGAAAGTCTTCTTCAAGGACAACAAAGAACTTCAAGATAAGATTGTGTCGGTTTGGCGTCATTTGCATAAGAAAGGTAGAGAAAGTCTGGGAAAGCCTAATTGTGTGTCCATGGAACCATATCTTCATTGGATCCGAGAAAGAGCAATCAAGCTAAAGATGTCTTATCCTCGTCAAGATCTTTTTCCTCCAAGAAAGGAACCTGTTCTAGTTTTCATGTCCGAAGCTGAAGAGTTGAAGATCGCTTTGAGAAAAGCACAACATAAGGTAGAATCATGGAAGAATAAATATCAGGTTGTCGTTAGTGAGAATTCCGAACTTCATAAGCAACTTCAGGCGAAAAAATGAAGAATCACTTTCCTACAAGAAGAGAAAAGTCTACGAGGATTTATTTTCTTCCAACTCTCAGCCTACCCTTTGAAGTTGATTGTGGATAATGCTTCCTTAGGATTTTATTAGCTTTTATTTAGCTGTTATGTTAAGATTCCTTTTAAGAATATTTGCTTGTAATCCATTATCAAAATTAATAAATAAAAGTTTCTTTGGTATCCCGCAATATTCGTAAATACTTGAATTCCATGAAATTTTGCATCTGCATTCTGCATTTCACCATCACATTTTTGCATTGCGTTTGTCTCCCGATTTCTCATTCTCGGTTCTCTCGCCTTCCAGTTTCGTCACCCTGAGTTCTCTGCATCGGTACAACACTAGAGCCCAAGCTCGAAAAAGGATGGAAGAACAAATTCAAGAGGTGGATCGTATCAACAATGAACTCGAAGACCTTCGAGGAAATGTGGAACGGATTATGGAGTTGCTACAAGTCATCAATGCAAAGATGGATACTCAGCCTACCGTTGTCTCTGAGATTGCCACTATTGTTGCGGATCCTCCACCAGCGGTTACCGTTGCGAATGTACCTCCGTATGGTCTTCAACCTGGTTTCGTGCCCTCTCCAGTTGCAGTTCCTACTGTCCAACCAGTTCAACCAGCTGTTCCTATTGTTCAACCAATTCAACAAGCTATTCCTTTGGTTTCTGAAGCTCCTCGAGTGGTTCCTACTTTTGCACCAGCTACTGTTCACACCCGCGTGCAACCTTATTTCAATGAGCTTGTTTATGAGATCCTTGATGATAATGATGAGGGATACGAGTGACGTGACAAGCTTCGTGAGGAGGTTGATACTATCGACAAGATATTGAGGAAGATGAAAGGTGACCAAATCTTTGGTGCTGCTGCCAGAGATGTCTGTTTGGTTTCCGATTTGGTTATTCCTCTAAAGTTCAAAACTCCGAACTTCGATGTTACGAGGGTAGTACTTGTCCAAAGAATCATCTGATAATGTATTACCGTAGGATGGTTGCTCAAGTGGAAAATGATAAACTGATGATTCATTGTTTCCAAGACAGATTGAAGGGTGCATCCTCAAAATGGTACCTAACTTTGGATCAGTCTCGCATTAGGAGTTTTCAAGACTTATCTGACACCTTCATCAAACATTACAAGTACAATATGGATTTGGCTCCTGATAGAAGACAATTGTTGAGTATGTTGCAGAGGAGTTCCAAATCATTTAAAGAATATGCTCAAAGGTGGAGAGAGATTGCTTCGCAAGTAAAACCTCCCTTGACTGAGAAGGAGTTAGTTGATTGGTTCGTTGATATTGTTCGACCATAATTCTATGAAAGAATGGTTGGTAGTGTGACTACGAATTTCTATAAAATCGTTGTTGTAGGTGTTAAAGTTGAATTAGGCCTGAAGAATGGAAGAATGTCAAGTAGTTCTGGTAGTCCAAGCTCTAAAGACCAAGCGAAGAAATCTTCCTTCAACTCTCAGAAGAGGAAGGAAGGTGAGACCAATGTTGTATCTTCGGGTAGACGAAGATATTAATGATATCAACATCCACAGAATTGTGCTCAAGGCTACCCGTTATGTAGCTGCTGTTGCACCTTCCTTCAATCAACAAGTTCAACAAGCTCCCACTTATCAGCCTGTGCAACTGGCTCCTGTTTATCAGCCTTAAAGCCTACCAAGCTCCTCTTAATTATCAACAAGCTCCCAATGCTCCGGCCCATCAACAACCCAAGAATCAGGCACCTCGTCAGAATGGTCCGAATAGGAGACAATACAAGCCTTGTCCTTCGACTCCAATGACTTTCACCGAGTTCTACCCTTCATTAGTGCAACAAGGTATGATTGTTACCCGGGCTTTGGGTTCACCTCCTAATCCATTTCCATCCAATTACAACCCTTTCGCTCATTATTTATTTCATGAGGGCGCGCCCGACCATGATTTAGAGAATTGTTATGCTCTCAAGTCCATTGTCAGGGATTTGTTGGAAAAGAATATTTTGTCTTTCGATGATCCTCAGCCAAATGTCAAGAACAATCCTTTGCCTAACCATGGGTTTGTTAATGCTATTAAAGACTCATCGGAGGAAAGACTTATCCTTGATATTGCTCAGATCAAGACTCCTCTTAAGGTATTCCACTCGAAGTTGTTTGAAGCCGATTTAGTATCTACTTCTCATGCTGACTGTACAAGTTATGATGTATGTACTAAGGGTTGTTCATTGGTTCAGAATAACATTCAGAAATTGATCAACGACAGTTTTCTACAAGTGGTTAATCAAGTAAAGAAGGATGAAGTTGATGCGATTGAGCATGTCTTTAACTTGCCAGAACCGGAGGTAAGGTGCTAGTATTTAATTTTCCAGGGGTAAGTTCGGCCAAGCCAGTGTTCAATATGTCAAAGCCTGTTACTCCTACGGTGGATCAGCCGAAGCCAATAATTATTCAGAAGCCAAGTCCGTTTCCTTTCAGTGATCCTAAAGTTGTACCCTGGAAATATGATGTGACCATGATTAACAAAGAATCTGGGAAGGTTATTCTGAGGGAAGAAGTGAGGACTGATAAAGAAATTGTGACTAATATAGCTGGGGCAAGCAGGATGACTTGTAGTGGTCGCATTTATACTCCTCGTTTCAGTGAGGCTCCACCTAAGGAAACGACTACCACTACCACTGTGTCTGCCAAAGACAAGGGTAAAGAGGTGGTCACCAATGATGAAGATGCTGAATTTTTTAGGATCATTAAGAAAAGTGATTACAAAGTTATCGATCAAATTCATCAGACTCCTTCCAAGATTTCTATTTTGTCTCTGTTGATGAATTCACCCACTCATCGAAATGCTTTACAAAAGTATTGGCTCAAGCTTATGTCGCTCAGGACATTACTACTGGTCAGTTTGATAGCATAATTTCCAATATTACTACTTGCAATACTCTCAGCTTCAGCAATGAGGAGCTGCCGATAGAGGGTCTGAATCATAACCGTGCTCTACATAATCGGTGAAATTTCAGGAGGATAACTTATCAAGGGTGCTCGTGGATACCGGTTCTTCTTTGAACGTCCCACCCAAGAGAGTTCTTACCAAGTTGGCTTACAAAGAGACTATGGTAAAGCCTACTTCCTTGATTGTCAAATCTTTTCATGGTTCTTGCAGATCTGTGATTGGAGAGGTGGAGCTTCTGATTTTGATTGGTCCACATGTTTTCAACATCACTTTCCAAGTCACGGACATTAATCCTAACTATAGCTGTCTACTTGGAAGATCTTGGATCCACACTGCTGGGGCAGTAACTTTAACTTTGCATCAGAAGATGAAGTTTGTGGTCGACGAAAAGCTAGTTATAATACATGGTGAAGAGGATTTGATGGTCAGTAACCTATCTTCTTTCTGTTATATTGAGGCTGATGAAGACGCTCTGGAAACTTCTTTCCAAGCACTCGAGATCACCAATGCTGTTCTATTGGAAGTCGAGGAGACAAAGGGCCAGAGTAATCCATCTTTTGCATCCTTGAAGAGTACCAGATCAACAATCGACAGGGTCATTCCTGAAGGCTGGGAAGAGGTAATTGATATCAAGACCAAGACTGATTGCCATGGGTTGGGTTACAGACTAACTCATGATAAAGCTTCAACTGTCAAAGGACGTCCGAAGATTATTCAAGAAGTGTTTGTCAGCGGAGGTTTCCAAATCAATTTTATCGGCGACTATGATGAAAATGAGAACCTGAGCAACCTGGTATTCAAGAGCGATGCATCCTTGAGCAACAGGGAGGCTATAGAGATTCCTGTTATTTTCCCCATTTCAAAGTAATTTAACGTTTTCATTTATGTTTTCAAATCCATAGCCCTGCCCAAGGCTATTGGATCACCGTGTAGGGCCACCTTTCACTTTTAAAACAGTTATTAATAAATGCATTTTGTTCAAATTCCTTTTGTTTCATTAGCGTTTTTCGTTTTTCATCTTTTTAAATGAAATTGGCAATCTTTTCAAAAACTACAAAAAAAAAGATTTTTTTCGTTTCTTTTGCATTTTTCTTTGAGCATTTAATAAAATAAGCCTTCCAACATGTAGTGATATCACAAACCCTGTTGAATCCAATGACTCTATTGTCGATCCTGACTGGGATTCACCCATTTATCAAGCTGAAGATGAGGGTGAAGAAGATTTTGAAATACCCACCGAACTGAAAAAATTGGTTGAGTACGAGTACACTCCACATAAGGAGCAGGTAGATTTGATTAATTTTGGCACAGACGAAGACAAGAAAGAGGCCAAGGTTGGTACAGTACTTGGTGTCGATGTCAAGCAGAGATTGGTAAAGCTTCTGAAGGAATATGTTGATGTGTTTGCGTAGTCGTATCAAGATATGCTCGGTTTAGACACAGATATTGTTGTTCACAAGTTGCCGCTTAAACCAGAATGTCCACCTATCAAGCAGAAACTTCGAAGAACAAGACCTGACATGGCTTTGAAGATTCGAGATGAGGTTAAGAAACAGCTAGATGCATATTTCCTTGCAGTTGCGAAGTATCCTGATTGGGTAGCCAACATTGTTCCAGTGCCCAAAAAGGACGGTAAAGTCAGAATGTGTGTAGATTACCAGGATTTGAACAAAGCAAGTCCAAAAGACGATTTCCCTCTGCCACATATTGATACACTTGTCGACAATACAGCTAGTTTTTACAGTTTTCTCATTTATGGATGGGTTTTCCGGTTACAATCAGATCAAGATGGATCTGACCGACCGAGAAAAGACTACATTCATTACTCCTTGGGAACCTTCTGTTACAAAGTTATGCCCTTCGGTTTGAAGAACGCAGGGGCAACCTATCAACGCACCATGACGACTCTTTTTCATGACATGATGCACAAAGAGATCGAAGTTTACGTGGATGATATGATTGCCAAATCTCAATACAAGGAGGACCACTTAGATCATTTAGTGAAACTGCTTGAACGACTCAGGAAGTACCAGTTGAAACTGAATCTTGCTAAGTGCACTTTTGGTGTAAGATTTGGAAAACTACTTGGTTTTATCGTCAGCCAACGAGGAATCGAAGTAGATCCTGACAAAGTCCGAGCCATTCAAGACATGCCTGCTCTACAGACTGAAAGACAAGTAAGAGGTTTTCTTGGACGTTTGAACTACATTTCCAGATTCATCTCTAATATGACTGCCACTTGTGAGCCCATATTCAAGTTACTTTGCAAAGGGTAGACCGTTGATTGGAACTCTGATTGTCAGCAAGCATTTGAAAAGATTAAGGATTACTTGCAAGAGCCTCCTATCCTGATTCCTCCTGTTCCTGGAAGACCATTGTTCATGTACCTTACCGTCCTTGAGAAGTCTTTGGGTTGCGTATTGGGGCAACATGATGAGACTGGAAAAAAGAACATGTTATTTACTATTTGAGCAAGAAGTTTACCGATTGTGAAATCAGATATTCACTTTTGGAGAAGACTTGTTGTGCGCTAGCATGGGCTGCTAGGCGTCTCATGCAATACATGATTTGTCATACTACTTTGTTGATTTCGAAAATGGATCTGGTAAAGTATATTTTTGAAAAGCCTGCTCAGACTGGAAGACTCGCCCGTTGGCACATGTTGTTATCCGAATATGATATCCAGTACGTAACTCAGAAAGCTATCAAAGGAAGTATCTTGTATAATTATCTTGCAAACCATCCAGTCGAGGATTATGAGCCTCTCAAGTTTGACTTTCTCGACGAAGACATTATGTTGGTAAAGGATTGCGAAGAGCCAAGTCCCGATGAAGGTCCCGAGTCGGGTCTCTGGTGGAAGATGATGTTTGATGGTTCCTCTAATTACATTGGGCATGGTATAGGTGTTGTTCTGATGAATCCAAAAGGTGGCTATACCCCATTCACCGCAAGGTTAGACTTTGAATGCACAAACAATATCGCCGAATATGAGGCGTTCATTCTTGGCCTTGAAGCAACTATTGACCTCTGAATCAAACTTCTTGAAGTGAGTGAAGATTCAGCTTTGGTTATATATCAAGTGAAAGGTGAATGGGAGACCAAACATGAGAAGTTAATCCCTTACAGAGCCTATATCATTGAAATGATGGAATATTTTGATGAGATCAAGTTCAAACATGTTCCAAGATCTGAGAATCATATTGCCGGTGCTCTAGCCATGTTAGCATCAATGTGGACGGTCAGACTAGTTAATGAAGCACCACTCATTTGCATTGAACGCAAGATCGAGCCAGCCTACTGTCAGGTGGTTGAAGATGAAACCGATTACAAGCCTTGGTTTTATGACATTAAGAATTACCTGCTCAAGCAAGAGTATCCAGCCGACGCTACCAATCTTGACAAGAAGACTTTGAGAAGACTGGTGTCCAGGTTCTTCATCAGTAATGATGTACTATATAGAAGAAATTACGACATGGTCCTGCTTAGATGTGTTGACAGATGTGAAGCAGACATGTTACTTCAAGAGATTCACGAAGGAACCTTTGGAACTCATGCCAACGGGTATGCTATGTCTAAGAAGATCTTGAGGGCTGGATATTACTGGTTAACCATGGAATCCGACTGCATCCAATATGCCAGGAAATGTCACAAGTGCCAAATCTATGATGATAAGATGCATGTACCGTCCGCGTCGTTGAACATTTTAACTTCACCGTGGCCTTGACATGATTGAGGCAATTGAGCCGAAAGCTTCCAATGGTCACCGATTCATTCTAGTTGCTATTGACTATTTCACCAAATGGGTAGAAGCTGCTTCCTACGCCAACGTGACCAAGCAAGTTGTTGCCCGCTTCGTCAAGAAAGAAATTATCTGCCGTTATGGAATCCCAAGTCGGATCATAACAGATAACGGTACCAATATGAACAACAAGACTATGAAAGAGTTGTGTGACAGCTTCAAGATTGCACATCACAATTCTTCTCCGTACCGTCTTAAGATGAATGGAGCTGTTGAAGCTGTAAACAAAAATATCAAGAAAATTCTGCAAAAGATGGTCAAGACTTACAAAGATTGGCATGAAGTGTTACCATTTGCCTTGCACGGATACAGAACTTCAGTACACACTTCAACAGGGGAAACCCCTTTCTCATTGGTATATGGAATAGATGTCGTCCTCCCCATCAAAGTGGAGCTACCTTCCTTAAGGGTGTTGATGGAAGTCAAGCTTGATGAAGTCGATTGGGTTCAAGACAGATTTGACCAGCTGAATCTAATCGATGAGAAGCGCTTGACAACCATGTGCCACGGTCAATTATATCAGAATTGGATGAAGAGGGCCTTTGATAAGAAAGTCTGAATTCGTGAGTTCCACCAAGGAGAACTTGTACTCAAGAAGATCCTGCCAGTTCACAAAGACATGGGTGAGAAATGGATGCCCAACTACGATGGCCCATTTGCTGTGAAGACAGTCTTCTTCGGAGGATCTCTAATTCTTACGACAATGGATGGTGAAGAGCTCGCACATTCTGTGAACTCTGATGCGGTCCGAAAATATTATGCCTAAAAGAGAAAAACAAAAAATATACATCTTGCTAAGTTGAAAACCCGAAAGGGAGGCTTAGGCAAAAATGAGCGTCCCGGTGGATTGAAAACCCGAAAGGGCGGTCCAGGCAAAAATTAGGGACGAAGGCATTTCACTGCATCGAATGACACCGAGCATTGCAGATACATTTTACATACGAGATCCATTCCAATCCAATCACTCTTGTCATAAGCAAGATTTCAGGTAGTCTTAGTCATTAGGGTCAGTAGAGGTCGTTGGATTCAATGTAACCTTTCCCATATCGCCAATTTCAATTGTAATTTTCCATGGAGATAGACCTTTAGCAATCTACCATCCTTTAATAAAATTAAACCCTTTGCTATTCAATTTCCTTGTTCATACTATCTACATTTCATTGTTATGCAAAATGGTATTTGTTAATAAAATTTTGAAAGTGAAAAGTGTTTTCAAAATTTAAAACTATTTTTGAAAATGCATTTGTAAATAAAAGTTGCTTTGACTTGTGGAAATCTCTGAAGGATCTCTTCATTCCCTAGTAAATCTCATCGTTGCAGAAGCACTTTTAAATCATTGCCTCAACATAGTCTCCAGCGATACTTTAAGCTGACAACACTTTGGATTAACCCGATAGTCTACAGTGACTCTCAAGACTGCAGAGATCTCCCCAAGTATCTTCCAAATGTTCCATGTCCTTGAGGACCCGCTCCCAGTGGAATCATTTGTTCCTCAGTGAAATTGCCTTACTTTTCTCAGGAAATACTCCCCAGGAGATTGTTGTTCTCCTCAAGAAGTCAAGATACTTTCCCCATGAATGTGGTGAATTCTCCCCCAGTAAGTCTGTTGAACTCTCCCCAGGGAAGTCTGATATACCTCTCCTCAGGGAAGTTTGATATATTATCCCCAGGGAAGTTGGATGCACATTTCTCCCAAGAAGCCGATGTATTATTCCCAGGAAATCGCAACGCTTTCTCCATGAAGCTGCCTAGCTCCTCATCTTCCCCATGAAGCGGATATTAATTGTATCCCCGGAAGTCTCTAATCCTAATATTTTCTTTGGATGATTATGATTCATGATAGCAATCCCTCCAGTGAAGTCATGATATCGTACTCTCTAGTGAGGTCGTATCGTATCCCCGTGAGGAAGTCATGATACTGTATCCCCAAGTGGATTATTTTCTCCCTAGAGAAGTTAGAACTTTGTAGCAAGAGTAGGTTCCGCCATCCACCTTTCCTATCCCTTGATAGAAGTATTGTTGCAGAGGTCACCGGGTATCCCCATCGAGATGCTTATATCATCTCATGTCTCCTCCTCTCATCTGTTTTGTTAGCATATGCATGTGCATGAGCATAAGCATGACATTTTCATACACATTAAAACATGCATTAGCATCAGCCTGTTTGCTATCCGTGTCATCCTTTGTTGTTACCGTCGAGTAACTGGGTTTGTCCGCTCTCTCCAAGTAGATCGTCAGCCCTAAGTATAAAATACTTATCTGTTCCTCCCCACAAAGTTCAACCCTAGTGGACGACGGTTATTTCAGTTATCTTTTCGCACAAGGATAAGATAATCCCCATTTGAGTTCATTTCCTCAATGGAGTCTTGTTTGACAATTTCTTTCTAACTCAATTCTAGATCGAACTTCAGTCCTGTCGGTCGCCGAACCTACTGGGACGTGCATTTGTTTTGCACTATCTTTCAAGAAGAGCCTCTTACGACGCCTTTGCAGATAAGCACCAGTTCTTGTCCGAGAAGCTTATCATTACATCTTACATCGGTATGTGACTGTTCTCGTACAAGAATCTTATCATTACATTACAATCTTCATTACATTACAACAACGGTAAACGACAGTTCTCGTACAAGAAGCTTATCATTACATTACATTCAATCGGTATGCGACAATTCTCGTACAAGAAGCTTATCATTACATTACATTTTACAACCTTACATTACATTTTACAACCTATCATTAAATTTTACAACCTCGACAAGCAGTTCTCATCCGAGAAGCTTATCATTGCTACTCTTGCAAATAAGCGGTAGTCCTCGCCTGAGAAGCTTATCCTATCTTCATCATGACTAGCAGCAAGTGGCCATCTCCATCGAGAAGCTGGTTTCCATTGCCCTTTCATCTTGAAGAGTGGGGAGGTTTAAACTGAATCATATTCAGGGAACACCAGACCTTGAAGCGTGGGGAAGTTTATTTTACCCTTTAGTAAAAGAAGAAACTAAGACCTATTCAGGGAACACCAGATCTTGAAGCGTGGGGATGTTTATTTTACCCTTTAGTAAAAGAAGAAACTAAGACCTATTCAGGGAACACCAGACCTTGAAGCGTGGAGAAGTTTATTTTACCCTTTAGTAAAATAAGAAACTAAGACCTATTCAGGGAACACCAGACCTTGAAGTGTAGGGAGGTTTATTTTACCCTTTAGTAAAAGAAGAAACTGAGGCCTATTTAGAGCGCACAAACTTTGAAGTGTGGGGAAGTTTATTTACCCTTTCTAAATGAATCATTTAGTTAAAGAAGAAGTTGGATCATATTTTGATCATGGAAGCTTATTTTCATGCAAACGAGCGACAGTCCCTCCAGAGGAGCTTATCAATCATTTCATCCTTTATCCCCAGATAAGCGACAATCTCTTTATTGGAGAGCTTATCCATCTTAGTATATAAGTCCCTTCCAACGATAAGTGGCAGTTCTTTCTCGAGAAACATATCAGGACAGTCCCCCTTAAAGTCCATTTATTGTGGCATACAACGGGTTTTACCCTGTATATTTTCTAATGAGTCCTGAAGATCCTGTTTCCAGAAGCTCGGAGGTTATTCTTGCTCAATGCTCTAACATTTTGTCTACTTGATCCTACCTTAGAGTATCGGCCGGTCATGCCTGAACCTGTTGAACAATACTCTCAGATGTTCTCCAGTGGAGGTTGTCTCGCCGGTGTCATCTCCAGTGAGGACCCCCTTCTTACCGTTCCTTCTAAAGTGACAATTGGTCTTGCTTGTCCATCACTTTAGATTTCTCCAGTGTCGTGTTGTCTCCCCAGTGCGTTTGTTTTCCCCAGTGTGTGGTTGCTCGTTGCGTCTGTCCCTGTGTCGTCGTGTCGTCTGCATCCTTCCATTTATCATTTTAGTCATATGCATCATACTAGATTCATAGCATTGTCGGCATTATAGTTCATTTTGTTTTGTCCATAGTGTTGCACCCTAAAATTTGACCAACCGATTCTCCTATCTGACTCGTGGGTTAAATTCATATTCGCAACTCCGACATATGATTTTTTGTGCTAACAGAGGATATCAGGTTTACAGCTTGGTTTTCTTCTATCAGATATGGCAGGTCCAGTCCAGATCACCAGGGTTTCATTTTCGGGAAATTGTGCGCTCCTCGGTGATTTTCAGCTTGCACAGTGATTTTGAGGATATTCTGATGCCCGGGGATCTCTGTTCGATTCGATCTGGTCTCGTGCGCTCTTTTATGGGGGTCATTTGCATTCATCTGCATTTTTAGGATTTTAATAGACTTTTGTGAATTTTCAATAGGCTTTATAGATTTTTCTGGAATTTAAATAGAGTTTTTGTATTTTTCTAATAGTTTAATTCTCTTTTTAGAATTTTATAGGATTTTTTAAATAGGTTTAATTGTTTTTAAATCATTTTTAGAATTTTATATAGATTTTAAAATAGGTTTAATTGTTTTTTAGATAATATAGAAAATAATATAGTTTTTTCTTTTTTAATAATAGATTTACTAGTTTTAAATAATGGTAGAACTTTAATAGAAATTAGGTTGATTTAGAGTTAATTAGGTTCTTAATCATTTTTAGATTTAATTAGGTTGATATAGAATTAATTAGACTTTTAATCACTTTTTAGAGTTTAATTAGGTTAATTGTTTTTTTAGATTTAATTAGGATAGATTAATTTTAGTTAGAATTAATTGTAGTGTTAATTAGTTTAATTAGGTGTTAATTCTGTTTTAGGATTAGTCTTAAGTAGATGATTAGGTTTAATATTGTTATTAATCAGGTTTAGTTTTAATTCAGTTTTTTTTTTACAGTTTTTTGGTCATTTTCGTATGGGCCCAGGGGGTGTTTTTTGAGGCCCAGTTCTCAATCAGTTTGCAACTCAGCAGGTCCAGGAAACAGTCCAAGTTCATCCAGCTGTGTCCAGCGCCTTCCAGAATCTTCTGGAAGCTTCCAGCGAATCCCAGTGTTATAAAAGCTGGCAGCCACGTGTTGGCAAGGGGCTGGCCCACGCGTTTTGCATTGATCACGCCACCACACACTCAGAAACTCCCCAGAATCACGCCACGTCTCGCCCACACGTGCCCCTCTTTCCTCTCTCTCTCAGGCCACACGTCCAGCCACCAGCCTCCCTCACTGCATGCAGGTAACAGCTGGACTCCACTAGCTGGTCTTCACCGCCGGCCATGCAGCCGCCATCGGAGACACCGTCCTCCACCGCAACGGCCACCAGAGACCGTTGAAGACGCCGGAAACTGCGTTTTTGCCAGAAACTCACCCAAACGCTCCAATCTTCATCTTGCTCTTCCGTCACCCGCATCGTCGCCTCGCCGGAAACATCATCTTCGCCGGAAACTTCATACGCCGTTTTCCAGAACGCGTTCAACGATCTTCATCGTTCTTCAGGGTTTCCAGAACGCCATCATCCTCAAAAATTTTCCAGAACACGTTCAACGATCTTCATCTTCATCCAAAGGATTTCCAGAAACGTCTTCGTTCATCATCATCATCAAGAATCTCGTGGATCCATCAACAACCTTCAACAACGCGCGCCTGATACGTCCCCAGATCTGTACAAGATCCATCAGTTCCAAGACTTGTAAAATCTTCATCAAGGTCTCATCGTTGTTCATCACTACGAGGTGTTCTTCGCGCCATCAAACTTTCAGCAAACATCCAGAGATCTTCAAAGATCCCTTGTTCCCTTCGCGTAAACCCAGGTTTGTCTCTCTTCGTTATATCTCCACTGCAATTGATGAATGTAACCTCGATTAGGGTAAATCAAGGGTTCGAGTTTGATTCGTGTTGGATATGAGAGAGTGGTGAGATTGTTGTGGCTGCTTGATTGATTCGTTTGAGGGATGAGAACTTTGATTAGTTGTTTGAGAGATTCAGAGAAAGGGTGGGGGAGACAGACGAAACGGCTAGGGTTAGAGGTGAGTGAACAGTATTCAGGGTTTGGGGGAAAGAATTAGGTTTTGTGGTTTAGGGTTTTCTGGTTAGGGTTTGGGCTGAGTTCAAAGCCCAAACGTGTGTTACTGACGCATACCTCCCAGTTTGTTCGTACACCCCTCCCTGCGTGAGAGCTGAGAATGAATTGAGTTGGGCCTTAGGCCCTAATTGCTGTCCACACCCCCCCTGGGCATAAGCCCATTGAGAGATAACTGGGAAATTGCTAGTATGCACCCCCCTGCGTTCAGTTCAGTTTTTGTTGTTTTTTCTGGTTAATGAGTTTGGGCCCTGCGCCCAGTGCTGTTAGCACCCCCCATCTTCAGGGCCCAATGTAGAATGAACTGAAATCCTTGCTGTTTGAACCCCCCCCATTTTATTTCATTTCTTTTATTTTGTTTTTCTTTTATATTGTCATGTTTGTAAATAAATGATAATAAAATGTAAATAAGTGTTTTTTTAATTCTTCTTTTTTTCTACCATTTCATCATAATGTCTAGAAAATTGTATAAAAATAAAAATGTCATTTTATTTTTGTTTACTATTTTTGGTATATTTTCCATTTAATTGACTTTTTTTAATATTCTTTAGTGCATACATGTCATTAGAAAATTAATAAAAAATAGTAGATTTAGTCAAATAATTCCGTTCTTTTTTCTGTAGACTCGTAATTCAGTGTAGAATTTTATAGTATAAAAACATTAGCTTAATCATGCATTTTCAGTTTAATTGCATTTTTTCATTGTTATTGATGTTGAATAAATTGGTTTGTGGATATGTCTGTGTTGCTGATTTTAGTTCTTTCATCTGGTGTTGAATTTTGTTCTGCTTTTTTAGTATGTTATCCTAGAGCCATGTAGGTTTCCCATAGATTTTTGTTAGATTTTTGTAGGATGTTCTGAGGTGATTTGTCTGAGCTTGAAGTCTTGATGACTTCTGACTTTGAAGTTCAACTGTGGTTGAACTTCAGAGGTAGCCTCTTGAGGTTTGTTGGCCTGTGGGTTCTTCTCAAGGATAGGAGCTGGTTGCAGTCCTGTTGGAGCTTGCAAGGATGCAATGGATTGAGGCTTAGTCTAGGAGCTTGTTGTCTGTTTGTGAGGTTCGAGATCCTGAAGTTTGAAGGGAGTTTATGGTACTTTCCTGAGGAAGGCACTATGAATGACTTTCATTCTTTCTTCTCACCTCTTTCTTAAGTATCCAATGATGTTGGAGCCAACTTGTGAGTTTAATTTCTCCTGAGGAGGAATGTAAACTGATCACATGTTGTTGAGCCACATGGGATACGATTCCTAAGTGGAAGTCCCCTAGTACTTTCCTGAGGAAGGTCCTATGGGTCTATTCACTTAGTTCCATTAGTTTATCTAGGATTTCTTAAGTATCCAGTGATGTTGGATCCAACTCGTGAGTTTAATTTCTCCTGAGGAGGAACGTGAACTGATCACATGTTGTTGAGCCACGTAGGGTACAATTCCTAAGTGTCAGCCTCCTAGTACTTTCCTGAGGAAGGTCCTATGAGCCTGCTCACTTAGTTCCCTTAGTGCATATAGGTTTTTCTCAAATATCCAGTGATGCCGGAGCCTTCATGTGAGTTTAGTTTCTCCTGAGGAGGAATGTAAACTGATCACAGTTGTCGAGCCGCATAGGATATGACTCCTGAGTAGTAACCTCCTGGTACTTTCCTGAGGAAAGCACTATGGGCTTGTCTGCTTAGCTTCCTTTCTCTGGTAAGCTTGTTATGAAGCTTGGAGACTGGGATTGATTCCTCTTGCTTAGGGTTTTGATTAGAATTTTTGCTTAGATCTTTGCTTAGGGTTTTGTATAGAGTTTTGTTTAGAGATAGATTAGGAGCTTGTTTCAGGTCTGTTAGGGGCCTTGCCCAGGAGTAGCTTCTTGTTTTGTAGATAGAGGCCCTGCTCAGGGTTAGTCTCTTTGGATTGTTTGACTTGTATGATGTTATGTTGCATTAGACTTAGGTGTTCATCTAGATAGTTCTGAGTAGGTGCATCTTAGAAGTAGACTTTGTGTGCATGAGAAGTTGAGGTGGTCCTCCTTCTGCTTGTTTGTTATTGAGTGGCTTTGCTTGTTGGTATTCGGTAGAGCTGAGCTCCCTTGCCTTTGTGGTTTGCGGCCTTTGCGCCTTATTTGTTTAGTTGTTGCATTCATACATATTTTCAGTATTCCTTTACGTTGCAATTTCTTGTTTGTAGTTTAGTCCTGTTGCCATGATCCCTTAGGAGCTCTGACTTCTCCGCTGCGGAGTTGTTATGATAGACATTAGGATGGTCAACCAGGTGTGATAGCAGTAGGTAGATTCCCCTGTTTCTCAGCTATAGTTTTAGGGTTTCCCTTTCCTTCCAGTAGGAGCTTTTGAGTAGCTTGATCCGTAGTTAGCTGAACTACAGCTGCTCTGATTCTTCGTACCAGACGAAGATATGTAGGCATAGGATGCGATATCCTAGCGAGCACACTAACAACTAACCATTGTTCTCTCGCGGCTGTGCGATCGAGACTTTCCCGCTAACGACTAATTGTTACCCCTTTCTCTTGCCCGAGTGCATTTGAGACCAGATCGTAGTTGTAGGTTCCCGAACCTTTAGGACCAGTTTGTTTTCTCACTGCTGTGTGAGAGCCCCTGTTTACCCGTAGTTGGCCGAACTACGTTTGCTCTGATCTTTCATACCAGATGGAAGTACGTAGGCACAGGACGCGATGTCCTGGCGAGCAACCTCTCCCCCGTTTAGACGTAGGCAGTCGAACTACGTTGACTCTGACTTTCCCATTGCACGAGGGAATACGTAGGCCCAGAACACCGTATGTTCTGTCGAGTCCTGTCCTTTTATTTTCTTTTCAGACCAGCCATTAGCGTAGATAGATAACACACCCTTTTACCTATAAACATCAAGCGTGGATCCCATCGAGTACGATGGACGTGAGGGGTGCTAATACCTTCCCCTTGCGTAACCGACTCCCGAATCCAGGTTTTGGTTGCGATGACCATACCTTTTCCCGTCTTTGCGAGGTTTACTTCGAGCATTTCCTTTCCCGCTCTGAGGGATAAATAACGCACGGTGGCGACTCTCCTGTCAAGCCGGCGCCGATTTTCGCAGTAGCGACAGCTGGCGACTCTGCTGGGGACTTATAGCATCTAGGGACTTTTCCCATCCCTTATGCTGGGACCGTTTCCCATCCCCTACGCGAGTCAATCCTAGCGCTTGGGTGTTTATTTGTTGGGTGTTGTGCATATTGTGTTTTACTTTTCTGCACTTTACTTTGCTGTACCTTTACCTTTCCGCATTTATTTTCCAGCATTATATTATTATGATTATTGCTGTGGGCAAAAGGGATGTTACTGTGAGTGAAAAGCCGGACCTGGGCTTGAGTACACACCTAGATATAGTTGCGGAGAAGTAGTAGACGAACCTGTCTGCTGAGCAGGCACAGTTCCCTACGAAAATCTGCGCTCAGACGAGATTCTTGCAGAGGTGCTCCTTTCCGGTCCTGAGGATCTGAGGGGAGTCCAGACGTGAGGGTTGTCGACTCTGGGGACCGATCATTTGGAAGTCAGCTAAGTGAGGCCTCTTCATGACTTGATGATGCCACTCCTTCTGGGAATCGTATCGTCATTCATGAAAGTCTGTGACGCTGATGACCGCATAGGATGCCGTACCTTTGTCCGTGGGTTAGGTCTATCCTACCTGTGAGAGGGATCGGGTTATTGCAGGAAAACTGGCCTTCAGAAACCATGATTCAGTACCTTTATCAGATGGTGTTCTTGATTCATCTCCAGGTGTGTTGTTTGGGTCAGATGGGTTTCTTATCTGAGGTTGATTCTATTATCAGATGGTATTCTCGTCAGATACAGAGGTTCAAATGGTTTTCTTACCAGGGGATTGATATTTTGAGTATCAGATGATAGTTAGTGGCATGAGATTCTGGTGACCGTGTTGGTTTTCTGTTCTCGATCACAGAGATGTTCCTCTTCAGGCTACAGCATAGCCCCTGCGTTCGCAGATTGCATTATTTATCATATTGCATCATTGCATTACCATCTGCATTCAACTAACGTGTGTGTATTGCAGGTACATATTTTCCCTTCCAGTTCTGGTGTTTGTTCCTAGCAAGACATGGAAAACCTGAAGAGAGTATTGCCCTATAAGTTTCCGTCGCCGAATATCAGTCTATTGTTAGAGTTGATTGCTATTGCTAAGAAGAGGGGAATGGGTGACTTCAGAAAGAGATATGGGAGGATTCTGACCTACGTTTATCAGCCATCTGCCTACGAGACCAGCGGCATCTATACTCTGTTGCAGTTCTACGACGCGGAGCTCAGGTGTTTTGTATTTCCCGACTTCGTTTTGGCTCCTACCCTGGAGGAGTACTCTGCACTTCTGGATATACCGATCCGTGAGCAGATGCCTTTCTATCGTACGGACGCTGAGCCTAAGCTGGCTGAGCTTTCTGCCATCCTGTGCTTGAAAGAGTCTGAGCTGTCTGGGAAGATGATCAGAAGAGGAGACGTATGGGGATTTCCGTTGGATGTCTTAGTGGAGAAGGCTCGAGAATATGCCCAGAAGGGTAGCTGGAATGTTTTTGACGTCATCCTTGCTGTATGTGTGTATGGCATCGTGTTGTTCCCGAACATTCCTGATTTTGTTGATTCTGATGCCTTCTACATTTTGGCTGCGAAGAACCCAGTTCCTACTTTGCTGGGAGATATCCACCATTCAACTCACTACCAGAATGAAAAGCGACGAGGAAGGAATGTGTCTTGCTGTGTACCTCTCCTATGCAGGTGGTTCACCAGTCATATGCCTAAGTCAGGCCCTTTTGTCACCTCTATCAATTCTCTAGGATGGCCCGAGCGCTTAATGGGATTGACTGCTGAGAACGTGGTATGGGTCAATAAAGAGGTATTCGGAGCTGAAGTCATACTCAAATGCGAAGGATTCCCGAATGTTCCGTTAATAGGAAGGAGAGGTTGTGTCAACTATAACCCTTCCTTATTGATCAAGCAATTTGGGTATGTACCTCAAGGAGCGCCAAAGCCCGAGGAGATACAGGAATCTCTGTATCTCACCGGGGCAATTGGGAAAGAGATGCTGACCAAACTTGAGAAAGCCTGGAAAAACTTGCACAAGAGAGGGAAGCTTTCAGGTAGCAGAGGGGATACTCGAGTTCCTAGCCCATATGTAGAATGGATCCGTGAGCGAGCTGTGAAGTTCCTGATGCCTTATCCAGCGGTTCAGTCATTGCATCCTTCTCCGGTGGAGGAGCCTACCACTGTGAACATGCAGGTCTACAAGCAGCTGATGGCGGAGAAAGAAGAGCTAGCAAGGGCTAAAGAGGCTTTAGAGCAGGAGAATGCCCAGCTTCGGCATGAAAAGATTGAAACAGGATATGTTTCTAAGCAACAGGCTGAAACTCTGAAACATCTGAAGACTACGCTATTGGAATTGACTGAAATCAAGAAGCGTCTGGAGTTAGATGTGGACTCAGTTAGTAGTGTGTTGGCCACTAAGAAGCAAGAGCTGGAAAGGGCCTATACAAAGCTAGCCAAGTTCAGAGAACACTGGGATCTTACTATGACCAAGCGCAAGGAGCGAGAAGAAGAGCTGAAGACGCAGATTGTTCAGTTAGAAGAACAGGTCAAAGTGAAGAATGAAGAGCTTGAAGAAGAAGCCTGTCGCCGATACGAGGCCGAGCGCAAGCTGACAGATGCCATGAAGAATTTGGAAGATTTCCAGCATAGAGCAGATGCCAAGAGACCCAAACCTGGGGGCGGTGCCAATGATAAGGCTTGGGAAGACTTTGTCAGAGACATCCAGGGGACGGTCAGGAAGAGGGATCGGCTGATAGAAGGTTTGATTTATCAACCAGATCACGCAGAGACAAAGAAGATGGTCGAGGACTTCCGCAACCGTACCCGTACTTGATTTTTCTCTTGTATTCTGTATGTTGAGATCACCACCAGGCATGTTGGCTGGGATCCTCCTTTATCGTATCAGCTGTATGGAGCATAGTTATGTAACTTCTTGACAAGACAGTTATTCTAATGAATATATGAGGTTTTTTTTCCAAATATTGTCTTTATGGGTTATCTCGTCTTGCTACCACTGACACTGGAATTGGAGGGAAAATATCTCCAATGCACACATGCACGTTAGCATTTTTGTATTTCTGTTTGCATAAATCATACTGCATAGCATTTCTCTAGCAGGTCAGAGCACTTATCCAGCCTTTGTTTTCACCAGAAAGTGATTCTCGGGGAATTGTTTGAGGCAAGAGTAGAGTGCTGAAGACGACCAAGGGGCTGAAGCAGATTTGAGCAGAATCAAGCAGCATAGTCCGTTACAGGTAATTGGTAGCTATGTCTGAAGGCAATTTCCAGGCTCCTAGCACCTTGGCAGGGTTTACTATGGCGTCCAACCATCGGTATGACTCTATGGAAGGCTTCCCGCAAGCAAACAATCTTACTGCAGACCAAGTTGTGCAGCCTACTGTTGAGAACAGAGATCAGCATGAGCAGTTTGTTGCCCGAAATGAACATTATCCTCCTGTTAACAATCAATGTGTCGCTTTCCCTGCGATGAATTACCGAAGAGATATTCCAGTGACCGGGTTAGTAGACCCAAGAGCTCTTGACGATGGTAGAAGACTCCGAGCATTGGAAGAGCAAATGAAAGCCTTGGAAGCGAAAGATGCCGTTAACCTGGATGCTGTGGCCATGTGTTTGGTTCCTGACCTGGTGTTGCCGCACAAGTTCAAAATGCCGGAATTTGAAAAGTACACGGGAGATAGCTGTCCAAAGTTGCATTTGATGATGTTCTGTCGAAGGATGACTTCGTTTGTGCGAAATGACCAACTGATGATCCATTGCTTCCAGTATAGCCTGACTGGGGCATCCTTAAGGTGGTATGTGCAATTAGAGAGTAATCAGATTCGATCGTGGATGGATTTAGCCAGAGCTTTCATGAAGCAGTACGATTACAACCTGGATTTGACTCCTAGTCTCGTAGATCTGCAAGAATTATCTCAGGCGGAGAATGAATCATTCAGAGCGTATTTGCGAAGATGGAAAGAATTGGCTGCTAGTGTTCAACCACCGCTTCCGGAAAGGGAACTGGTTGACATCTTCTTGGGTACTCTGAAAGGCCATTATTTTGACAAATTGTTCAGTTGCACAAACTTTGTGGGCCTGATGAGGCTGGGAGAGATTGTTGAGAGAGGACTCAAGAGTGGAAAGTTTCGAGGTGTTCCTTACGTCCCAGTTAATAAGATTGAGTCAGTTGTCAGTTCTCAAGAAGAGTGGGAAGTAGGAACTGACGCCACCTCAGAATCTCTAGCATCTCAGGATCAGTTTTCAGACACTTCAAGTCAACGATCATCCTATCGCCGATCGCGTCAGCATGCTCCACGAAGACCAAGGAAGCCTGAAAGGCAGTTTACTCAGCTACCGGTGTCGTACAGTCAGTTGTTGCCAGATCTGGTCAGAAGTGGATTGATAGTGCCGAAAGAGACTAAGCCGGTGATTCCACAGTATCCTCCAGGTTTTGATGCCAGCGCCCGCTGTGAGTACCATGCTGGGGCACAGGGGCATTCAACAAATGATTGTAAGGTGCTTAGAAGCCAGGTTCAAGATCTGTTAGACTCTAGCCGTATTTGCATCACTCCTCAGGGTTGTGTTCAGATTAATGATTTTCCATCCTCCAGTTGTGTGGGTTCGTCAGTTAATGTCATGGAAGACTCCACAGGAAGTGTGTGCTCTGAAGATTGTCAATCAGAAAGTTCAGTTGTATGGGAGAAATTTCTAGAGGTTTTTGCGCCGGATGCCGCATCTGTTTTCTCTGCTTAATCCGTTTAGCTTTTGTGCACTAGTGTCTGCCGACCACCACCAGGATTGTTGGCTGGGGTCATTGTATTCATACTCATTTGTGCTTACCTGCTGATTTTGTTGGTTGTACATATGTGGGAGATGTTCGTCTGTATGCTTATAGCTTGAGTTTCTCTTTGTCTCGTTATGAATGTGTGTTTGCTTGCTACGATGCATTATCATTTAACAGGTATATCAGAACCGTGGGTCTTATTTCCTCATCGTCTCAGTTTGTTGCAGGAATTCCTTCAGAGATATGGAACAGAATCAGTTTGAATTGGTTGAAGTCCAAAGCCAGCTGGGGCAGATGATGAGAGACATGCAAGAGATGCGCCTGGAGCAGAAGATTCTCAAGGAGGAGAACAGTCAGCTGAAGACCCAAATGAGCTTAATCATGGAAGTAGTCAAGAATGTGCTTAGGAAAGAAGACGATCAGCTGTTTGAAGCCGCAATGAAGAAGCTCGCGCCACCTGTGCGTGTGGAACCTGAGCAGCAGCAACAGAAGATGCATCTGGCTCAACGGAGAATCCAGGAAGGGAAGCCAAAGAGAATGTTTGAGGCACCGCCTATGGCATATGCTGAGCTCTTGCAGACTTTATTGAGGTTTAATCTGGTTGAGAAGAGAACGTTGGAGCCACCAACGAGAGTGTTTCCTCATGGGTACGATGCCAGTAAGCAATGTGAATTTCATTCCGGGGCATTCGGACACGACATCGAGGGTTGCCATGCTTTTAAGCACAATGTTCAAGACCTGATTGACTCGCACGATATTGAATTCACGCCGGGAGGCGTATCGGTGCATATTGCTCCTGTCTCGAGCGATGCTAAGATGACAGATGTTTCTAAAGCTGCAGTGGGTCAGAAGCGTATCCTGGACTCCATGGTGTCAGAATCTCCAGGCCCACAACTGTTGCCTATTCCTGGGGCAGATCTGAGAAAGAAAATGGCTAAGCATAAGGGGGGCGTTAATCAATACATTGAAGATCAAGAAACCGATGTTGCATTTGATACGAAGGGTGTTCAAGGGTCAACCCGATACCAGCGGCAGCAGCCTCAGCAACAGAATAATCAGGGATATAAGAGATATCAGAATCGGGGTCCCCTGGCAAACCGTCATTTTGAAACTCCTCCTATGCCGTATGCGCAGCTTCTGCAAACGCTACTTCAGCTCCAATTGGTCCATAAAAGGACAATGACTCCCTTAACGGGACCACCACCACCGGAGTATGATGCCAATGCTACCTGTGAATTCCACACTGGGGCACCAGGCCATACGGTTGAGAATTGTAAAGCTTTTAAGCACAAAGTGCAGGATCTGCTTGATAGTGCAGCAATCAGCTTCGGGCCGGGAGGTCCTAGAATCATCTGAATAAAGGAGGAGGGGCTCTATAATTTGGTTGAGTCGTTGAAAGCAGATCAGGACAGCATCGAATTGCCTCTAATAAAGATAGCTGGTTCAGCAGCAGGGCAGATATGAAAGCCCGGCTCTCGGAAGCTAGCATATTTTCTTTGTTTTAGCTTGTCATTTCTTTACATTTGTAGTTGCTTTCCTGTTTGAATTTGTAATCTTGTTTGTAAAACTTGTTGTTTTCATTCAATTGATGATAATGAAACAAATATGCATGTTTTGATCCATTCGTGTTCACTAACTTTTTTTACAACTGTCCAACGGTTGGTTAAGAAGAATTTGGGGGGATGACGAAAATGACCGACATGCAACTACCGATATTGTATGCTTTTGAGATAAAACCTGTTGATGATGTACAGGCATTGTTTCAAACCCCTAAACACCGGTGATATAAGGAAGATAATCCCTTGTCAACCCCTTTGAGCCTAGTAGTAGGAGTTCTTTCTGTGAATGAAAAACCCTCAATCATAACCTGGGGCAGGGTAGGTGTTAGCTAATTTGACCGAGCGTCCAAATTGCAAAAGGAGTGTCCGTTCGAGGATCGATCGCGTCCCTAGAGGTCGTGCCTAAAAGACCACAATGATTCAGTCAAGAGTGGGACAGCCACATCATTCCCCAAAGAGTCAGACAACCAGTGTCGCACGACTTGTCCGAAAAAAAAAGAAGAAGAATAAAAAAGAATCAAAGGCCCGCTAAGTCAAGAAAACTTCAAAACAAATGACTTAGGCAAAAATGAGGGCATCCCGCTGGACTCAAAAAATCAAAAGAAACTCAAAAGGAGTCAGTCCAGGCAAAAGTTAGGGATATGAAAAGAAAAAGATGAAAAGGATCAAAAGAGAAATCCTCAAATGAAATACGAGTCGTGTGACCTCAAGTGTCAAAGACGAAAAGTGAGTGGCTGTCACTCCCAACGATCATGATTTCTCGAACTATCATTCCTATCTTTCAACCTCTGAGAGGTGAGCGCTAAGGTTGAATTAGCTGAACGTAGGATGGGAGAACATCAAGGAGAATGGGGGGATTAAAGTAAACTTTGAGCCTTTATCCTTTCCTTCAAGACCGTGAGCCTGACCACGTTACAACCTTCAAAAGTCCTAATTGAAGCAGGTTGTTTCGAAAGCATACTCCGGTAAAGGTCGCGTCGATTCTGACTCTTAAAAGGGTTCCTCTTACCATGTTGATACTGATGTTGATAAATGTTTTGTGCTATAAACTGTTTTTCCTTTTCCCAGTGAACAGATTGGATGTCAAAGCTGTCATATGTGTTGCATTAATACATCTTTTATGCAGAACAACTTGTTTTACTTGCGAGTAAGCGCTTGACAGCAGAAAAGCTTCCTACAGTGGAAAGTATGGTCAAGATAGAATGCAGAACGCCCGAATGTTCCGAGAGCAGGGGCAAGCTTTTATTGTGATCCCCAGTCAGGTCAGCTTTTCGAAGTCAGTTATTCTGGGGCAATCAGGTTGAGATTCGGTGAATACGTCGTAGTCAGGAGGTACTGCTTTGGATCAGCTAATCAGGAGCAAGGTCATTGCAGTCAGGGGCAGACCATCTTAAGCACGCAGAAGTTAGTCGAGGAGCATTTGAGGTGAAGTATCTCTTGGAAGTTCAGAACGCTGAGGCATGTTATACCAGACCATCAAGGAACAGATTTGCAGATTTCCTTTCAGGGACTATCCCCACAGATGTCCTGTAGGCTGGGGCATATCAGAAGAGAAAGGATTGGTCTTTTCCGTATCAGCAGGGCCATACAGAGTTATTCGAGCAGATGCAGTCGATTTTCGAGAGCGAGACGAATGCGGGAAGTCGTGTCACTATCCCTTGACTCTTCACTAAAAGGCTGTATATTCAGGAAGAATATTTTCCAGCGTCAGTTGTACCTGACCCAGTAAGATAAGCTTAAGAGCTCAAATCCATGTTTGCGATTACTGTGAGGCCCATCCGTGTTGGCGCCTCGATTTCCATATCCGAGCTTCATCAGTACGCGGGAAGATTCCCTTCACTTTCGCCAGCAAAGTCCAATTTGTCAGTGGCACGGGTAAGCTATCCCTAGAGGAGTCTAATCATATTCAGCACGTCTGCTATTTCACAGCGGAGTTATGTTCCCCAGCAGGGCGTTACTTCGTCGATGATGTTCGGTTAAGTTCCCAATATCCCCAGCAGAGTTGATTTCACTCTCCCAACATTTATTTTGCTGGGATAATTCAGTGATATCCGGGTTATCCCCAGCAGAGTTGGCCTCGCCTTCAGCATTTATTTTGCTGGAGTGGTTCTGTACCCAGCTCTCTCCAGCAGCTCGAGCCTGCATTAGCATATTGCATGCATCATCATATTTGCATCATACCTGCATATCATTGTCAAAATGCGTAGCATTTCCATCCAGAATGGAGCATTACGCCGTAGAAAGATCAAAGCATACGCATATGCATACGAAGCATAAGTCAGGTTTTCTATCAGCCTCATATGGCGCGTGAATTACTCTGTGATCAGTTCAGGGGCATTTATCCAGCAGCAGTATTCAGACGATTCGGCGGATTATTTGTATCTCAGATCAGACGACGATTATGCTTTGATCAAGCAATCATCTGATGTCGACAGACTTTTCTTCCCGTCAATTCATATTGGCGATGTGTTCCTCCAATGAATGGACTTCTCCGTCTATCATTAGACGTCTTGAGTACGAATGTGGTTTTCTTCCCGTCTATCAGTAGACGATGTGAAGTTTTGGTGGATTTTCAATAGGGTTCAAAACAGAGCTTCTCTAGTAAGTGGCTTTTCTTTCCGTCTATCAGTAGACGATGTGAAGTTTCGAGTTACTGTTCAGCGGGTTTCTTATTGCCAAATCATATGTACGATGAGGTGTTTCCCCAGCGAGTCTTCTCCGGCTATCTTTGGTTGTTGAGGGGTTTCAAAACGATATTTCGGATAGGGGTTCTCTTTCTGTTTATTGTATGAGATGACGTTTCAAGAGGTACTTTTCTGACTGTCAATCCTTATTGATGGCGAGGCTCTTCGAAGAATGTTCAGTTTGCGTGATCGTTGATTCTTATTGACGACATGGTTCTTTAAAAGGTGGTTTTTCTTACCGTCGGTCCATACTGACGATGTGGCCCCTTCAAGGATGTTGATCTTTCCATCAATTCCCGTAGACAGAAGGATTCTGAAATTCAAGGGTTGATGTTGAATTGCGTTATGGTGTCTTCCCGTCTATCAGTAGACGATGTGAATTCAGAGATTATTTCTTCCCGTCTATCAGTAGACGATGTGAATTCGGAGATTATTGCTTCCCGTCTACCCTTAGACGATGTGAATATTGATTTGTTCATCGATCAGGATGATCCCGTCTACCCTTAGACGATGAGAATTGTTTTGTATCATCAATCAGGATGATCCCGTCTACCCTTAGACGATGCAAATTTGGAGATCAATGGTGTCTTTCCGTCTATCTTTAGACGATGTGAGTATGGAGATTAAGAATTTCTTTCCGTCTATCCTTAGACGATGTGGATTGATTTGTTCATCGATCAGGATGATACCGTCTACCCTTAGACGATGTGAGTATGGAGAATTTCTTCCCGTCTATCCTTAGACGATGTGAATATTGATTTGTTCATCAATCAGGATGATACCGTCTACCCGTAGACGATGTGAATATGGAGATTAAGAATTTCTTCCCGTCTATCCTTAGACGAGGTGAATATTGATTTGTTTCATCAATCGGGATGATACCGTCTACCCGTAGACGATGTGAATATGGAGATTAAGAATTTCTTCCCGTCTATCCTTAGACGAGGTGAATATTGATTTGTTTCATCAATCGGGATGATCCCGTCTATCCTTGGACGATGTGAGTATGGAGATTACTTCATCCCGTCTATCCTTAGACAATGTGAATTGGGAGATTAATGTTGTCTTTCCGTCTATCATCAGACGAGGTGAGTATTCAATCAGGATGTCTTCCCGTCCATCTTCGGACGATGTGAGTATATTTCTCTTCCTGCCTATCAGTAGGCAATGTGAAAGGATCAGGTATTTTGTTGCAGCCCTCGGGTTTTGTTACATAGGGTATCACAAGCAACGGGTATTCAAATCAGGAGTTCTTTATCAGATGATTAATCAGTTTGGTGCCGCAATAACTGGACTCGGTTTTCTGGACTTTATTCCCCAAGCAGTTTACAGTATATGCTCGCGGTTGGCAAATTTTCGGGTTCTATTTGTATTCAACCGTCCCGTACCTCTGAATGTTTGAAGGCTGAGCGCTCTTCAAACCCTTCAGGTCCAAGTCGCTTGAATAGGGGCAGCTGTTGCACCCTAAAATTTGACCAACCGATTCTCCTATCTGACTCGTGGGTTAAATTCATATTCGCAACTCCGACATATGATTTTTTGTGCTAACAGAGGATATCAGGTTTACAGCTTGGTTTTCGTCTATCAGATATGGCAGGTCCAGTCCAGATCACCAGGGTTTCATTTTCGGGAAATTGTGCGCTCCTCGGTGATTTTCAGCTTGCACAGTGATTTTGAGGATATTCTGATGCCCGGGGATCTCTGTTCGATTCGATCTGGTCTCGTGCGCTCTTTTATGGGGGTCATTTGCATTCATCTGCATTTTTAGGATTTTAATAGACTTTTGTGAATTTTCAATAGGCTTTATAGATTTTTCTGGAATTTAAATAGAGTTTTTGTATTTTTTTAATAGTTTAATTCTCTTTTTAGAATTTTATAGGATTTTTTAAATAGGTTTAATTGTTTTTAAATCATTTTTAGAATTTTATATAGATTTTAAAATAGGTTTAATTGTTTTTTAGATAATATAGAAAATAATATAGTTTTTTCTTTTTTAATAATAGATTTACTAGTTTTAAATAATGGTAGAACTTTAATAGAAATTAGGTTGATTTAGAGTTAATTAGGTTCTTAATCATTTTTAGATTTAATTAGGTTGATATAGAATTAATTAGACTTTTAATCACTTTTTAGAGTTTAATTAGGTTAATTGTTTTTTTAGATTTAATTAGGATAGATTAATTTTAGTTAGAATTAATTGTAGTGTTAATTAGTTTAATTAGGTGTTAATTCTGTTTTAGGATTAGTCTTAAGTAGATGATTAGGTTTAATATTGTTATTAATCAGGTTTAGTTTTAATTCAGTTTTTTTTTTACAGTTTTTTGGTCATTTTCGTATGGGCCCAGGGGGTGTTTTTTGAGGCCCAGTTCTCAATCAGTTTGCAACTCAGCAGGTCCAGGAAACAGTCCAAGTTCGTCCAGCTGTGTCCAGCGCCTTCCAGAATCTTCTGGAAGCTTCCAGCGAATCCCAGTGTTATAAAAGCTGGCAGCCACGTGTTGGCAAGGGGCTGGCCCACGCGTTTTGCATTGATCACGCCACCACACACTCAGAAACTCCCCAGAATCACGCCACGTCTCGCCCACACGTGCCCCTCTTTCCTCTCTCTCTCAGGCCACGCGTCCAGCCACCAGCCTCCCTCACTGCATGCAGGTAACAGCTGGACTCCACTAGCTGGTCTTCACCGCCGACCATGCAGCCGCCATCGGAGACACCGTCCTCCACCGCAACGGCCACCAGAGACCGTTGAAGACGCCGGAAACTGCGTTTTTGCCAGAAACTCACCCAAACGCTCCAATCTTCATCTTGCTCTTCCGTCACCCGCATCGTCGCCTCGCCGGAAACATCATCTTCGCCGGAAACTTCATACGCCGTTTTCCAGAACGCGTTCAACGATCTTCATCGTTCTTCAGGGTTTCCAGAACGCCATCATCCTCAAAAATTTTCCAGAACACGTTCAACGATCTTCATCTTCATCCAAAGGATTTCCAGAAACGTCTTCGTTCATCATCATCATCAAGAATCTCGTGGATCCATCAACAACCTTCAACAACGCGCGCCTGATACGTCCCCAGATCTGTACAAGATCCATTAGTTCCAAGACTTGTAAAATCTTCATCAAGGTCTCATCGTTGTTCATCACTACGAGGTGTTCTTCGCGCCATCAAACTTTCAGCAAACATCCAGAGATCTTCAAAGATCCCTTGTTCCCTTCGCGTAAACCCAGGTTTGTCTCTCTTCGTTATATCTCCACTGCAATTGATGAATGTAACCTCGATTAGGGTAAATCAAGGGTTCGAGTTTGATTCGTGTTGGATATGAGAGAGTGGTGAGATTGTTGTGGCTGCTTGATTGATTCGTTTGAGGGATGAGAACTTTGATTAGTTGTTTGAGAGATTCAGAGAAAGGGTGGGGGAGACGGACGAAACGGCTAGGGTTAGAGGTGAGTGAACAGTATTCAGGGTTTGGGGGAAAGAATTAGGTTTTGTGGTTTAGGGTTTTCTGGTTAGGGTTTGGGCTGAGTTCAAAGCCCAAACGTGTGTTACTGACGCATACCTCCCAGTTTGTTCGTACACCCCTCCCTGCGTGAGAGCTGAGAATGAATTGAGTTGGGCCTTAGGCCCTAATTGCTGTCCACACCCCCCCTGGGCATAAGCCCATTGAGAGATAACTGGGAAATTGCTAGTATGCACCCCCCTGCGTTCAGTTCAGTTTTTGTTGTTTTTTCTGGTTAATGAGTTTGGGCCCTGCGCCCAGTGCTGTTAGCACCCCCCATCTTCAGGGCCCAATGTAGAATGAACTGAAATCCTTGCTGTTTGAACCCCCCCCATTTTATTTCATTTCTTTTATTTTGTTTTTCTTTTATATTGTCATGTTTGTAAATAAATGATAATAAAATGTAAATAAGTGTTTTTTTAATTCTTCTTTTTTTCTACCATTTCATCATAATGTCTAGAAAATTGTATAAAAATAAAAATGTCATTTTATTTTTGTTTACTATTTTTGGTATATTTTCCATTTAATTGACTTTTTTTAATATTCTTTAGTGCATACATGTCATTAGAAAATTAATAAAAAATAGTAGATTTAGTCAAATAATTCCGTTCTTTTTTCTGTAGACTCGTAATTCAGTATAGAATTTTATAGTATAAAAACATTAGCTTAATCATGCATTTTCAGTTTAATTGCATTTTTTCATTGTTATTGATGTTGAATAAATTGGTTTGTGGATATGTCTGTGTTGCTGATTTTAGTTCTTTCATCTGGTGTTGAATTTTGTTCTGCTTTTTTAGTATGTTATCCTAGAGCCATGTAGGTTTCCCATAGATTTTTGTTAGATTTTTGTAGGATGTTCTGAGGTGATTTGTCTGAGCTTGAAGTCTTGATGACTTCTGACTTTGAAGTTCAACTGTGGTTGAACTTCAGAGGTAGCCTCTTGAGGTTTGTTGGCCTGTGGGTTCTTCTCAAGGATAGGAGCTGGTTGCAGTCCTGTTGGAGCTTGCAAGGATGCAATGGATTGAGGCTTAGTCTAGGAGCTTGTTGTCTGTTTGTGAGGTTCGAGATCCTGAAGTTTGAAGGGAGTTTATGGTACTTTCCTGAGGAAGGCACTATGAATGACTTTCATTCTTTCTTCTCACCTCTTTCTTAAGTATCCAATGATGTTGGAGCCAACTTGTGAGTTTAATTTCTCCTGAGGAGGAATGTAAACTGATCACATGTTGTTGAGCCACATGGGATACGATTCCTAAGTGGAAGTCCCCTAGTACTTTCCTGAGGAAGGTCCTATGGGTCTATTCACTTAGTTCCATTAGTTTATCTAGGATTTCTTAAGTATCCAGTGATGTTGGATCCAACTCGTGAGTTTAATTTCTCCTGAGGAGGAACGTGAACTGATCACATGTTGTTGAGCCACGTAGGGTACAATTCCTAAGTGTCAGCCTCCTAGTACTTTCCTGAGGAAGGTCCTATGAGCCTGCTCACTTAGTTCCCTTAGTGCATATAGGTTTTTCTCAAATATCCAGTGATGCCGGAGCCTTCATGTGAGTTTAGTTTCTCCTGAGGAGGAATGTAAACTGATCACAGTTGTCGAGCCGCATAGGATATGACTCCTGAGTAGTAACCTCCTGGTACTTTCCTGAGGAAAGCACTATGGGCTTGTCTGCTTAGCTTCCTTTCTCTGGTAAGCTTGTTATGAAGCTTGGAGACTGGGATTGATTCCTCTTGCTTAGGGTTTTGATTAGAATTTTTGCTTAGATCTTTGCTTAGGGTTTTGTATAGAGTTTTGTTTAGAGATAGATTAGGAGCTTGTTTCAGGTCTGTTAGGGGCCTTGCCCAGGAGTAGCTTCTTGTTTTGTAGATAGAGGCCCTGCTCAGGGTTAGTCTCTTTGGATTGTTTGACTTGTATGATGTTATGTTGCATTAGACTTAGGTGTTCATCTAGATAGTTCTGAGTAGGTGCATCTTAGAAGTAGACTTTGTGTGCATGAGAAGTTGAGGTGGTCCTCCTTCTGCTTGTTTGTTATTGAGTGGCTTTGCTTGTTGGTATTCGGTAGAGCTGAGCTCCCTTGCCTTTGTGGTTTGCGGCCTTTGCGCCTTATTTGTTTAGTTGTTGCATTCATACATATTTTCAGTATTCCTTTACGTTGCAATTTCTTGTTTGTAGTTTAGTCCTGTTGCCATGATCCCTTAGGAGCTCTGACTTCTCCGCTGCGGAGTTGTTATGATAGACATTAGGATGGTCAACCAGGTGTGATAGCAGTAGGTAGATTCCCCTGTTTCTCAGCTATAGTTTTAGGGTTTCCCTTTCCTTCCAGTAGGAGCTTTTGAGTAGCTTGATCCGTAGTTAGCTGAACTACAGCTGCTCTGATTCTTCGTACCAGACGAAGATATGTAGGCATAGGATGCGATATCCTAGCGAGCACACTAACAACTAACCATTGTTCTCTCGCGGCTGTGCGATCGAGACTTTCCCGCTAACGACTAATTGTTACCCCTTTCTCTTGCCCGAGTGCATTTGAGACCAGATCGTAGTTGTAGGTTCCCGAACCTTTAGGACCAGTTTGTTTTCTCACTGCTGTGTGAGAGCCCCTGTTTACCCGTAGTTGGCCGAACTACGTTTGCTCTGATCTTTCATACCAGATGGAAGTACGTAGGCACAGGACGCGATGTCCTGGCGAGCAACCTCTCCCCCGTTTAGACGTAGGCAGTCGAACTACGTTGACTCTGACTTTCCCATTGCACGAGGGAATACGTAGGCCCAGAACACCGTATGTTCTGTCGAGTCCTGTCCTTTTATTTTCTTTTCAGACCAGCCATTAGCGTAGATAGATAACACACCCTTTTACCTATAAACATCAAGCGTGGATCCCATCGAGTACGATGGACGTGAGGGGTGCTAATACCTTCCCCTTGCGTAACCGACTCCCGAATCCAGGTTTTGGTTGCGATGACCATACCTTTTCCCGTCTTTGCGAGGTTTACTTCGAGCGTTTCCTTTCCCGCTCTGAGGGATAAATAACGCACGGTGGCGACTCTCCTGTCAAGCCGGCGCCGATTTTCGCAGTAGCGACACATAGCATTGCATATCGCTGCATCTAAGGGCAAAATTTTCGGTTATCTGTATTTAAATCCCTCTCACCGTGATTTCTCGAGCCTTTGTCGCTCAAATAATCCGGTGAAGCTATTTAAATAGGGGCAACTATCATACCCCAAATTTTACCCTTAGATTAGTAGGTTCATTTTGCATTTCATTTCATTCTGCATTGCATTTTATCTAACCGCTAATCGGTTTGCCCAATAGTTTTTGGCAGGAAAATCACGCTGTGTGCGCCACTTATGAAGTGAAAAAGGGTCATTAATTTGCAGCATTATACTCTGCTTATCTGTTCAAGGCCATATTCACCAATTTTATTAATGAGTACGATTTAATTTGCAAAGGGAGTTGTTTGAACTCAGGAGTTGCGTCGGATAAAATTTAATTCTAAGTTGTGCAAGGTTGTTTAACTGTCAAATTTGGAGGCGGAACGTCCAGTTCTATTTGGATGAATTTAATCAGATTGAATTTATTTAGACGACCTTATTCAGATGAATTTGGTCGAATGAATTTAATCAGATGAATTTATTTGGATGAACTTAATCAGATGAATTTAGTCGGAGAATAGAAATTCATTTTATTAAAAAAGTGGATTTATTTATTCAAGTTCTATACAATTGGTATTACAATATGCCCAGAAATGCAAATTTACAAATCAATCCCTGAGATCCTAAAGTGTCTTAAAAATTCCTAATTATTTTTCTAAGAGCTCTTCAAGTCCAAATCTTCAATCTTTGATCTTCGAACCTGCAAAACAAACAATGTTAGAAAAATATTCAGTGGAGGTTAGAATTAATTTATCAAAAGCGGTTTTTCGATTATATCGACGCCCTCAGCAAGTTATCATCATCGGGCGTGTCGGGAGGGCAACAACGACAAGGTCGCCGCCAGCTCCCGCTTTCCGTTTCTGACCCCGGAACGACCCGACAATATCTGTTCAAGTTTGTTTCCGAGAGATAGAAAAATGCTTTTGAAAAGGTGCTTATTTCAAAAAATAATTTTTGGTCAGCCAAACGGGTCATTAGAAAAATCCAGCAAATCCAACGGTCAAAATTTGGACATCCATTAGAAGAAAATCCAAATCCATAACCCCAATATGGATATCCAAAATAGCCTAAATCCATATCCAGTTGTGCCTCAAGAACAACCAAACCCGGATTCAAGATATTTCCAAACAACAACGAATCCACAGAAACAATACCAGTAAATCCGTGAAAACCGAGTCAAAACAAATCAAACAAAATAAATCGAAAAAGATGGGAATGGATCCAGACCCAGAAAAAGAATAACAAATCAAGAACAATATAAACATCATTCGTGTTCATCAGAGGAAGGGGGACGGAGATTTAAAAAACCCTAAAAAAAGAGGATCATCAAAACCCAGTCGCGACCGTAAACAACAGCGGAGCCCAGCATCATCATCAAAAACCGCCACCGCGGCAAAGAGCAACGCGAAAGCCATCAAGTTCGTACGAGAACCCACAAGCCTCAGACTTTCATCATCATCGGCTACACCAACACCATCTTCCTTTCCAACTATGGCCGGAACCTTAAGATCGAACAAAACCATCACCAACATTCATCAAGCTTCATAGCCATCAACGAATCAAAACGACGGCTCCGGACGAAATAACCCAACGACTTAGTTCTTTAAAAACATCATCGCCGTTATCACTGAAAAGCATCACCAAAACGTAAGCTGACGAGATGTTAACGGTTGTTGTTTGCTTTATATTTCAGGTTTAGAATAGGAGAGGGAAAAGCCATGGTTGGACAAAGAAGAAGGAGAGTTCCATTTGGTCGGAAGAGAGAAAGAGATGAATTTCCGCAGAAACACACAAGAGCAAGGTCCACCGCGGCAAGTGGAAGAGGATAGGGGCTCAAACCCTAAATTGTTTCAGCCAATCCTTTAAATATGACCCTTTCCCTTTTTAATCTTTTTTTTTAATTTTTATTTTTTAGTCTTTATTAGTCTTAATTATTAAATATCAAAATTCTATTTTAAATTTAAACTAACTTTTATTTAAATAAAATTGCTAATTAAATTATAGTTTTTAATTTCAACAAAAATAAATCTTCTAAAAAAAAAACTAAGATGCTAACTTTTTGTTTAAAATAAAGATTTTCTAAAAACCAAAATTTTTAAAATAGAAATCTTTCTCTTAATTAAAATCAACATTTTTTTCTTCTAAATTTTAATCCTAACTTTTGTTATTCTAACCTATTCTAAATTACACCTAGAACCCTAATGCCATTCCTTTTCTGTTCCAATTTCTTATCGTCCCGATTAATTTATCCGTCTAATTTTATGTTGAACTTGTTACTAAACTTTTATTTTGGCTTGTTTTTATGGTTGTAAATTGTTTAACGATATTGTCGCTTCTTATTCCCTTATTATTCATTTGCATATCATTCTGATACCGTCACCAATTATTATTTTTTCATTATATTTATTTGCCGTAAATCCCCTCCGAAGGAATAGGTCTAGCTGTTTGACCGCCGCGTCAATAGTCTTTACCTTTGAATATTTCACCTTTCAAACCTTAATACTTTGAGCCACCGTACTCATGCTTAGGCATCCCGCCGAGGAAAATTTTACCCTTTACCCTAACATTAGGATGAGGAGTCGTCGTACTCCGTATTAGGTTTCCCGCTGCAGAATACCTATTTTACCCTTTTAATTCAATTCAACTTCAATGTAGAGATAGGAGTCGCCGCACTCCACGCAAGCGCTTCCTTAAGAACGTTTGCATCCCTATGAAACCTTGACCACAGTCAAGAAGTTTCAATTCCTCCCTTTCAAGGGGAACTACGAACTCTAATTCCATCCCTTACCTAGGATACGTAGGCACAAGATGCAAATCTTGACGAGTAAACTTAGGACTAACCCTTAGGTCTTTCTTTTCACCTTCAAACCCTTAGCATATACCATTAAGCAGATAATTTTAGCAAAATAGCAACATTAAAACAAGAGGTTTCTGTAGAGTACTACAGAAGTTTAGGGTGCTAATACCTTCCCTAAGCTTAACTAACCCCCGAACTTTAGATCTCTTCGCGCATTGTGTTTACGAAGCAAAATAGGTTTTTCCTTTCTTTAACCTTTTCTTCGGATAAATCAAAGACCGGTTATGAAGTAAAGATTTGTGATTCAAACTAATTAATAATTTGATATCCTATTCTCACCGCAACAAAGGTGATTTTGATAATAAAAGTAAGAATGATTTGAAGAAAAACGGAAGAAAAAAAAGACAACAAACAGGATTGAAAAACAAAAAGAATAGAGAAAAAAAACTCCACCTTTGAGAACTCCCTTTTTCTGCAGAAACATTTCTGCAATAATTCTACTTTTTTCCAATCTTTCCATCCTTAATTTCGCAATATATTAACTTCAAGAGCTTGCAAATTGATTCAACAAAATAGAACCTCACAATACACAGTTCATAGCAATAACAACTTGAATACATTAGCTTCGAAGAAGAAGACTGAGAAGTTGAAAAAGAAGAATCAGGAACAGAATTCAAAGGAGGTTGAAGAACATACATACCTCCCTCTCGAAGAGTCGCCGGAACTGCTTCGGTAGGTAAACCACTTTGCTTTTTTTTTTTTCGTTTCCTTGTTGCATCTTGATGTATAGTCATGCGAGTTTGCAATGAAAGAATCAGAGGGGGTTAATCTGTGGGAATGACGGAGACGAGCGAACAAGCGGAGAGCTTCGATCGAGGAAATAGAAACCATGGAGGCGGTTTGAGTGAACAGTGACTGAAAGAAGAGAACCATGGTACGGTGTCGTGATGCCTCTCGTGTGTGGCGGCCGGTGAGGAATTTCAAGGTGGAATGAAGAAGACGATGCAGAGCTTGAGAAGAAGAGGTTTAGTCATTAGGTTTTTCTAATCTTCAATTCAAATCGGGCCTTAGGCCCATGGTTTTTTTAAACCCCCCCCCCCCTTTATTACTACTGCACACCCCTGGATTCATAATGAAATTGATGGGCCTGAAAACTTAAGCCCATGCGCCCCTTTTTCTATTTTCATTCTCAAAAACACTGTCAAACCCCCAATTTCTTTTTGATTATTTGGTTTAGATAATTAATTTTGTTTAAATAAATTTTAGATAATTTATTATTTGTTTTGGTTAATTGAATATTTGATTAATTGTTTTTGTTAATTAATTAGTTATTTTTTAGATTAGAATTTATTTTGAATTGAATTTTGATTTAGATTAATTAGAATTTGTTGCACCCTAAAATTTGCTCAACCTTATTCCTTGGATTTATGTTTCATTATCATTAGCATTTGCATATAGAGTCATGTACATAGACTAACCATCTGCATAGCATAAGCATAGCAAGTCATTCAACAGGGGACCAATCATTATTTTCATCTCTAGAGGCCTAGCAAGAGGTTATTATCCTAATTCCACCCTACTCAAGTCATCAGGAAAGAATTTGAAAGCAAAGAGTTCAGCAGAGCAAGCCTTGAGTCTACCTCCTAGCTGAGGGTATCTGAGGATCAACAAGAGGGTTATGAGCTGTGAAATGAAAGCATGGAGAGCATCTAGACATCTTGAGAGACTTATAAAGTCATTTGGAGAAGGAGACAAGTCATTGATGAAAGCACAAGAGCTATGGTGGAAGACAGTCAACTAGGGTTTCATCTGGGTCAACCCTAGGTCAACCCTAGGTCAATTGACTGACTTAAGAGGGCATTCAAGTCTATTGGAGAGATGTGGGGATCATCATTGAACATATAAAGAAGGATATGGAGATATGACAAGGAGAATTCAAGAAAAATCAAGGAGAAGAGGAGTTACTAAATTAGGGTTTCTCTGTAAAATCCCCTAGTTTAGGTTAAATTTCCAAGCAAGATAAGTCAAAATGCTAGATTCAAATGGCTTCTTGGCCAACATGAAACTTGTAGAGGATCTCAAGACCTTTAATTTGAGTGGTGGAAGACCTCAAGGAGATTTATAGAACTCAAGTTATGGTCCTTGCAAGTTACAGGTCATCTGGGGTGTCTGAATTTTTGTCTGTGAAAGTGACTTGACTTCCAAGCTAGTTTTGCCCCTCAGGGAGATTTCAAATGAATTCTTGGTCAACATAAGAATTGTTCCTCATTGTCTTAGCTTTCTAGAATGGTATGGTATGCCTTCATATGATGTGTATAACTCAACTTATGGTCTTGACAAGCAAAGGGTATTTTGGGCATTTGTGAATTACAGGTCATTTTAACCTATACCCAAAACTCATACAAGGAGGCCTCAAATGGAAAAACTTACAACATCAAACTTGCTCCAAATGGGATTTTAAGTCTAGAAAGAAGGTCACAAATTATTGGAGAAACTCATAGCATGATGTTACATAATTGGTCAAAATATGAACTAAAAAGGCTTATAAAGTGAATAATTTCAAAGTGAAAAATGGTTTGGGAGATTTACAAGTCCAAATGGAGACTTCCAATATATGATTTTGAATGGAAAAACAATTCTAAGAACAATGGTTCACACACTTTTTTGAGTTTAGAAGGAAAAAATGAAGTTATCCATGGTTACTTGTAATTGAAGAAACATAATCCAAAATGAGCCAAAGTTTGAAAACAAGGGAATGTGCAAGATGGATCTAGAATGTGCCATTGGGGTCTATATATTCATGAAAGGAGAATTTGGCAAGGGTTGGCCTCATTTGCACCAAGAATTCCACAAATTTTTCTCATGCTTTCTCATTAAGTTTTCATTCCAATTCTCCAAAATCTTCATCAATCTTCCTCAAAATCAATCCAATCATATTCAATATTCATCA
Source organism: Lathyrus sativus (assembly GCA_963859935.3). NCBI lineage: Eukaryota > Viridiplantae > Streptophyta > Magnoliopsida > Fabales > Fabaceae > Lathyrus > Lathyrus sativus. Next base: position 547,152,954 of record OZ012737.1, read on the forward strand.
TAGATCAGAATTGAAGCAAGGATCAAGTGATTATCATCCATTTTCGAGTGCTTTTCTCAAGATCATCAAAATCACAATCTCAAGTGGATAGCATAATTCTGGCCAAGTCTCATCCAAAGCTTGCATACAGAATCAAGTTCCTCAAGGATTGATCAAGATTCAACACTTAGAAGCTTCAGATCCACATCTTCCATAGCTGTTCTCAAGGTTTTACATCAGGTAAGTTTTCCTTCGATTTGCTTAATTCAGTTAGTTTCACATGATTTTATTAGTGTAGACTTGATCTAGGTGGTTAGGAGATTAAGTTAGATGATTTTGGAACGATTTGGTGATGGTTAGTGACAGGTGCAACAAACTGTTAGTGTTCGAATCTCTTGGATTAGGGCGTTAGAATGTTAGTTGGATGCATCAGATTAACCTCCATTAGGCATAGGTTAGTTTAGGTCAAGTTTGAGGAAGAATGGTGAAGGTTCGTATCAGTGCATTTCAATGGTGGCCAGATGTTGATTCAATCGTGTTTGTTGTTATGGTGAGTTTCAAGTTAATCTAATGCCCTAGGCTTGTAGAGGGAAGAATTTGGAGTGGTTTTTGTGTTTACATCGTGGGGATTGGTTGCCTGTAGAGTGAGAACAGAGGGATGGAATATTGTTCGTGCATGGAGGTTCATGGAGTTAAAACCCTAATTTGCAGAACCATTGGGGAAGACGAAATCGTGGCCTTCCATTTTGAGTAGGACCTTTGACTATTGGCGTGATCGTGTGGCCTACGTTTAATCTGATTTGTGGAGGGAAGGACCTGGCCAAAACGCACCGTTTCATTAATTGAAACGGGCGGGCCTGAGTTTGTGTTGCTTTTCCCACCCCCGTGTGAGCCCAAAACCAGGTTCTAACGTGAATTCGCTACTTCCTTCACCCCCCAGCGCTCTTTGGTTATTTCTTTAATTCTGAATGGATTCTGGGCCTTGGCAATTCGCTATCTGCACCCCCATTGTGAGGGCCCATCCTGGATTGAACTGCGCGTAGTTTCTAATTCAACCCCCCTCCCTCATTTAATTCAATTTTAATTTTCTTATTTCATTCTAATTTTTACCATTTTCATTAATTCATAAATAATTCATAAAAAATGCATTTTAATCCATTCTTTTTACCATATTTTCATTAAAATGTCTAGAATATTATAGGAGAATAAAATTTCATTTTTAGTTTTATTTCATATTTTTTACATATTTTCTAAATAAATGTCATATTAAATAATTCATTTCATGCATCATTTTTATGATTTTCGTTCTCTCACATGCTTTAATCTTTTTTGATCACTCTTTTCATATTGTTTAGATGAGATATTAGGCTTGTAGAAATATTTTAGTTCCCATTTTTAGAGGTTAATTTTAGGTGATTAATAGATGCTTGAATATCATGAACAAAACTAGGGTTTTAGGTGACAACTTAGGAGTTTGATTTCATTTCCCTTAGGACTTAGGGTTTGAATAGATTAGTTATGGGACTATAGGGGCTATGGGTAGCTATTAGATCCCTTAGAAAAGTCAGGATTCCCCTACTGCTATTATTACTGTCTGTATATCTGTTGTTTGGTGTGGTGTGCCCTCTGGGGTTTATTGATTGTTTGTATGGGTATTGGGTTTGTCTGGGGCCCTGGGGAAGCTGAAGATTTGTGGAGATGAAGCTATTGGAGATTCAAAGATTGAAGATCAACTGTCAGAGTTGAGGAGGAGTTTCCTGCTATCAGTTGCTGAGGAGACTAGGGTTTAGGAGCTAGGCAGAGCTCTAGATTAGAAATCTTGTTTCTCAAACATGGATTGCCTTGTCTGCATCCATTCTTCTCTGTGATTCAGAGTCTCTCTAAGACACTCACCCCCTTCCTTTGGAAGGCTTGGTGATAGTATCTATGAGATAGAACTCTTGAGAGAAAATGTCTCTTGTGTTAGAAGCAGTCTGTTCACCACCTTTGGTAGTCAGCTGATTGCTTAACACCCATTCACTCTTGTGACTGATCCCTCATCCTGGAGGTTTGAGTTTGAAGAAAAGCCATTGCAGATGGAAGACTGATGATCAAAGCCCTTGTCTGAAGGCCATGAAGATGGAGATTGATGCTTGTTGAAGCCTGTAGCTGATTGGAGGTTGCTTGAAGCCAGTTGTTGATTTAGAGCTGCTGATGCTGTTTCTTTTGCTGTATTTCATTTCTGATGTATTGATTGGTTTTCTGAACTGTATTGTTTGCTGTTTACCCTGTTGGGTTGAAAGTGAAGCCTGTTCACTTTTGCCTATTGTTTTCTAGGTTCGAGGTTGGGTGGGACTCCCTTGCCTCGCTTGTGTTGTTGCATCCATGCATTTTACTGCTTTACTGTATATATCTGATATTGTTTCTGTTTCTGCCTATCCCGTAGGATCTCTGTTTCTCTCTGTGCAAGAGAGGAGCATGATAGACACTAGGTCTCAACCCATGCATGATAACATTAGGTTAGTTTGTTTCCCTTCGCAACCGTAGGTTAGAGTTCTGTCTCTTTCTTTCTCAAAACAAACAGAAAAACACATAAAGATTTCAAACACAATAAAAGACACTTCTTCCGTAAAAGAATGTGAACTCATCAAAACGTCATTTTTGTCCTCTTGGACTGTTAATCAGGAAAACCTTTTTTCAGAAGGAATAAAATCAACCAAGACAAGATTGTGTCGTACGTGGCCCGAACTACGTTTGCTCTGATCTTTCATGCTGTATGAAAGTACGTAGGCATAGGATGCGATATCCTAGCGAGCAACCTTCCCCTCCTTTCCCGTAGGTAGGCGAACTACGTTGACTCTGATTTCTCGTTCCAGACGGGAATACGTAGGCATAAAGTGCGATACCTTGCCGAGTCATTTTTATTTTCATTTTATTTTCTTTTTCACCCTTGACCTATAGTTTAGATAGAATAACAATCCATACCCGAAAACAAGCGTGGATCCCATCGAGTACGATGGACGTGAGGGGTGCTAATACCTTCCCCTTGCGTAACCGACTCCCGAATCCAGGTTTTGGTTGCGATGACCATACCTTTTCCCGTCTTTTGCGAGGTTTACTCTGAGCGTTTCCTTTCCCGCTCTGAGGGATAAATAACGCACGGTGGCGACTCTTCTGTTCAGCCGGCGCCGATTTTCGCAGTAGCGACAGCTGGCGACTCTGCTGGGGATCCAACGTCCCCTGGCTGCTAAGGACTGCGATGGTTCTTATGCATTTGGGATCCAACGTCCCTTGAGAGAGTCAATCCTAACGCTTGTTTTCCCGTCGAGGATTTTGTATGGAGTTATTGTATATTTCTAACCTTGTATTTTCAGCTTTATATATTGTTTATTATTGCTGTATTGGGGTGTGACGGGTGTTCTGATATTGAGAGATAAGCCGGACCTGGGCTTGAGTGCACCCAGAATTAGAGTAGAAATTAGTGGGCGCCCGCTTGCTTTGCTTGCTTTGGTGTCCCATGAAATCTACACTCAGACGAGGTTCCTCTGGTTGGCCTCCTGCCCCTTCCTTTGGTTGGCGTGGGTTGCTGGTTAGTTGGATTGTCGACTCTGGGGACCGATCATTTGGAAGTTGGCTGAGTGAGGCCTCTTCAGGATTTGATGATGCCACTCCTTCTGGGAATCGTATCATCAACCCTGAAAGTCTGTGACGCCGACGACCGCATAGGATGCCGTACCTTGTGCCAGTTATAGGGCCACCCACCTGTGAGGGGATTCAGGGTTATGCAGGTAACTAGACCTCCAGACTACCGGTTATTTCTTGATCAGAGATCCTGGTTATTTATGGAGAGTTATGAGGTCTGTCAGAGACCATTTGGAGATGTGTTCTGAGGTCTGTCAAAGACCAGTTGGAGAGTCATGAGGTCTGTCAGAGACCAACTATGGATGTGATTTGAGGTCTGTCAGAGACCATTTGGAGATGTGTTATGAGGTCTGTCAGAGACCAATTAGATGGGATTTGAGGTCTATCAGAGACCAGTTGGAGTTATGGTTTGAGGTCTGTCAGAGACCAGTATTGGAGTTTTATTATCTGAGACCAGGGTTTGATGACTTCTGGATGGTCTATCTGAGACCTTTCTTGATTGGGTTTAGGCTATTCAGCTGCAGCTCTGGTCCCTGTTGAATGTTACTTGCATTGCATCCCTGCATATCCATTATCATTTGCATTTCACTAACGTGTGTCTGTGCTGCAGGTGCATTTGCATTTCCCTAGTTCTAGTGCCCAGACTTCTGAGTGTTTGATCATGACTAGCCTACGGAGAACGGTTGCTTACAAATTGCCTACGCCTGATATTGTTCCTTTACTGGGGTTGATCTCTCTTGCTGATGAGGGTGTTCGTAGGAGTTTCCGGATGAGCTATGGTAGATTATTGAGATTGGTGTGCAAACCTACAGAGGTAGAGTTGGATGGGCTGTATGCTTTGATGCAATTCTACGACCCTGCTTTGAGGTGTTTCACGTTCTCTGACTTTATTATGGGACCAACTCTGGAGGAATACGCTGAGTATGTTGAGCTGCCTGTGCAGAACCAGGTTCCATTCATTCATTATGATGCCAAACCCAAGCCGGAGGAATTGGCAAAAGCCTTGCATGTTGATGCTTCTGAACTTGTGACTACTGTTTCCCGTGGAGTTCCAGGCTTCTCATTTCAGTTCTTAGTGGGTAAAGCCCAAGAGTACGCCAAGAATGGGTGCTGGGTTGCTTTCAATGCTGTGTTGGCTTTGTGCATTTATGGCATAGTTTTATTCCCCAATATACCGGATTTTGTGGACTTCGATGCTTTCTACTTGTTTGCCGCTGGTAATCCTGTGCCTACTTTACTCGGAGATCTCTACCACTCACTGCATTACAAGAATGAGAAGGGAAGAGGGAAGAATGTTCATCTGTGTGTGCCCTTATTGAGTATATGGTTTGAGAGTCACCTTCCTAAGAGAGGATCTGCTGCAGAGACTACAATTCCAGTTGGTTGGCCGGAGCGTTTGATGAGGCTATCGTCGGAAGATATGGAGTGGTTTGATAGAGACCTGTTGGGATCTGAGCTCATCTTTAGCTGTGCTGGGTACCCTAATGTGCCATTGATAGGAAGAAAAGGGTGTATCAATTACAACCCTTCTCTATTCATTCGCCAGTTCGGATATGCGCTGAAGAATCCACCTCAAGAGGAAGAAGTACAGGAATCTCTGTACTTCACCGGTGACGTGAAGGGGGAGTTATTAGCCAAGTTGCGACATGCTTGGACGCGTATTAACCGCAAAGGGAAGCCGTTGTTAGGAAAGAATGACTGTCAGGCCTATGCATCTTATAGAGCTTGGATTCAAGAGAGGGCTAGTCAGTTGAAGATGCCGTTTCCAGATGCACCAATTCTTGATCCTATTCCGGTAGAAGAGCCGACTACTGTTTCTAGAGAAGAATATGAACAGGTTGTGAGGGAGAAAGAAGCCTTAATGAAGATTAATGAAGGGTTAGAGCAGGAGCTAGCCCAGGCACGCAGTGAGAAGAACAAGGCCGTATATGCTTTCCAACAACAGATTGAGCTGGTAAACAGGTTAGGAGCTGAGTTGACCGAGGAAAAGAAGAAGCGCGAACGTCTGGGGCAAGAGTTCAGAAGCTCCCATGACATGCTGGAAGCCAAAAAGAAAGCGCTCGACGCAGCACACCGAGAGATATCCTCTTGCAATAAGACTTGGAATGCTACACTCACCAACAACAAGAAGAGGGAAGATAAGCTGAAGCAGCAAATTTCCGACCTCGAAGAGAAGTTGAAGTCTAGCATCAAGAAGTGTGAGGAGGAAGTGATGAACCGGTATAGTGTCCAGCATGCACTGAACAAGGCAATCAAATCCAGAGATGAAGCAGTGTCCCAGAAGCGAAAGCTAGAAGATTGCTTCGGGGAAGCAACATGGGAAGAAACCGCTGAAGACGTACGCCGTGTCCTTAAGAGGAGAAACCTGCTTGTTGAAGGGCTGCTTGATCGACCAAGCCATCCGGAGACCAAGAAGTTGATAGAGGAGTACCAGACTTTTGGGAGGATTTGATCATTCCATTATTTGTATGCTTTATTTGCATAGTGCTGACCATCACCAGGATTGTTGGTTGAGGTCATGCCATCTTTGTACTCTCAGTGATATTGTACCCTGGGCTTATTGATTCTCTCTGTTATATATGAGGCTTTCTATGATTCAGCTCCGATATTCCTATTGTCAACACTGTCACTGCACCGGCACCCTCGCACTAGAACTGGGGGAATGAACTTCCCTAATGCACAGACACATTGCATTGCATTCATATTCATCTTGCATAACAGGTAATATATGAATGGTGTCTTATCTCTTGCTCTGCATCAGGTACTTAACAGGATTCCAGATCAACATCCGCACCGCTATTCTACACGATCCAACTGTCGGAAAGTCATGGACCAGATTCAGAACGAGATGCAGGATGTACGCGAGAAGCTCGCCCTCTTCATGCAGACCATGGAGGCTATAGCAAAAGGGCAAGAGAACTTGCAGGCCATGGTCCAGCCTCTATTGGCTCGCAACGCTGGTCATGGTAACGAAGATCATCAGTCTGTCCGGGTTGATACTGCTCATGGAGATGGCACTCCAACGCCAGTGGCTCCGCCTGTCGTCAATGTGAATGCTGCTAACGTCAACAACGCTACCGCTGCTGTGAATGGTAACGTCGGAGTTGGAAATGAAACTGCTGTCCATAACGCTGGGCTGGGTGATGTCAATGTGGGAGATAATCTCGGAGGCAATGGCTTTGTCAACGCTGGGTTCGGATTCAACGATCAGGGATTCGACAATACTGGCAAGTATGGCTTTAATGCTCAAGGCTTTGGGCAAGATGGTTATGGTATGGTCAATCAGGGCTACGGAGGTTTTGGAAACGGAAACGGTGCTGGTTTTATGGCTGGTGGTCCTGCTGGAGGTGTTCAAGGGTATGGCAACAGAGGCCGAGTTCCGGGGATGAATCAGGTCAGAGCTGGACGTAATAATGCGTATGATGGATACGGGGCTGGAAACGGTATGTGGCAAGAGGATCAGCAGGAAGACGCCTTCTCTGGAGGGGGTTTTGACGGGCCGATGGATGATTCTCAAAAGATTAGAATGCTGGAAGAGCAAATGAAAGGAGTCCTAAACCAGAGTGCTGTGGGTCTGGACATGGCAACAATGGGCTTGGTACCTGGGCTGAGGGTGCCAATCAAGTTCAAAGCGCCTGCGTTCGATAAGTACAAAGGAGATACATGTCCGAAGGTGCATGTACGTGCTTATTATAGAAAGATGTCTGCATACTCCACTGACGAAAGAATGCTCATGCATTTCTTTCAGGATAGCCTATCGGGTCCTTCCTTAGAGTGGTACATGGGGTTGGAGCCCACCGATATCAAGACTTGGAAGCAATTAGCAGAGGCGTTCGTAGCCCATTACAAATATAACAGTGACCTGGCACCCAATCGGGTCCAGTTGGCCGGGCTTTCGCAGAAGAAGGGGGAGAGTTTTAAAGAATACGCGCAAAGGTGGCGCGATATGGCTGCCAGGGTCCGTCCTCCTGTGGAAGATAAAGAAATGAACGACATGTTTGTCGGCACATTCACCGGGCTGTTTCATGATATGTTGTTTCATACTTCTCTGGCCAGTTTTTCAGACCTGATTTTGATGGGGGAAAAGATTGAGCGGAACATTAAGCAAGGAAAGTTCCAAGTCGATGAATCAACTGCATCTGGCAGTAATAGGAAAGCTTATGGTGGGCGCCGTCAGGGCGAAGCCAGCGCGGTATTTGGAGGCCGAGGCCGAGGCCGAGGCAGGGGAAGAAATCCATATCGTCAGCAGCAGCAAGTGTCGAGTGTCACAATCCCGTATCAACAGCAGCCAATTCAGCAACAACAACAGGTTCAGCAGCAACCAATGCCACAGCAGCAGCAGCCTCAGCAGGGGGCACAGCAAGCTCAGAGAAAATTCCAGAGTGGTAAGCCGAGAAGGGTGTTCGAGAAGCCTCCCTCTAACTATGCTGATTTATTGCAGACCTTGTTGGGATTGAATCTGGTAGAGAAAAGAACCTTGGCACCAATAACGGGAACTCCCCCGTTCGGCTATGATGCAAATAGGCGCTGCGAGTTTCATTCTGGGGCCCCGGGCCATGATATAGAAGGTTGTCATGCTTTTAAGCACGTTGTGCAAGATCTCTTGGACAACAAGTCTATCAACTTCGGAACGACCGGTGCGAATATAGTCCAGAAACCCATGCCTAATCATGGGGCGAATGCCGTGCTGACTGAGGAAGGTCTGAATCTGATTATGAATGTTGAGGATTTAAAGACGCCGCTGAGCGAAATAAAAAGCCGACTGTTGCAAGGAGGTGTTTACCCGGGTTGTAATGAGTACTGCTTAGATTGTTGGGCCCTGTCTGGGGGGTGTGAGGATTTGAAGAAAGGCATTCAGGCCTTGATTGATGAAGGTGTATTGCAGTTTGATAGAACAGCAACTGATGAGCCGGCAGGGGCAGTAATGGATAATCAGAGTGATGTTGCCACAGTGACAATTCCTAGGAAGACGATCACTATTTCAGCACCAGTTCAGCGACCACCGATTACTATAACTAAAGCCGGGCCAATCCCGTATGAGAACACGAAAGCAGTCCCATGGTCATATGGGCTAGAGGTGTATTGTGACGGGATTAAAATCGATGTTAACAAGCAGTCAGCGGAGATTGTGGATAATGTTGTGGGCTCAGGAGGCATGACGAGGAGCGGCAGGATCTTTATATCTCCTGAGGTGGAAGCCGAAAGGCTAGCGAAAGGAAAGGGGAAAGCGGTGGAAAATGTTCCGGTTCAAGCAAATGAAAAAGAAGCAGCGTCGAAGGACGTAGAGGAATTCATGCGCTTAATTCGGAAAAGCGATTATAAAATCGTGGAGCATCTGCAGCAAACGCCATCCAAAATATCTATTCTGTCATTGCTGTTGTGTTCGGAAGCTCACCGAAATGCTTTGCTGAAAGTCCTGGACACTTCTTTTGTACCACAGGATGTCTCCGTGAACCAGCTAGAAGGAGTATTGGCACATGTAAATGCGGGCCACAGTCTGGGCTTTACTGATTTCGACTTGACTCCGAAAGGAAGGGATCATAATATGGCATTACATGTATCCGTTGAGTGCAGAGGGTCGACAATGTCGCACGTATTGGTTGACACCGGGTCGTCTTTGAATGTGCTGCCTAAGAAGGCTATGATGAAGCTGGATGTTCGAGGGATTTTGTGTACACCAAGTGATTTGGTGGTCAGAGCGTTTGACGGCACGCGGAGAACAGTCTTCGGATCGATCACCTTGCCTCTGCAAGTGGGGCCGGAAGTGTTTGCAACGGAGTTTTATATCATGGATATACAGCCTGCGTACAGCTGCTTGCTGGGAAGACCTTGGATTCACGGGGCAGGGGCAGTCACGTCTACCCTGCATCAGAAGTTAAAGTATATGGTCGGAGACAGTGTAGTCACCGTGTGCGGAGAAGAAGACATCCTGGTCAGCCATCTTTCTTCGTTTAAATATGTGGAAGTCGACGGGGAGATCCACGAGACGCCATGCCAGGCATTCGAAGGTTTGCGCATAAAGGACAAGAGTCCCGGGCCAAGCAAAGTTCCAGAGATAGCTGTTTCTTCGTATAAAGAGGCTCAAGCGCTAGTGAAGGCAGGAGAAGCCACGGGCTGGGGCAAAGTATTGGACATTCCGGTGAAAATGGACCGGTTCGGACTGGGGTACCGACCGTCGTCATCAACTCCTTCCGTGGGGGCCCCTCATTTCAGAAAGTCAATCACCATCTCTGCCAGTGGAGTATGCCATGAATCTGTCAATGCTGCTTCAGAGTCCGATGAAGGGGACAGCGACTGTGATATGGATGCCTGGATTCAGCCAAGCACGCCAGGACAAGGACTGTGCAACTGGTCTATTCAGGAGCTTGTTCCTGTGACTTTTAAACAGTAATGCTTTGCTTTATTAATTGTTGAATAATCTGATGTCTTGCCCGGGGCATCAGGATTTGCTTAGGGCTGTGTTGTTATAAACATTGCTTCGTTAATCATTAAATAAATGGCGTTTTTCATGTGCAAATACTGTAATCCCTGTCTTTCTTGTTTTGTATTTTTCAATAAAATGGCAACGTGGTTATCCGCTTTATACGCATTTTGAAGCACTTAACCCTTTCTTTTGCAGGATAACATTTTCAGATGACATCCTTGAACCACCTATGACTCGTCCCGACTTCGAGCACCCGGTATTCCAGACCGAAGAAGAGGTTGTCGAAGATAGCGACGTTCCTGAAGAACTGTCTTGGTTGGTGAAGCAAGAGGAAAGAGCCATTCTGCCTCACGACGAGGTTATCGAAATTATCAATTTGGGGACGGAAGGGGTTGAGAAGAATATTCGTATCGGAGCTGCACTGCAGAGTGATATCAAGCGAAAACTGGTTGAAATGCTCCGAGAGTATAATGATGTATTCGCTTGGTCGTATCAAGATATGCCAGGGCTCGATACTGATATGGTTGTGCATCGTCTGCCACTGAAAGAAGACTGCCCGCCTGTCAAACAAAAACTTCGCAGAACTCGCCCAGATATGGCAATGAAGATCAAAGAGGAGGTTCAGAAACAGTGGGACGCTGGTTTCCTGGCTGTGACGAAGTATCCCTCATGGGTTGCTAACATCGTACCAGTGCCAAAGAAAGATGGCAAGGTTCGAATGTGCGTGGACTATAGAGATTTGAATAAAGCAAGCCCAAAAGACGATTTTCCACTTCCTCACATTGACGTGTTAGTGGATAATACTGCTCAATACTCTGTATTCTCCTTCATGGATGGCTTTTCAGGCTATAATCAAATTAAAATGGCGCCAGAGGATATGGAGAAGACTACTTTCATAACACCGTGGGGAACATTTTGCTACAAAGTGATGCCCTTTGGTTTGAAAAATGCTGGGGCAACATATCAGCGTGCGATGACGACTCTTTTTCATGATATGATGCATAAAGAGATCGAAGTTTATGTTGACGATATGATTGCCAAATCCCAGACGGAGGAAGAGCATCTGGTGAATCTGTTGAAGTTGTTTAAAAGGCTTAGGAAGTTCAGGCTGAGGCTGAACCCTAACAAATGCACCTTCGGGGTGAGATCGGGTAAGCTCCTGGGGTTCATAGTAAGCGAAAGAGGAATAGAGGTCGATCCTGCTAAAATAAAAGCGATTCAAGAAATGCCGACGCCTAAAACAGAGAAAGAGGTGCGCGGGTTTTTAGGGAGGTTGAACTACATTGCTCGGTTCATATCTCACCTAACGGCCACGTGTGAACCATTATTCAAGCTGTTAAAGAAAGATCAAGCTGTAACGTGGAACGATAATTGTCAAAAGGCGTTCGATAAAATAAAGAAGTATCTGCAGGAGCCTCCTATTTTGATACCCCCAGTGGCAGGGAAACCCTTGATAATGTATTTGACGGTTCTTGAGGGAAGTATGGGTTGTGTTCTCGGTCAACACGACGAGACGGGGAGAAAAGAGCATGCAATTTACTATTTGAGTAAGAAATTTACGGACTGTGAATCTCGATACTCAATGCTGGAGAAAACTTGTTGCGCGCTAGCCTGGGCCGCCAAGCGTTTGAGGCAGTACATGCTGAATCATACAACCATGCTCATCTCGAAGATGGATCCAATCAAATATATATTTGAAAAGCAGGCGTTGTCAGGTATAATTGCCCGTTGGCAGATGATCTTGACTGAATATGATATTCAATACGTCTCGCAAAAGGCAATAAAGGGGAGTGTGCTGGCTGAGTATCTGGCGGAGCAGCCTATTGAAGAGTATCAATCGATGAGATTTGACTTTCCTGACGAGGATATCATGTATCTCAAGATGAAGGATTGCGAAGAGCCGTTACCAGACGAAGGACCAGAGCCGGGGTCCAAATGGCAGATGATATTTGATGGAGCTGTGAATGCTTACGGTAGCGGAATAGGGGCAATTATCACTACGCCGCACGGGTCGCACATCCCGTTTACTGCCCGATTGACCTTTGCCGTTACCAACAATGAGGCCGAATACGAAGCTTGTATAATGGGGCTTGAAGAAGCCATTGATTTGCGAATCAAACATTTAGACGTATACGGAGACTCAGCTCTGGTAGTGAATCAGATCAAAGGGGAATGGGAGACGCGGCAGCCCAATTTGATACATTATATGAATTATGCAAGGAGATTGTTGCCTTTCTTCGACAAAGTTGAATTGCATCACGTGCCACGGGCAGAAAATCAAATGGCTGACGCCCTTGCCACTTTGTCTTCCATGTACAAGGTCAATTTCTGGAACGAAGCTCCCCAAATCACTATCTCTCGGTTGGACAGGCCAGCTTATGTATTTGCTATTGATGAAGCGTCTGATGGCAAACCGTGGTATTTTGATATCCTTAACTTCCTGAAGAATAAAGAGTATCCGGCTGGGGCATCCAGTCAAGATCAGAAGACTCTCAGGAGATTAGCGGGTAATTTCTATTTGAACCCGGATGGCGTCTTGTACAGAAGAAACCACGACTTGGTGTTGTTGCGTTGTGTAGACGAGAAAGAGGCAAAGCTTCTCATGGAGGAAATTCACGAAGGTGCATTCGGTACGCATGCTGGTGGGCATGCTATGACAAGAAAGCTGCTGCGGGCAGGTTATTTTTGGCTGACGATGGAAACTGATTGTTTCAAGTTCGCAAGGAAGTGCCACAAGTGCCAAATTTATGCTGACAAAATACACGTGCCTCCGAGTCCTCTAAATGTGATGTCATCTCCATGGCCATTCTCAATGTGGGGAATCGATATGATTGGAAAGATTGAGCCGACGGCTTCTAACGGGCATCGGTTCATCCTCGTAGCCATCGATTATTTCACCAAGTGGGTGGAAGCGGCGTCTTACGCAAATGTAACGAAGCAAGTGGTGGCTAGATTCATCAAGAGAGATATCATTTGCCGATACGGAATTCCCGAGCGGATAATCACGGATAATGGTTCTAATCTGAACAACAAAATGATGAAGGAGCTCTGTCAGAATTTCAAGATTGAACATCACAACTCCTCCCCTTACCGACCCAAGATGAATGGCGCTGTCGAAGCGGCCAATAAGAATATCAAGAAAATCGTCCAGAAAATGGTGGTGACTTATAAAGATTGGCATGAAATGCTACCTTTCGCTTTGCACGGTTATCGTACGACGGTACGCGCATCAACCGGGGCAACACCGTTCTCGGTGGTATACGGAATGGAAGCGGTATTACCATTGGAAGTTGAGATCCCTTCTCTGAGGGTATTGCGAGACGTTCAGCTGGACGAGGCAGAATGGGTAACAAACAGATTGAACCAACTGAGTTTGATGGATGAGAAGAGGCTAGCTTCTCTGGCATACGGTCGTTTGTATCAAAGACGAATGAAGAAAGCGTACGACAAGAAGATACTTCCGCGAAGCTTTCAGACGGGCGACCTTGTGCTGAAAAAGATTCTCCCGCCGCAAGCAGATCACAGGGGCAAGTGGACCCCCAACTACGAAGGGCCATACGTTGTCAGTAAGGTCTTTTCAGGGGGAGCTTTGTTGCTGTCCACCATGGACGGGGAAGACTTTGCATCACCTGTGAATTCGGACGCGGTTAAAAAATACTTTGCTTAAAATAGACCCGCTGGACAGAAAAAAAGAGAGTCCAGGCAAAAACGGGGCATCCTGGCGAACCAAAAACAGAATGAAAGGTTCGGGCAAAAGTTAGGGATAAAATTGAAAAAATGTACACCCGCGAAGTTGAAAACCTACACTGGGCGGCTTCGGCAAAAAGGGGTATCCCGGTGAACTGAAAACCCGTAAAGGGCGGTTCACGCAAAAGTTAGGGATGAGAAAAGCAAATGACTGCGGTCCGAATTTGGTATTCAATGAGCATCAGTGCGGGAGAATATGTTTGAGGAGTCAGTTATCGGATACAACCTCTTCAGAAGTAGGGATACCGGGAAAGTATTAGAGTCGGACGAGTCATGGGAGGATCAGTTCGTGATGTTCATCTGCATCCAGTTGCCGACATGTGTACAAAATTTAATTTGTCAATATTTATGCTTCTTGTGAATACTTGCATACTTGTATATTTGCTTTGTGTAGCTTCCTCTTTTCAGGAGTTACATCCCGTGTACAAAAACTCCGCCCATTCAGGGGCCCAATCAATGAAAATGTGTTATTCAGTACTTGATGCCTGTTCTTTACTGTTTTGCGCATGATAAAACGCCTAAGTTTATTGAAGCTAGCATGAGTATAACATTACTGGCCCTTGCCAACAATTGTTAAAGCTTTGAATTAACTGAGTGTAACGTCACTAACCTGAATCGATTTGGATTGCATAGGCTTGTCGTGCTTTGTTTGTGTTGTTGCAGGTTTCATAACTGTACGAGGAAGGTGATCAAAAGATTGCAATAGTGAAAGGCTTGATCCCCACGCAGGTCAGGCATGTTCTTCCTGAAGAAGGATAGAATTCTCCAGCTAGCCGTAGCTTATCCAAAGGACGTGCTCCAGAGAAGTTACTCGTCCTCAGCAGAGTTTAGTGATTCTGAGATCGTAAGGCTGTATTCCGACAGGTTCATCTCCCCACGCAGGGTCAGGCACTCTTCCCCAGTGGAGTCAGTTAATTTTCCCCAAGAGAATCCAGCCATCCCCAGCGGAGTTCTCTTTTCAGTAAATGTTCTTTCCTTCCAATGGAATTCGAAGGTCAAGACTCTCCAAAGCAGAGTTGATGGCGGTTCCTGTCATTTATTTTGTCAGAGATACTGGTGATATCGGTTCACGTTCCAGCAGAAAGTCCGATCGTGCTGTGCGCATCTGCTATTCCTCAGCAGAGTTATTGTCCCCAGCAGGGGTTACTTCAGCAAGACGTGTGGTTTGAGTTCCCAACTTCCCAGCAGGGTCGACTTCATCCTACCAGCATTTATTTTGCCGGAATAATTTTGTAGCATCAGGCTATCCCCGGCGAGTCGGCGTTACCCTTCCAGCATTTATTTTGCTGAAGCAGTTTCTGTACTCTAGTGGTTCAGGTGGAGAGAGCTCTTGCTCAAATAAATCACCAAACAGTCCAGATCTCGGCAGGAGATATTCAATGATAATGTCAGTTTCGGCGGTATTCCCCATAGAGTTATCATGGTAAAACTTTCTTTGTCTCCAGCAGAGTCATTTATGCAAATGTATCTTATTTTCCCCAGCCAGAGTGGCCAGGATAAGAATCTCCTTATCCCCAAGCAGAGTTCGTTTGTCATCAACGGGTCGCATGAATCAGAATTTCAGAGACCACCGCCGGTTATCAGAGCAGGCGTCCGATAGTTGGTTTTCAGACATCCCCAGTAGAGCTCATCTCGAAGTCGCTGTCACGTCAGTGCTAAGAAGTTTGTGGGTGAGGATCATTGAAGAATTAAGTCCTGACGTGGACCATTTACTCCTAGAATGACGGGATTTCTTCAGAAGTGGGCGTCCTAACGTGGACAGGTTTGTTTTACCGGATTGGTAAGGTGCGTTAATCCTGACGTGGATAGATTCGGTCTCTCGAAATTTGGAGAAAGGGAGGTCATGACGTCGACAAAAGATTGGTTACTCTTCGTGTTGGTATCCTGACGTGGATCATTTGTTTTCAGCAGATATCTTTATTCGTAATGGTGAAATGTGCGTCCTGACGTGGACAAGTTTGTAGTTCTTTGTGATGACAAGATACAAGAATCCTGACGTGGACAAATTTATCCTTCTTCGTGTTGTTGGCAAAGTGTAAGTCCTAACGCGGATATTTCCCCAGTGAGTCGAAGGTGTGAGTCCTTACGTGGACAAGTCTTATTTCCTCAGTGAGTCGAAGACGCCTGAGTCCTAACGTGGACAAATCAGGACGAGATCAGTGTCCTAACGCGGACAGATCAAAGAGATTATTATTCCTAACGTGGAAAGATGTAGTCCTTACGCGGACATATCAACAGAGGTGATTCCTAACGTGGAAAGACGGAGATTCCTAACGCGGAAAAGATGGAGTCCATACACGGACGTATCAGAAGTGATTCCTAACGTGGAAATGACAGTATTCCTAACGTGGAAAAAAGAGAGTCCTTACGTGGACAGATTAAGATGGCATTCCTTACGTGGAAAAATGAGTCCTGACGCGGACAAATCAGAAAGAAGTTGGTATTCCTGACGTGGAAAGATCAAAGTCCTGACGCGGACATATCAAGATTGATTCCTGACGTGGAAAGAAATGGATTATTCCTGACGTGGAAAGAGAGTTTAGTCCTGACGCGGACAGATCGAAGAAGATATTCCTAACGTGGAAGAAGGAAATTAGTCCTTACGGGGACAGATGCAAGAAAAGTTGAGTCCTGACGTGGACAAGTTCAGAAATGGTTGTATTCCTTACGTGGAAAGATCGGAGTCCTGACGCGGACATGTCGAATGGCATTGGAGTCCTTACGTGGACAGATTGATATAGTTTCCTAACGCGGAAAGAAGATTGCTTCCTAACGTGGAAAGATAAAAGCGTTACTCCTAACGTGGACGATGTGATTCCTAACGTGGACAGGTGTTACTCCTAACGTGGAAGAGTGTTATTCCTAACGTGGGCGATTCAGTTTACGGAAATGCAGATGAAGTATCCCCAGCGGAGTTGCCGAGATTTTTTCTGGGTTGACAGCAAGTGGAGTCCTGACGTGGACAGGTTCTAGTTGAGAGTTCTTCGTATTGACAACAGACAGAGTCCTAGCATGGACAAGCAAGCAATCTGTTATGACAAAATCCTCTTCAGAACGATGAAGACAATCCCCAGCACGGTCGCGCAAGATCAGTGGGTTGCTCTAACAGTCAGATTCAGCTGACGAATGTCATTCCGCAAGCAGGAGCGCAGTTTATTTCCGCGGTTGGCAAATTTCTGGTTTCACTAGTATTCAACCGTCTCGTACCGCGAATGTCTGAAGGCTCCGGGCTCTTCATCCAGTCGGGTCCAAGTCGCTTGAATAGGGGCAGCTGTTGCACCCTAAAATTTGCTCAACCTTATTCCTTGGATTTATGTTTCATTATCATTAGCATTTGCATATAGAGTCATGTACATAGACTAACCATCTGCATAGCATAAGCATAGCAAGTCATTCAACAGGGGACCAATCATTATTTTCATCTCTAGAGGCCTAGCAAGAGGTTATTATCCTAATTCCACCCTACTCAAGTCATCAGGAAAGAATTTGAAAGCAAAGAGTTCAGCAGAGCAAGCCTTGAGTCTACCTCCTAGCTGAGGGTATCTGAGGATCAACAAGAGGGTTATGAGCTGTGAAATGAAAGCATGGAGAGCATCTAGACATCTTGAGAGACTTATAAAGTCATTTGGAGAAGGAGACAAGTCATTGATGAAAGCACAAGAGCTATGGTGGAAGACAGTCAACTAGGGTTTCATCTGGGTCAACCCTAGGTCAACCCTAGGTCAATTGACTGACTTAAGAGGGCATTCAAGTCTATTGGAGAGATGTGGGGATCATCATTGAACATATAAAGAAGGATATGGAGATATGACAAGGAGAATTCAAGAAAAATCAAGGAGAAGAGGAGTTACTAAATTAGGGTTTCTCTGTAAAATCCCCTAGTTTAGGTTAAATTTCCAAGCAAGATAAGTCAAAATGCTAGATTCAAATGGCTTCTTGGCCAACATGAAACTTGTAGAGGATCTCAAGACCTTTAATTTGAGTGGTGGAAGACCTCAAGGAGATTTATAGAACTCAAGTTATGGTCCTTGCAAGTTACAGGTCATCTGGGGTGTCTGAATTTTTGTCTGTGAAAGTGACTTGACTTCCAAGCTAGTTTTGCCCCTCAGGGAGATTTCAAATGAATTCTTGGTCAACATAAGAATTGTTCCTCATTGTCTTAGCTTTCTAGAATGGTATGGTATGCCTTCATATGATGTGTATAACTCAACTTATGGTCTTGACAAGCAAAGGGTATTTTGGGCATTTGTGAATTACAGGTCATTTTAACCTATACCCAAAACTCATACAAGGAGGCCTCAAATGGAAAAACTTACAACATCAAACTTGCTCCAAATGGGATTTTAAGTCTAGAAAGAAGGTCACAAATTATTGGAGAAACTCATAGCATGATGTTACATAATTGGTCAAAATATGAACTAAAAAGGCTTATAAAGTGAATAATTTCAAAGTGAAAAATGGTTTGGGAGATTTACAAGTCCAAATGGAGACTTCCAATATATGATTTTGAATGGAAAAACAATTCTAAGAACAATGGTTCACACACTTTTTTGAGTTTAGAAGGAAAAAATGAAGTTATCCATGGTTACTTGTAATTGAAGAAACATAATCCAAAATGAGCCAAAGTTTGAAAACAAGGGAATGTGCAAGATGGATCTAGAATGTGCCATTGGGGTCTATATATTCATGAAAGGAGAATTTGGCAAGGGTTGGCCTCATTTGCACCAAGAATTCCACAAATTTTTCTCATGCTTTCTCATTAAGTTTTCATTCCAATTCTCCAAAATCTTCATCAATCTTCCTCAAAATCAATCCAATCATATTCAATATTCATCATAGATCAGAATTGAAGCAAGGATCAAGTGATTATCATCCATTTTCGAGTGCTTTTCTCAAGATCATCAAAATCACAATCTCAAGTGGATAGCATAATTCTGGCCAAGTCTCATCCAAAGCTTGCATACAGAATCAAGTTCCTCAAGGATTGATCAAGATTCAACACTTAGAAGCTTCAGATCCACATCTTCCATAGCTGTTCTCAAGGTTTTACATCAGGTAAGTTTTCCTTCGATTTGCTTAATTCAGTTAGTTTCACATGATTTTATTAGTGTAGACTTGATCTAGGTGGTTAGGAGATTAAGTTAGATGATTTTGGAACGATTTGGTGATGGTTAGTGACAGGTGCAACAAACTGTTAGTGTTCGAATCTCTTGGATTAGGGCGTTAGAATGTTAGTTGGATGCATCAGATTAACCTCCATTAGGCATAGGTTAGTTTAGGTCAAGTTTGAGGAAGAATGGTGAAGGTTCGTATCAGTGCATTTCAATGGTGGCCAGATGTTGATTCAATCGTGTTTGTTGTTATGGTGAGTTTCAAGTTAATCTAATGCCCTAGGCTTGTAGAGGGAAGAATTTGGAGTGGTTTTTGTGTTTACATCGTGGGGATTGGTTGCCTGTAGAGTGAGAACAGAGGGATGGAATATTGTTCGTGCATGGAGGTTCATGGAGTTAAAACCCTAATTTGCAGAACCATTGGGGAAGACGAAATCGTGGCCTTCCATTTTGAGTAGGACCTTTGACTATTGGCGTGATCGTGTGGCCTACGTTTAATCTGATTTGTGGAGGGAAGGACCTGGCCAAAACGCACCGTTTCATTAATTGAAACGGGCGGGCCTGAGTTTGTGTTGCTTTTCCCACCCCCGTGTGAGCCCAAAACCAGGTTCTAACGTGAATTCGCTACTTCCTTCACCCCCCAGCGCTCTTTGGTTATTTCTTTAATTCTGAATGGATTCTGGGCCTTGGCAATTCGCTATCTGCACCCCCATTGTGAGGGCCCATCCTGGATTGAACTGCGCGTAGTTTCTAATTCAACCCCCCTCCCTCATTTAATTCAATTTTAATTTTCTTATTTCATTCTAATTTTTACCATTTTCATTAATTCATAAATAATTCATAAAAAATGCATTTTAATCCATTCTTTTTACCATATTTTCATTAAAATGTCTAGAATATTATAGGAGAATAAAATTTCATTTTTAGTTTTATTTCATATTTTTTACATATTTTCTAAATAAATGTCATATTAAATAATTCATTTCATGCATCATTTTTATGATTTTCGTTCTCTCACATGCTTTAATCTTTTTTGATCACTCTTTTCATATTGTTTAGATGAGATATTAGGCTTGTAGAAATATTTTAGTTCCCATTTTTAGAGGTTAATTTTAGGTGATTAATAGATGCTTGAATATCATGAACAAAACTAGGGTTTTAGGTGACAACTTAGGAGTTTGATTTCATTTCCCTTAGGACTTAGGGTTTGAATAGATTAGTTATGGGACTATAGGGGCTATGGGTAGCTATTAGATCCCTTAGAAAAGTCAGGATTCCCCTACTGCTATTATTACTGTCTGTATATCTGTTGTTTGGTGTGGTGTGCCCTCTGGGGTTTATTGATTGTTTGTATGGGTATTGGGTTTGTCTGGGGCCCTGGGGAAGCTGAAGATTTGTGGAGATGAAGCTATTGGAGATTCAAAGATTGAAGATCAACTGTCAGAGTTGAGGAGGAGTTTCCTGCTATCAGTTGCTGAGGAGACTAGGGTTTAGGAGCTAGGCAGAGCTCTAGATTAGAAATCTTGTTTCTCAAACATGGATTGCCTTGTCTGCATCCATTCTTCTCTGTGATTCAGAGTCTCTCTAAGACACTCACCCCCTTCCTTTGGAAGGCTTGGTGATAGTATCTATGAGATAGAACTCTTGAGAGAAAATGTCTCTTGTGTTAGAAGCAGTCTGTTCACCACCTTTGGTAGTCAGCTGATTGCTTAACACCCATTCACTCTTGTGACTGATCCCTCATCCTGGAGGTTTGAGTTTGAAGAAAAGCCATTGCAGATGGAAGACTGATGATCAAAGCCCTTGTCTGAAGGCCATGAAGATGGAGATTGATGCTTGTTGAAGCCTGTAGCTGATTGGAGGTTGCTTGAAGCCAGTTGTTGATTTAGAGCTGCTGATGCTGTTTCTTTTGCTGTATTTCATTTCTGATGTATTGATTGGTTTTCTGAACTGTATTGTTTGCTGTTTACCCTGTTGGGTTGAAAGTGAAGCCTGTTCACTTTTGCCTATTGTTTTCTAGGTTCGAGGTTGGGTGGGACTCCCTTGCCTCGCTTGTGTTGTTGCATCCATGCATTTTACTGCTTTACTGTATATATCTGATATTGTTTCTGTTTCTGCCTATCCCGTAGGATCTCTGTTTCTCTCTGTGCAAGAGAGGAGCATGATAGACACTAGGTCTCAACCCATGCATGATAACATTAGGTTAGTTTGTTTCCCTTCGCAACCGTAGGTTAGAGTTCTGTCTCTTTCTTTCTCAAAACAAACAGAAAAACACATAAAGATTTCAAACACAATAAAAGACACTTCTTCCGTAAAAGAATGTGAACTCATCAAAACGTCATTTTTGTCCTCTTGGACTGTTAATCAGGAAAACCTTTTTTCAGAAGGAATAAAATCAACCAAGACAAGATTGTGTCGTACGTGGCCCGAACTACGTTTGCTCTGATCTTTCATGCTGTATGAAAGTACGTAGGCATAGGATGCGATATCCTAGCGAGCAACCTTCCCCTCCTTTCCCGTAGGTAGGCGAACTACGTTGACTCTGATTTCTCGTTCCAGACGGGAATACGTAGGCATAAAGTGCGATACCTTGCCGAGTCATTTTTATTTTCATTTTATTTTCTTTTTCACCCTTGACCTATAGTTTAGATAGAATAACAATCCATACCCGAAAACAAGCGTGGATCCCATCGAGTACGATGGACGTGAGGGGTGCTAATACCTTCCCCTTGCGTAACCGACTCCCGAATCCAGGTTTTGGTTGCGATGACCATACCTTTTCCCGTCTTTTGCGAGGTTTACTCTGAGCGTTTCCTTTCCCGCTCTGAGGGATAAATAACGCACGGTGGCGACTCTTCTGTTCAGCCGGCGCCGATTTTCGCAGTAGCGACAGAATTAAGTTTAACTTTTAATTAGAAATTAATTTTGAATTAATTAATATTTGTTTTTAGGATTAGACATTAACTTAGAATTAGATTTTCAATTTTAGTTTAAGTTAATTTTAATTCTATTTTTCTTTTAGATTGATTTTTTTAATTCTATATATTTTTTAATTCTATTATTAATTATATTTTAATTTAATTTATTTAGAATCAGATTTTAGTTTTTAGAAGTTAGTTTTGAATTAATTTAGGATTAACTTAATTAAACTTTGATTTTAATTTTGATCTTAGCTTTTTCTAATTGTTTTGGTTGTATATTTTAAGAGTTTATTTTACTTTGTCATTGATTAATTCTTGAGTGCATTTGTGATTATTTCTTTGATGATACTTGTATATGTTTGCTTTGACGGATGATATGACTTTGCTCTTGAATATTTAATTGAGTTTCGATACTTGATGTTGTTTGTGATTGTGATGCTTCATGTTTACTTGTTGATTATCTATGTATTCACATGATCCCGTAGGATTCCTAGCTCGACTTAATTTCTGATTAAGTTCGAGGTAGGAGAGACATTAGGATCTCAATCCAAGCATGACAACATTAAGTTAGTTCCCTCCTAATCCTGACCTTAGGGCCACTTTGTACGATAACAGTTAGGGTTCAGTTTCCCCTAGACCTTATGTGCGTCTCCCTCTTCTTTCTCGAAACAATAATCAAAACACTTAATGAATACGATGAGTATTGTGCGCCACGAACCTTAAGTACATGAGAAATGATGAGAGAGGATTTTCTCCTAGCTTGTCTAAAGTGTTTAGCGTATGCCCCGTGGGCGATATGCGACACATTCGCTCCTATGTCATAGACTTTACTGCGATACGCATCTCAAACCAAGTTAATTCACTTATGTTAAGGCGTTTCAGGCCCATAATATTTCTCTCGCCCCCCGTGCGATCGAGATCCCGTTTTCCCGTAGTCAGCCGAACTACGACTGCTCTGATTCTTTATTCCCTAATGAAGATACGTAGGCATGAGGATTCCTATCCTTGGAGAGAACACTAACAACTAATTTCCCTTTTCTCTCGCTCCAGTGAAATCGAGACCTTCACACTAATAATTAACTTCCCTTTTCTCTCGCCCCAGTGTGATCGAGACCAACCTGTTATTCAAACCTTTTCTCTCGCCCCAATGCGATCAAGACCTTTGTCCCGTAGTTACCCAAACTACGTTTGCTCTGATTTCTCATACAATATGAGGATACGTAGGTACAAGATGATAATATCTTGGCGAACAACCTTCCCCCCATCACCCATAGTTTTCCGAACTACGTTGACTCTGACTTTCCCATCACACAAGGAAATACGTAAACATACACTATGCCAAAAAAAGGCCTTTAGCAGCGCTTAAAAGCGCTGCCAAAAGTGGCGCTGCTAAAGGTAAAGGCAGCGCCTTTTTTAAAGAAAAAGTGCTGCTAAAGGATTCCTTCAGCAACGCTTTTAGCAGCGCTTTTTTCACCCTATAGTAGCGCTTTAAAAGCGTTGCCTATTCCCCCTTCCCCTCCCTTCAGCAACGCTTTTAGCAGCGCTTTTTTCACCCTATAGCAGCGCTTTAAAAGCGCTGCCTATTCCCCCTTCCCCTCCCTTCAGCAACGCTTTTAGCAGCGCTTTTTCAACCCTATAGCAGCGCTTTTCCCTCCCCCCCCCCCTTTAGCAGCGCTTTTAAAAGCGTTGTCTTAGACCCCCTTTAGCAGCGCTTTCATAGACCCCCCCCTTTTCCAACCTATAGCAGCGCTTTTTTGGCCTCTCTTTGCACCCTTTAGCAGCGCTTTTTTTAAAAGCGTTGTCTATTCTTCACGATTTTTTAATTTTTTTTTAAATAATCACATTTTTTATATATTTTTCGATAAACCTGCTTATAACAATTACATTCCCTGCTTATAATTCAGGCCTTTAATTCAACAGTTTGACCTTATATATAACAATTACTTTGACCTTATTTATGTATATTCATCACTTTGCCCATAACCATTTTAATACACATAAACCTACTTAAATATATTACAACATCACAAAATACATTCAATTTACAACATCACAAATACATTTAATTTACATATAATTACAAATCCGATAACTTTACAAATAGATACGTTATACAATTCTCAACTCAAGAATAATTTGACACCAGTCCTCCTTAATTTCTTCCAATCTTGCTTTCGAGTAAGTACCGCACTTGTATTCATCAAAGTACTACATAATATAACAGAACATGCACGATTTAATTTTAAAACTAATTACTCAGATGAAATATCGATTAATTATCAAAATGAATCATATAACTTATGAACTGATCCATACCATGATTGGAATCTCTATTTGACCTGAAAGAATAATTTCCTTCATAAAGCGCAATACAAAATATCCGCAGTCAATCCCATTGCGCTGACGAGGACACTGTAAATGAAAAAAAAAACGAACATTTATCAGTATATATAGTTTAAATAGTTTTATCAAGTAGAACCACTATAACAGTCAAACATGGGAAAATATACCTCCACTCTGATCCAACTGATGTTGTTAGCCTTCCTTTTTGGCACTGTTGCATCTCTTTGTGCTCTGAATATTTGTATAACTCTAACATAATATAAACGCATATTTAGAAAAATGTCACATAATAAATAAAGATATATAACTATTCAGAACAGTATATCTCATCACTATCAACCATCTTCTTCAGATCAGGATATTTTGTTGTATCGCCATCCAATGAATCTATATAATACACTATTTCTTTCATCGGATTAATTGCGAGCAACAACCAGTGTCCACTATAAAATAAGACACCAGTTTAGACGGAAATGTTATATAGATTAATGGCAAAAATAGAATAATTATAATAAATGAATTTAGAATAAAATCTAACCCATGACCAGTATTATATGGCAACAAGAACAACTTTTCTGTAGTCGCGGTCATAAATCTTTGGACCATGTAATCTTTGATAATATCTGGTGTGTGCTCTATTACCCGTGCGTTGCTACAGCTAGCAGATAAGAATGTGAATATGGAAGTCAAATCATGCGGGACCAACAACTTGTTATACAGGAGCCTAAAAGAAAAACATAATCAACATTAGAATATTCAGTTAAATGAGCAAATTTTAAAATGTTCAATTATTTAATTAAAATGGATCGGAGTACCTGATGTAGGAATGCATAACACCGACGCCCAATTCAGAATGTTGGAAAACCTGGTCAAAATCCTCCTTAGCAAGTGTTTCGGGATATTCAAAACCGAAAATACCTTCCTCCATAGCAAGTTTTTACTAACATATTAATTATTTAAAATTTTATATAATTTTATATTTATCTAAAAATATCTAAAATTTTATATAACTTGAGTTTATATTTATCTAAAATTTTATACAATTTTTACTAACATATTAATTTTTTACTATTTTGGTAAATTAAATGTTACTAAATTAGCAAGACGGTACAAAATGCAAATCTTCCCACATAATATTATTAATACTCAATCTACCTGAGAAAAATTGACTATAACAGGAATAATATGTGCCACACAATCTTGAGGCTCCAACAATTTTCCAAGAGCTGCACAACCCTCAACAGCAAGAAGTCGAACAAAATCTTGATCTACAAGAACAAGAGTCAATAAGTTATTATTTTATATACATATAGATAGATTCAGTAGGTTACTTCAAAAACAATTTGCTATTCAATAAATGAGCATAACAAACAAACATTATATTCACTTCAAGATTAACAGAAACTTAAAACTTTCATCTGAATCACAAATAGTGTGAAGCTTCTAAGGCAACATAATCTAAAAAACCATTGAACAAATAAAATTTATCAGAATGCCAATTTCAAATAAGATTTGTAGGCAACAATTATAAAAATTATTAGTAAAAAGAACTCATATAAGGTGTGGCATTTCAACAAACACCTTGTATACGGCTAGATATAATGAAAGTTAACATAAGTAAATTCATTGTGGCATTTCAACAAACACCTTGTATACAAAACTCAAGCCAATATCAAAAGAGTAGTTCTCATCAACGGTATCAACAAAAACAAGTCAATAACTCAGAAAAGAAGTAACACTAACATCATATAATCCAGAAAAATAAAATACTAAGACAATAATCCAGAAAAATGAAAAATGAAAAACTTAAAATACCCTAACAAGGGAAATGCGCTACAGAGGCTGTTGAAAACGGACGGTCAAATGAAGGAGATATGCAACACAGGCTGAACGGAGGTGAGCGACGGAGGAACGACAGTTGGACGGAGGAGGGCGACGGGCGGTCGTGGTGAATAGGGTTCTGGTTCGCAGAGAGGAGAAAGAAAGAATGAAGAACACGCGCGAGCTAGCAATGTGTTATGTTTCTTTAAAAAATTCTGTGATATTTTAATTTAATTATAATAACACCTATGGCAGTGCTTTTTAATACCTACAACAACGCTTCTCAAAGCGCTTTCTTTACAAAACCATATAGCAGCGCTTTACAAGGAAAGCGCTTTCTTTAAAATTCTGTGATATTTTATTTTAATAATAATAACACCTATGGCAGCGCTTTTTAATACCTACAGCAGCACTTCAAAAGCACTGTCTTAGCTCATGGATATAGCATCACTTTACATGGAAAGCACTTTCTTTGGCACACCCTACAGCAGCGCTTTAGAAAAGCGCTTTCTTTGGCACACCCTACATCAGCGCTTTAGAAAAGCGATGTCTTAGCGAATGCCTTTAGCAGCCCTTTAGCAGCGCTTTTCCTAAAAGCGCTGTCGTAGGTATGCTGTTTTTTTTCTTTTTTTATTACACTGTAGCAGTGTTGTAACGCCCCGATTCCGATTTCCTTTATTTTGAGTCCTTTTAATTTAATTGATTGAATTATTATTTTAAATATAGGATTTATGTGTTTAATATGTCATGTGTGCATATTATGCTATTTTTCTTTTTACCGATTTTGAGTGTTTCGGGTAAAAATAGGTTGGAGGGTATTCTGGGCATTAGTGATTATGCTAAGTGGATATTTTTATGAGAATTGATTAATTAGTGTGTGGAAGGAATTTGAGAGGAAAGAAATAGAATTATGAGATAAGAGAGGAAAAGAGAAAAGATAGTAGCATAGAAAGAAAAACAAGAGAAAGAAAGAGGAGAAGAGAAAGTGGAGAGAAAAGAAGAGGAAAACCTAGAACTTCAAGAAATCATCACCAAAGCTTTCGATTGATCGGGTAAGGGTGTGAAACCTTATTATTCTATCAATGTGTATAATCATGTATGATTTTGTTGGATTATTTTGGATTGTTGGTAGTTTTTCTACACTTTCCATTTTAGGTTGAATTTGGTTTAATCGAAAGGAATCGTTGTTTAACGGTTAGAATCGTGATTAGATGATGTAGGTTAGAAGATATATGTTAGACTAAGGCTACTGGAACAACTTTGGATTTAATCGGGTGATTTTGGTGAGTTTGGAGGTGCTGGAGCAGAACTGAATGTTGATGTTCGCAGGCGACTCGCTAGCAGCTCGCTAGGCGAGCACGCAGCGAACTCTCGCTAGCAGCTCGCTAGGCGAGCGTGCAGCGAACGGTCCCAGACTTGGGACAGTGAGATCCTGATGTCCCTCACTGGCAGCGAAGGGAGTGGCGAGGAGCTCGCTGGAGGTTCGCTGTGGCGAACGGGGTAGCGAACAAGGTCTGTAGCCTTTGTTCTTGCTCGCTAGCAGTTCGCTAGGCGAGGAGGTAGCGAACGCTTGCTAGCAGCTCGCTAGGCGAGCGTGTAGCGAACGTAGCAGGATGAATTTTTCCCTGTTGCGTGGTGCTGTCGTGGCTTGGGATTCGGTTGCGATTGACCCTTCTTTGATTTAATAGCTTATATGCTGGTTTGTGATGTGCTGTGGGTAGCCGTATGGCGTGAATCCTAGATTATGAATTGTGGCCGTTTGGGCAATTATGTGCATCGTTTAGCTTGATTAAAAATCTATGATGTTTGTATGAATATATGCGATGAATGTGTAGAATGCATGAGTATGTTTGTAAACATGTGTGCATTTCAAGAGTGTCATGAGTCATGTTGCATGTGAAGCATCATGGTATGCATTCTTGTGTCGATTGATTCCTCGGTGAATCTGCAGAACCTCGTGTGCCCTTGTGGGGTGTGAGCGATGGTTAATTATTGATCCCTCGGTGGATCTGCAGAACCTCGTATGTTGCGATGGTTATTTTGATTCCGCGTAGAATCTGCAGAACCTCGTGTGCCCATGTGGGGTGTGAGCGATGGTTATTTGGTTCTTCAATTGAACCTGCTGAAATGAGTCGGTACCGCATTCGCATCTGCATAGAGTCGTGTGTCGGTCTCTATGAGTTTCATGTTGACATCTTGCATGGTGTATGGTGAATAAACATAATTGTAAATGTTTATATGAATTGTTGATGATTGGCATGATTGGTATGCTTGAAGACACATGTATGTGTGAATATATGTATATGTATGTTTTGTGTGTTTATGAACTGATATAAACATTGTTGACGCATATTGTATATGCATGGTGTTCTATTTGTAAATAGATAATGTGAATACATTGCGATGTACGGTATGACGAGGTGAGTTGCGGTGAGAATGCGAAAGACGTACATTGGATATTATGTATATATATGTTTATATGCATTGTTATTATGATATCGTTTCTCACCCTTCTGTTGTTTCTTTTAATGCTCTATGAGGCATTGCAGATTAGATTGCTGGAGGTATTTTTGTGAAGCGTGGCTTCTTCCCTTTTTGGTCGGTCGGCTCTGATATGTAGCACCGGGTAGATAGGGATTATTTTGATTTTTTTTTGTGATACATCTGTGTATGTATCTGCTGATGATATGTTTGTAAGCATGATGAATGATAACTGTATATGTGAACATATGTTTTGGAGAATTATGGAATATTTGGATATTCCGCCTTGTTCTAAATATTTCTGGTGGGTGCTACCCTGTTGTTGCATATCCGTTTGAGCAGGTGTTGTATTTTGTTGGAATTTTTATGATAATGTGATATTTCCCTTTTATGCCACGTTGCAAATGTACTCTGATGGAATTTTGAATTTGTGCCTAAATGATTTAATTGTCTTATTTTGGGGGTATAGAAAGGGGGTGTTACAGGCTGAACGGAGGTGAGCGACGGAGGAACGACAGTTGGACGGAGGAGGGCGACGGGCGGTCGTGGTGAATAGGGTTCTGGTTCGCAGAGAGGAGAAAGAAAGAATGAAGAACACGCGCGAGCTAGCAATGTGTTATGTTTCTTTAAAAAAATTTGTGATATTTTAATTTAATTATAATAACACCTATGGTAGTGCTTTTTAATACCTACAACAGCGCTTCTCAAAGCGCTTTCTTTACAAAACCATATAGCAGCGCTTTACAAGGAAAGCGCTTTCTTTAAAATTCTGTGATATTTTATTTTAATAATAATAACACCTATGGCAACGCTTTTTAATACCTACAGCAGCACTTCAAAAGCGCTGTCTTAGCTCATGGATATAGCATCACTTTACATGGAAAGCACTTTCTTTGGCACACCCTACAGCAGCGCTTTAGAAAAGCGCTTTCTTTGGCACACCCTACAGCAGCGCTTTAGAAAAGCGCTTTCTTTGGCACACCCTACAGCAGCGCTTTAGAAAAGCGATGTCTTAGCGAATGCCTTTAGCAGCGCTTTTCCTAAAATGGCTGTCGTAGGTATGCTGTTTTTTTTTTCTTTTTTTTATTACACTGTAGCAGTGCTTTTTTAGCAGCGCTTATCAAAAAGCGCTGTCTTTGGTAGGCAATTTTTTTCTTTTTTTTAATGAGTCTTTAGCAGCGCTTTTTTAAAAGCGTTGTCTTTGTATGCGCTGCTAAAAGTCAATTCTGGCGTAGTGCATAGGGCAGAGATATCCTATCGAGTCTCCTTTTTATTTTCCCTTTCCCGTTTAGCAGTAACTTTTAGATAACATACCCTTTAATTAGACAACAAACGTGGATTCCGTTGAGTACAATGGACGTGAGGGGTGCTTATACCTTCCCATTGTGTAACCGACTCTCGAACCCAAGATTTGGTTGAAATGACCTTGTCTTCTCCTTTCTTTTAGGTTTCCTTCCATCATTTCCTTTCTCTCTCTTTGGGATAAATAACATTCGGTG
The DNA here is from genome assembly GCA_963859935.3 of Lathyrus sativus. Taxonomy (NCBI): domain Eukaryota; kingdom Viridiplantae; phylum Streptophyta; class Magnoliopsida; order Fabales; family Fabaceae; genus Lathyrus; species Lathyrus sativus. The sequence goes on from OZ012737.1 coordinate 547,182,901, forward strand.
GTGACTCTTCTGTTTGTTTCTGCCGGTTGTTTTTTCGCAGTTGCGAGAGCCATGAAAATGGAAGCATAAGAGACAACAACAAAATTGACTTCCTTGTTAATAGTCATATCTGAGATTTAAAAAAATTCATATTTAGAATAAATACATCATATTTGACATTTCACTAAATTGATATTTAGCATAAATACATCTAATTTGGCATTTCACTAAAACGATATTTAGCATCAATACATCATTAGCATTTCATATTTAGAATTAATACATCTAAAGAATCAACAATTAAATGATATATTAAATTGATAATCAATACATCAAAAAAACACATATTTGGTATATAGATACCATAATACAATAGCAAAACCCATCATATTTGGACAATAATTTCTTATTTAATATACAAGAATCATATTAGACAAAAATGGAATAAAATACATAAAATAGTAGCATAAAACAATATAAAAAACATTATAAAGAAACATAAAAACAAAGGAGATGAGACATTATAAAAGATGAAAAATAAAGAACAGATAATAAGAGAGAATAAAGAAGAAGATGCGAGATGTATTTTGGGAAGAAGATGAAAATAAGGCGCGATACTGCTAGGAGAGATTGGAGAAGGTTGAAATTGAAACCCTAAGTGCGAGGAAGAGAAAATTGCTTATAATCGTAAGGCTAAGGCAAAATGGATTTAGGTTTAGGCTTGGGTTGAATGTGGGTTAAGTGAAATTTGGGTTGTAACATAATGTGGTATGGTTTGTTTTGCAAAATACAAATCGCAAACTGAATAGAACCACGCGACTCTCTAAACCAAACATAATCTTTTTATGGTCTTCAATTTGGTTTGATTCAGTTAGTAGTTTTCTATTGGGTCAATTCAATTTTGAACACTCCTAATTCACTAGTACTCGATGTCTCTTTTTCTTGGATACATGTGTTTACCTTTTACGTCTCAGTTGGAACTTCATAGATTTCCTTAAGGGTGTTGCCCACTTCCTTAATTTGATACAGTTAAAAACATGAAAGAACTCTATAGTGCTTAACACATTAGTCATCAAGCATTTGCCTTGAAATCCAAGTTGCATTTTTCTCTTTTCTTTTGTGGTCCACAAATAATTTGGTTTGTCTATAACTTTATTATTAATAAAATGAATAGGGACAAAAGGACTATTTTAAACAAAGTTCTATAAATCAAAATCAATATAGTTAAACAATATTTTTGTTCTCTCTTTCCATATATCAAACCTTTGACCATTAAAGAGTTAAGGCGTATTCATGGAAAGTCCATTGTTAAAAGAAGAAACATTTGAAGTTATCATACTGTCTCCTGTGGTGACTAGTATTATAATATAATTTAGGCTCTTATGTCACTTGTTAGCCAAATAACTTTAAACACACACACAAGAGAGAGAGAGAGAGAGAGAGAGAGAGAGAGAGAGAGAGAGAGAGATGAGGGGGTTGAATTGTGTTGTTTAAAAATTGAAACCGATTTATGAAAACTTTGTTTGTTTAAAAAGATAATTTAAACCTTAATAAGCTCACATGGGTAAGGCGGTGAAATTAAACAAAGAAGATGGATATGAAAACAAATGGAGAGAAAAAAATATTATGTAAAGAAAATAAAGCAATGGAAAATATATAGATAAAGGGTATAAAATACACACCATATATTTATACATGTTCAGCCTAACCACTCGTTGTACTCTTGTCCCTAATAGTTTTCTCTTAAGACTTTCCACTAAATTGAGTTTTTTTTATAGGTTATGCCCACGAACATTCTTACAATCGAACAATAGATTTTATACTGGCTAATATCTAAACCAAATAAGATATTTTATATAGGTTTATCTCCAAACCAAACACAAATTTTGACAGGCTAAGATCAAGAACTAAACAAAACTTTTAACACATGACAAGCTCAATGACCAAAAAAAACTTTTAACACATGACAAGCTCAAAAACCAAACAAAGCTTTTAACACAAGACAAGCTAAATAACCAACAACCAAGCCTTTATAAGAGATTAGATTGCGACCTTTACAAAGTAATTTCCATAAGAGAATAACACTCTTGGATACACCAAATAAAGCCCAACATCAATTACAATAAAAACTCTCAAAAGGGATTTCCAGTCTTTAAGAATTATGATAATCTTTGTAAAAACAAGTATGGAAAATAAATATATATATATATATATATATATATATATATATATATATATATATATATATATATATATATATATATATATATATATATATATATATATATATATATATATATATATATATATATATATATATATATATATATATATATATATATATATATATATATATATATATATATATATATATATATATATATATATATATATATGCTTAAAACGAAAATAATTCATGGGCCAAATTTAATGAGATAATTGATTAACCCTGCTTCTTAATTGATTAACAACTTCTAAAATATGACACCCCTAATACAAAAAAGGAAACCCTAAAATGCATATATGCACTAATCAATTAAAAACTTTTCTAATAGAATAAGATACCATTTACCTTGCTCTAGTTAATTGGACCATGTACTTAATCGATTAGGCAGTGTAAATTTTTTCATAATTGGTTAGAATTACTCATTCTACATAAGTCTAGATAGGTTATCAAGAGATTTTATAAAAAGATAGGATTTTAAAAGCTTTTCTCTCTATGCATGTGTGATTGTCATAGTACATAAAGACTTACTCTTTAAATTTTACATTTTAACTAATCACTCTAAAACACGAAGAGCACGATCAAGCGAGCTTTAACACTTTACAACTTCAGGTCTTTAAGTTCTTTTGCTGGATAATCCACGACTTAACACTTCAATTGGAACTTGAATATTTTGACTGACGAGACTTGAGATATCTTCCTGATCAGCTGTCATCATCAGAACCATTACTTTGATAGTTGAAATTGATTCCCCTGTCACATAGAATTTTCCACATCCATAAGCCATTTGACCTATATAGCTGTTATTTTTCAAAGCTACTACTTCATGAGTTATCATCATCAAAACCTAACTGATGGTGTATCTGCAAGCATATAAATCCACATAAATGATATATGGTTAATGACATTGGTATATAAAATCCAAACATAACTGTTCTAACCATTGGAATTGGATGGATGAGAGTTTATGGAAAAAATGTGAGTTAAATTCATAGAAGGTCGTAGGTTGAGAGGTAGATTTTGATTGTTGAATCAATTCTACGATATTGTTGTACTACTCTTTAGTGAAACCAAAAAAAGATGCAGCTGATCCATGTGAAAAAGAATCAAGATCATTATTTGTTGTTGGATTAGCTTGGGATATTGATAACGCGAAATCATATATATATATATATATATATATATATATATATATATATATATATATATATATATATATATATATATATATATATATATATATATATATATATATATATATATATATATATATATATATATATATATATATATATATATATATATATATATATATATATATATATATATATATATATATATATATATATATATATATATATATATATATATATAATGACGTACTTTTCTACTAATCGGCGACCGTTTTCACTCCGATTTCGGATATTTCCACACTATTTGTCCAGTATTTTGCAGGTATTCAAAGTCCATGCTCAAATGGAGAAAGATGAAGAAAAGAAGCATTTACAGGTGAAAACCAGGTGAAAATCAGGCCAAAAGCAGCAAAAACGAGTTCTGCTGACATGACGACCGTCACAAGGGTGTGACGACCGTCACAAGGGTGTGACGACCGTCACAGGTCCATGACGACCGTCATGGAGTTAAAATGCAGTTTTTCTGCACGTGCTGTGAAGTGATGAAAATGCCAAAGAGGAGTGGACCACTAACTCCTATATTTTCTGATATCATTCCCACTTCCCGAAGAAATAAACCGTTGAAAATCCCATCTATAAAAGGAGGTAGCTGGTACCAGAAAAGGGGAGCCGCATTGAAGAGACGAAGTGCTGCCAATTTACTTTCAGAGCAATTTTCAGTTTCCCATTTTCTTATCGTTATTTTGTTTCCTTTTTCTTTCTTTCCTTGCAATTGTTGTTTTACTTTCCCATTTCTATTCTGTACGAGTAATTAGCATAAAGACTAAATCTTGCCGCCATTTTGGAGGATTTCCCAAAAGCCAATCGAATTGTTTACAGGTTTCTATTTTAATCGTTAATTGAATTGCTATTTCCCATTATAATGCATATTATTATTTTCTGCCATTATTTACGTGTTGTTAATTTATATTCCATGTCTGGCTAAATCTTAAGTAATCGGTATGTAATAAATAATCTGATGGGATTCGATAATTAACCGGTGTATACCTACCTTTTCAAAACTTATTTATGGCTTCCGTTTTTAAGTCGATTTTTCTAAATAAACCTTCGTCGCGACAACGAGAAATTATTTACAGTAGTTTTGCCACGACAGTGGGAAATTCATAAAGGTACGAACCAACAAGCGACAGCTGAGGTTAAGTCCAAATAGTAAAAACTAAGCATTCATTTTAAAAACAGCGACATCGCTTTAAAAGGAATTAGAACTTAATAGTTTTCAAAAAGTAACTTTAACCCCGAACGGGATAGCGACAACATACGTTCCGCCTTAGAGTTGCGACTAGCATCAACAACCATCGTGAGACAAAGGTCTTTAAACCATCATTTTCTTCTTAAAATATTTTTGAAAACCTAAAGACACCGGTGACCTGTAGAATCCCTGAAGAACTAACATATTACATACCGATTCAAGCATTTATACCTTAATTAAAAGCTTTAGTTCCCTTTAGTTTATGCACTTATTTCGTTATTATTCCCCTAAAACATTACCAACCTAGCTAAACACAGTAACACCCGAAAACACTAGTTTGATTACGAGTCCTTGTGGGATCGATATCTATTATTACTACGCGATAGACTGTGCACTTGCAGTTAATTGAGTTAGACATAGAAAGTCGCGATCAAGTTTTTGGTGTCGTTACCGGGGACCCGTTTAGTCAATAGTGTAATCTTTTGTTACACAGTATAGACTAGGTTAACTATTCTCTCTCCCTCTACTCGTTCTTCAATTGTATGCCAAGTACTCGCTCACAAGGCGACATCTTACAACCTACAATCGCCAAACTAGAGCGCTTCTTACATTTAAGAAGGCGCATCATCGAATATCAACGAAGACACAATATTCCCGATCTTCTAGCTCATCCTCCTGTTGAAGAAGCAAAGATGGCTGACGGACCTCAGAACAAACCACTGAAGGACTACGCTACACCCTCTCAGTTGGAACCTCGAAGTAGCATTGTTGCCCTAGCTATCAATCAAACCGATTTCGAACTAAAACCGTCATTGCTATCAGCTGTACAACAAAATCAATTCTCAGGAAATGCAACTGAGGATCTGAATGAACACTTAACGAAGTTTGTGCAATACGCAGACACAGTGAAGGCAAATGGAGTAACTCCAGACGCAATAAGACTTCGTCTTTTTCCTTTCTCTCTTAGAGATAGATCTTGGACGTGGTTACAATCCTTACCATCCAACTCCATTACGACGTGGGAACAGTTGAAGAACGTTTTCTTAGCGAGATACTTTCCGCCAAGCAAAACTGTTATGCTTAGAGCTCAAATAAACGGATTTCGATAAAAAGATACTGAATCTCTCTACGAAGCATGGGAAAGGTTCAAAGATATGATGAGAGCATGTTCTCACCACGGTTTAGAAGACTGGGTGACGATCCATACTTTCTACAATGGGCTTCTGTATAACACCAGATTAACGATAGACGCCGCCGCGGGTGGTGCACTTATGGATAAGCCATACGACGAAGCCTATCAACTTATCGAAAACATGTCTCAGAACCACTGCTAATGGGGAGGTGAACGGACTCCAGCAGAGAAACCCGCAGCGAAAGGTGGGATGTACGAGATCAGCAGTCTTGAAAAGTTCAACGCTAAAGTAGATGCTCTAGCATAGAAAATCGACAGTCTGACCGCTACCCCAATTGCAACCGTAGCTGCTGTAACTCCAAACTGCGAGTTATATGGAATCGCCACTCATAATGCGCCCGAGTACCCATTGTTGGCAGGAATCCCACCAGATCAAGTAAACTACGCTCAAGGAAATCCGTACGCAAATACTTACAACCCAGGATGGAGAAACCACCCAAACTTTTCCTAGGAATGAAGATTTAGTAATGCATCAGAAATCTGATAAACCAACAGAAAAGGAGTCCGAAACAGAAAAGAAGGAATGTGACGAGCAAAAAGCCACCAAAGATGAAAATTCATATGTGCCTCCAGCGCCATATAAACCACCTATCCCTTACCCTCAAAGATTAATAAACTCCAAAACTTCAGGACAATTTAAGAAATTTGTTGAACTTCTGAAACAACTAAACATCATTATTCCCTTCACAGAAGCGATAACTCAAATGCCGTCATACGCTAAGTTTCTTAAAGAAATCTTGTCTAATAAAAGGAAAATAGAGGATAACGAGACAGTGACACTCACTGCCGAATGTAGCGCAATCATTCAAAACAACATGCCTCCTAAACTAAAAGACCCAGGTAGTTTCTCCATACCTTGCGTTATAGGAAAGTTCGTTATAGACAAAGCTCTATGCGATCTAGGAACCAGTATAAGCGTCATGCCTTTATCTATATGCAAAAAGCTGAATATGGGAGAACTAAGACCAACTAAAATATCCGTACAATTGGTTGACCGATCAGTCAAATATCCTGTCGGTGTACTGGAAAACGTTCTAGTACGCATAAGCCAATTCTATATCCCAACCGACTTCATAATCATGGACATCAAAGAGGACTCTGTTACCCCAATTATCCTGGGAAGACCGTTCCTAGCTACAGCCGGAGCTATCATAGACGTAAAGAAAGGAAGGCTAACATTCGAAGTAGGAGAAGAAAAGATAGAGTTCATCCTTACTAAATTCTTGAAGGCACCAACTATAGATGACACATGCTATATAGTAGATGTCATTGACGAATGCATACGAGAATTAGAGAAGGAAGAAACTACATATTCTGAAATCATGAAAATCCAGATCTCTGCTGTTCATGAAGACGACAACTGGCGTGCACCATACAAAGATGATAGTCTGAGCGAGATCTTAGCACTCACTCCAAATCACATGCCAGGTCCGAAAAACCCAACTTTAGAACTTAAAGAGCTACCTAAAACCCTCAGGTACGAATTCCTAGATACAGAATTCAAAAGACCAGTAATAGTCAATGCTAATTTAGGACAATCAGAAACTGAGCAATTATTAGAAGTCCTAAGGAAATACCCAACTGCGTTAGGCTATAATATAAGCGATCTAAAAGGCATAAGTCCTTCCATCTGTATGCACCGTATCATGCTAGAGGAAGACTGCAAAACTTCAAGAGAACATCAGAGAAGGATAAACCCGATCCTAAGCACTGTAGTCAAAGACGAGGTGAAAAAGTTACTAGACGCAGGAATCATATACCCGATCTCCGACAGCCAATGGATCAGCCCAGTACACGTAGTACCCAAGAAAGGAGGCGTTACTGTAGTGAAGAATGCGAAAGGTGAATCGATAACCCAAAGAGTTGTGACCGGTAACAGGATGTGTATCAATTACAGAAAACTGAACAAGGCAACTCGGAAAGATCACTTTTACCTTTCATAGACCAGATGTTGGAAAGACTAGCGAAACATTCGTACTTCTGCTATCTAGATGGTTATTCGGGATTCTTTCAAATTCCTATTCACCCCGATGACCAGGAAAAGACAACATTCACCTGTCCCTATGGTACTTTTTCTTATCGCCGAATGCCGTTTGGACTGTGCAATGCTCCAGCAACCTTCCAAAGATGCATGATGGCAATCTTTGCGGATTACATAGACGACATCATGGAAGTGTTCATGGATGACTTCTCTGTATGCGGAAAAAGTTTTGAAAGTTGTCTGTTGAGTTTAGAAATGGTACTCAAAAGATGCGCTAAAGTGAACCTTGTCCTTAATTGGAAGAAATGTCATTTCATGGTCCGACAAGGCATCATTTTAGGACACGTCATATCTGAAAAAGGGATCGAAGTTGACAAAGCTAAAATAGAGATCATAAAGGATCTTCAACCTCCAAAAACCGTACGAGAAATACGAAGCTTCCTAGGACACGCTGGATTCTACCGAAGATTCATAAAGGATTTCTCGAAAATCACAAAACCTCTTACAGGTTTATTAATGAAAGATGTCGAGTTCATCTTCGACAAAGAATGCTTAGAAGCATTCGAAACTCTCAAGTCAGCACTTATCTCCGCACCAATCATGCAACCCCCAGATTGGCGACTATCATTCGAAATCATGTGTGATGCAAGTGATTACGCTGTAGGCGCAGTTCTAGGACAAAGGAAAGACAAGAAGCTTCACGCTATCTACTATGCCAGTAGAACATTAGACCCTGCCCAAATGAACTACGCCACAACAGAAAAGGAACTTCTAGCAGTCGTGTTTGCTCTTGACAAATTCCGTTCCTACTTGGTAGGAGCCAAAATAATCATATACACAGATCACGCTACCATTAGGTACCTAATAAGCAAAAAGGACGCCAAACCAAGATTATTGAGATGTATCCTATTATTACAAGAGTTCGACTTAGAAATTAAAGATAACAAAGGGGACCGATAACGTAGTTGCAGATCACTTATCCCGTATAGAGGGCATTAAACAAGAACCAGTGCCTATCAATGACGACTTTCCCTACGAACGTCTGAAGCCAAATTGGAAAGCGATATGTCCAACTCAACTTCGGAAGAACCAGAACTGGAAAAAGCCGTGGAAGCTGTCTATGCCCAAGCCACTTTGCCGTGGTTTGCCGACATCGTTAATTACTTGGCAAAACAAGTCTCAATTGTGTGATTAGTTCATCGAC